>JAUBOD010000222.1:3095237-3112025 GCA_032353885.1 Nothura maculosa | reverse complement strand
CTTTCTTTCTTTGTTTCTTTCTTTCTTTCTTTCTTTCTTTCTTTCTTTCTTTCTTTCTTTCTTTTCTTTTTCTTCCACTCTCTTTCTCTCTCTCTCTTTCTCTCTTTTTTTTCTCTCTCTCTCTCTTTCTCTCTTTCTTTCTCTTTCTAGAAAAAGAGAAATAAAGGCTTTTTATTTGGATATCATCTGTTCTATTTCGTCCCAATGCAGATTTCCACACTATTCTGTAGGAGAAGCAGGTTTTGCAGTTTATCAAAAAGGCTCATTATAGCAGACTATTTCTTGAAGTCCCTCTCATGACAGTAGAAGATTTCTTATGGGTATTTTCATGCTCAGAAAAAGGCAACTCCAATACTGCCCTACTATTTGTGGCTCAGGAGTAAACGCTGTAAAGACGACTCTAAGGACAGCCAAAAGACTAAGATTTCTAATTTTTCCACCTAAACATCATGATTTTGGGTGTATTTCAATGGCTGAATGTATAGATTTGTAAATGAAATGAGCAATACTTGTGCTCTTGGATGAAAGGTAAAACACGTGAAGAGCCCATTCACAGCCAGCCAAGAACAGAGAAGAGAAAGCCTGAAAGATGGAAAGAGGACATAACTATAGTCTGTTACCCAGACATGAGGTTACACTATGGTTCTCATCCTCCTCCTTTCTTCATCCTCATCACTCCACAAAAGCCCTAAACTCACCTCTACTCTCCTACATGCTGACCTTGTTTGCCAGTATCTCTTTTCTGGTTCTTGCCCAGCAACTTTGTGGGACATCCTTTGCCCATACCTACGTCTGCAAAGGCCTCAGCAATAACCATCACCAATACAGGTGGCAACAACAGCCCTGCCAGCTTCATCCAGTGTCACCAGAGTAGGCCACAGAGTAGGTAGAGCATTTTACTGCTTTATTGCAGCTGATGCCTTAGGAACAGTGATAGCTTGTCACCTATAGGGGTGGAAAGTGGTGTTCATCTGAACACATGGACAGTGGGCATCCAGAAGTGACCGAGGACAAAGAGAAGGAATGGCGGGATGAGGCATGGAGCAAAGGAAGAAGAGAAAAGAGATGCTATCCAAAGGGATGAGTAAATATAGACTGTTTATGGGAAGTCTACCATATTGGCAATATAAAGTTGCACATTCATATAATTTGTTTGGGAGATGGGTCATGCCCCTTAGGAGGGTATTTTGGGGGTGTAGGCATTGGGTGCGCTGTCCCAGAGGCCAAGAGCTACTCTCTGAAGATGAAGCGATGCCTGAGTCAAGCACAAGTCAGCCTGAGGCCAGTCATCCACTGCTGGGAAAGAAGAGAAAGGGGGGGTCCAGGCTGCATCTCTGTGAGGGGAAGATTCCCAGGACACCCTTTGTTGTCCACAAGCTGCTCCCATCTGCTGTCCTGCCTGCCACCAGCCCATCTCCATAACGGGAGCTGACACAGCTTCTTTGGGCAGACATGGGATTGAAAACTGCCTTCCAACTGCCTAATTGGAGTTTACTTTTTCCCTGGGAGTGACTCCATTACTGGGGAACCCTGTGGAGGGGCAGGAATAAACAGGGCTTTTGCAGTCCCATTTGGAAGTCATTTTATCAAGGCTTTCCCAGTGTTTCGCTAAACTGTCTGCCTTCCTTTCCCCTCCCACCATCATCTTTTCTCCCCTCCTGATCAGCTGCTCTCTGACTGGTAAAATGTTTACACTCCATCTAGATCCACAAATCAATTAAAGACACATTTAGCTGACATATGGCTTCTTGAAGTCCATCACCTTGACTTATACAGCCAGAGGGAATAAAAGACCTGAGCTGGAGCCTCTATGTCCCAACCTATGGACACCAACAATTTTTAATGACCCTTTAAATCAGTTCTGCTTAAGGAATATGGACCAGAGTCATTATCCTCTGACATTTATGAGCAGAACTCTCTGGTTGTTATAACCTTACCCATGACATTTCTGCAGTGTAACCTATGATTTGGAGCCTCATTCCTGGAGCCCAGAACAAGTGAACTATTTCCAATTCTGAATCAATTTTTTGTTTATTTGCTTGTTTGTTCATTTTATTCCTCCATTTTTTTTTAATTTTTTTTTTTGGAGCCCCTTTCAACCTCATGTAAGATTCAGCCAAGGTCAAGCCCAGGCTTGCTCTGGGCTACTATCAGATCTGCCCAGGTTTGTGAAGATGGCAAGATGCAGAACATGTCACATCCCCGGCCTGGGCCAACAACAGGTGACAGTGGTTCCTCCTACCTGGGCTGCCACTGGCAGTAATCCAGAAACACATGACCATAAATCTTTCTGCTCCCTGCAGCCATCTGGCTGATGCGGAATATCCCCCAGGGTCTCTCTAGTTCCACCTTGGCCTTGGGAGTTACTTGTTGCACTCAGTGTTGATTCAACAGCTTTATTCAAAAGGCTGAAAAGCAGCAGCTCCATCTGTGGCAAAACCCTGCACCGTGACTATCTGCAGCGAGCTTCTAGGGACACAGTGACAGGCCTGCCTGTCTGGTCCACATTGCTCTGTGCTGCCCTGGGTCAAAGAACAGAACCCCCCTCAGGGCTGATGCAGGTGGGAAGAGGATTGTCCTTCCCCTATTGCAGTGACCATCCCGACCACATCCCCATCATTTTTCCAAGAAATCTGTCACTTTCCCAGTGATCTCAGCCAGTGAGAGCCTCTTTCCGACACGCACATGTAGGATGCGATGGAGCACTCCTGAACTCACAGCCCCTTTCAGAGGGTCTTTGCTGCTACAGAAACACTGACAGGCGACCAGGCAGCCGCAGTGAACTTCGCATAGAGGACATGAGCCCAAAACACAGGGCTTTCGTCCCCCCGAGCTGAGCAAAGCCATCGCTTCGGTGTCTTCGGGAGAGGGAAGCACCTTGAGCTGCTGCTTCATTGCCCCATCTAGCGGCAAAGGGCGGCTAGAGAGATCTCTGCGGCCCCGTTAATGCAGGAGAAATCAATGAATGGTTGCCCCTCACTGAGTATTTTTAGTGTGCAAATGTTTCATGCTGTAATATATTGTCCCTGGTTGGGGTTGAGCATGTCTCCATTTCCTCCCAGCATTACGAAGATGCCGCTGCAGCCAGACTGACGATGGACTGCTCACAATTATAACATGAGGAACCACATGTAAGGGGCTGCTCTGTAATATGCTGCGTGGACAGCTGGGTGCTCTGGTAGTTCCAGTAAAGCTACAGTGGTTTAAGTGGAAATGACTGGTATTGATCTTGGCAGCCAGATACCAGCAGAAGTAAAAATAAGCTGCTCTCAATTAACCCGCATTGATCTGAATTAAAAGAAAAATGGATCAGTTCTAAATAAAATACTAGAGTCTCAAGTAAGAGCGTCTTCCTTTGACCAGTGGTGGGTGGCTTTTTAGCAGAAGCAGATGTTTGACTCAAGAAAGGAAATGCCTGGTTTTAAAGTGCAGTTCTGGTTAGAAAAGCAGTGGTAAAAGAATGGATGCTCCCCATATTTTTCCCCATTGCCAATGACTTCCATATCACAGCGCCCCTGGTTTGGAGAGGAAAAAAAGCAGTTTTCAGGAAGCTTATCTCTGTGAGTGAACCAGAAACTTGCCTTCCAGCATCCCCAAATATAAAATGCTGGAAGAGCTGCATTTATTGAGATGGGATGGAGGAGAGATATACACCTTCCTCCAGAGAAACCCAAAAGCATAACAGATTTGAAGGATCTCAATGAGTCCATGGATTCTTGTGTCCACACTCAACTCAGTTTCCAGGCAGTGCCCACGTGAAGTTTTAGTAGTTGCAAAGAGAGACAGAGTCCAACTTGCATTTGGCACTTTATTCTTATTGATTTTAAATATGATTTAGGTGCCAGAAGAGGAGCAAGAACTGAGATGAAAGGGCTGAAATTCTACAGCTTCCCTAAATCATTGCTCCTGCACCATCAAGTCTCCATCTATTTTGGATACCAGCTGTGTTTGCAGATGTAAACTCAATGCTGGGCAAAGAGTTGTCCAACAGTCTGAGTGTAAGACTGGGGCTTGAAAGACCTGGCTTCTCCTTTTCCCTCTTGTGTGCCAAGAGAAGTTGAAAATAAGGATGTAAGCAAGACACTTCAACACTTTGGAAATAAGTTTCCTTATGTCGGTAAAGTTTGGAGAAGGGTTTGCCAAGCAAATTTACATGCAATGCACCAAAATTACTAACTTTTCTCTGTGGCTGAGTCCCTGGAGATGCTAAGAGAGGAAGACAGCAAATATGAATGTCACTTCCCACAAATGCCAGACACAAACACTGTTCCATCCACAGCTCAGACACCAGGACTGCCTCTCACAGGCTCCAGAGTGCTGCCTTTCTCCGACATTGGCTGCTTCAATTTGGGTTCCTACGTCGGGTTTGGATTTATTTATTTATTTATTTATTGGAGAGCACAATTATTAGGGAAGCCCTTTAATTTTTCCGTTTTGGAAGAACCCCAAATGGGCTTCCCGGCAAAAGTAATGTGCAGGCGCTCGGCATTAAGTACTGAGTAATCCTGGAAGTACAGACCTGATGTCTCTACAGGCAGCAATAAACTTTTCAGCACAATATTGTAACCTCAACTCTTCCTCCTTTAATGGCTTTTCTCGGTGCCATTAGCATTGCTGCAGAACTTTCCTGCATGGCGCATGCAGACACCCACACATTCAGAAGCATACAGGGCCTTGGGAGTCAGAGCTCAGGTGCAGTCGTTTCTGCAGCCTCCTCAGATCAAGAAGTCAATCTGGAAGGGTAAAATATGCACAGAAATATCAGATGGCATTTGGGTGCATCCTCTCTATTTTCTGCAGGACAGAGTAGTTTGGGAGCAGAGGAAGAGGACATGGTTACCTCAAATCCTCTGTGACCAAATAGGGTCACATTCAGAGCAAGACATGGCTTCTTTCCCTGAGCCAGGCTGACTTATGGCTCCAACACCAACATCACAGAAATCAAACTGAAAAAGGGAGATCATGAAGAACATCCTTTGGAGATGGAGTGGGTTTTGAATGCACTAGACCCAAGCCATGTTGTCACATGTAGCTGGGTGTCCTTGCTCGTGATCCTAGTACACCAAAAATCTCATATATGCTTCAGGTCTGGGCAGTGTCCATTCTTTCTGAGGCAAGATCTTGCGGAGAGCAAGGAAGTGAGAGCAAGCTCCTGAACAAGCAGAGTATTTGTGGGCATTATCTTGTCCTTGGGGCAGAAGGATAGTTCCTGAAGACATAGAATTGAGATCCATAGACATGACTGAGCTCCTTGGCTCCCTGTGACCCCAAGTGCTGGATATGAGGCAGGTCCATGCGTCAACAGCTAGCCACTTTTGTGGACTGCACTCCCTGACCTGGGAAAAGTTTGGGGCTGCAGATGGGAATGTTTGATATAACTTCAAGAACGCTAAAAAGAACTTGCTGAGCCCATAGTAACAGAGCTCGGATTGCCAGACAGCTCATCCTCTTATGACATAGGTTGTGTGTTGGAGCTATAATGAATTTTTTGCCCCCTGTCCTGGCTAGGCTACACTGAAGTTGTGACCAGGCTGGAAAGTGGGCCATGTCAGCGTGCTACAATGGCATGTAACAGGGCTTCATAGCCACAACTTCTCTTCTATTTCTTGAGTTGACTGCCTCTTCCTGTCAAAGTACAGCCCTTCCCCATCGGGTGGCTATGCCTTCCACTGTTCAGGGAACTTCTCTAAAGAAGCAAGCTGGAGAAATACACATTTGTGGCAGAAAATGTCCCTGGATGTTCATATAGCTCTTATGACAATGTGGGTGAAATACAGTAGTTTAGCCAGAAGCAATGTTTATAAACCTCGTTTTCCTCCTGCTAACATGCAGCAAACTCATTCCAGGCAGAAGGATGAAGATGGGGCTGCAAAGCCTGTTTCCAGCCATAGATTTATAGATACATTTAATCAGCCACACAGAGAAGAACCAGCTCAGTTCATCACCTCATCTTGGTTTCTTGCTATTCCACCTAACAGTGGCTAAGAGGGCTACACAAGCAAAAGACTCAGGCCCTGGAGAGCACTTCATCAACTTAGCTGGCTCCTTCCAGTCAATTAAAAAGCACTACTGGTTGCCTTGGAGGAAGAGCCAGCAACAGAACCAAGTGAAAATTAATGCAAGTAGGAATGAGACTTTTTTGCCACTCAGCAAACTGAGCAGACCTGGCCTGAAACAGAGTAAACTTTGAAGAGCATAGTGATAGGACAGGTTGTATTTTTTTCTAATTTCATTGCATTACATGAGACAGGGAATTGGGGAAGATTTCTGTGAGCAGAGCAGTGTTAATGGATGGCCACAGAGAGATCAATAGCCTCTGCCTTCCTTGTGGTATCTGTAGACTTGTAAGAAAAATAAGTTTCAAATGACTCCGGGACACTGTATCAGCAGTAGAAGTCTGGGAACCTGATGGGATCTGGGCCTGGGACAGAGGACAGGTCATATGGTGTTGCCTCTTCCTATCTGGGGAAAGGGGCTGTGAAAAGGCTTCTCAGAAGCAACCATGACAACTCCTCCACATGTGGAGGCATTGAGAAGAATAAGCCCTCCGTCCTGCTGCTCCCAGGAGCGGGCAGAGACAGAGATATGTTTTGTCACTATCCAAGGCCATTGGTGCTGCCTCTTAGACGGAAGGAGGGCAGGTAAAGCGATGAGGTCAAACTGCCTGTTGAGGAGGATGGAATCTCTGACTCTGGACCTCCATGTCTCAGCAGGTTTCAGCTCTTAATTTTCTTCAGTTTCTGAAGAAAATTAAAGAAACACTTTTTCCAGAAATCAGTCAGGGATTTTCTGTCTTTCACTTCCAAAAAAATGATCCTAAAAGAAAAAAAAAAGTCTGTTTTTTCCTGGAAATAATTTCTAAGACTGACTGGCAATGTTCAAAACTGTGTGATAAGGAAGATACTTATAGAGACTTCAAAACAAGGTTAGGAGGCAACAAGCTTCTCCAAACAGGTACCCGTTTAGGATCACCAAGGACATCACAGCTGTCAGATAGGTCTCTGGACCAAAAATAGAGTTACATCTTATCTTCCTCACCTTATATAGGATCCAATCTTTGCATCTGGTCCTTAGACTCCTGGTCTTCAACTCTGGTAACTGTGGTAAAGAAATAAGACCCTAGTGAGTCCCAAGGGCACAGAGCAAGGGAAGTAATCAGGGATGGCTCAAAACTACTCAATCCAGGATCTAGAGTACAGAGAAGGGACAGAGAAGAAGTCATCTAAAGATAAACCTTAGAGTATCTAGTGGTTAAGCCTTCTAGCTGTGGCACTAATGTAGTGCCCAGCTGATACAGAGAGAGTGATCTCAGTAGATATAGGATGGGATAGACTGCAGCTTCCTACAAGCAGAGAGTCATGAGGCCCAGGGCCCTCATGGCGTGCTTATATCTTTGGTTTTAAACTATACTCAAGCACAGTACATCACTGTGTATCCCAAAGTCCTGGAGGACTGCATCAAAGTGATGGGAAGTGTGTAGTTACCTGGACTCGAAGAGGATGTAGCAAGAGAGAAGGACGTGGTCAAACAGGACATGATCTAAAACACAAGAGCACAGCATTAAGTACATGAACGTCTCCTTTATAAAGTAGGTCACATCAACAAGAGGCTGAGTGAAATGAGATGCTCTGGTGTGCTACATTAACATTAACATTATAAGTTGCTTGCTCCTCCCCTTGAGGTCCCTGTGGGATTAGCTGCTCTTTCCTTTCACAAGCAAAACCATGAAGAAGAAGAAAAGGCCTTGGGAAGAGCTGCAAAGCATCTGGCCTCTGTGATAGCATGGAACAGGGATTTCTTGGAGCTGGAGCCAGCTGCCTAAGACAAGACATGGAGCTTTTCCATTTGGGAGATGCGAGAAGGAGGCATCTGGTCCCAGAGTTCTGGAGGGAAAAGGGAGCAGAAGAGGGTTCCTGACCCCCAAGTGAGCAGATGGATGCACACTCCTTTGGGACTCGCAGTCTTTGAGAGAGGTCTGTGGACTGGCAGGATGGATGCAGGAAAAGAGAGAGGAGGCTGATGAGTCAATTCTACTGCATAGTGCTATGTGACAGGCACCATAAACCAACTTCAAACCTCTGCCTGGATCCAGATCCTCCACTGCCCCTTGAAATGGGGAACACCTCCAGAGGAAGCTGTGTATGGATCATCCCCAGCATTCTGGTGCAAGGCCGCACAGATATTCACCCATCAGAGCCAGATCAAAGGCATGGACCAGCCATGCTCACCTGCTAAAGTTAGACCCTGCCGTGGTCCTGCTGATCCCCAGCAGCATAGACAGGCCCTGGGACTGACTGTCCATGCTGATGGCAGGAAGGGAGGGGGCTTCTCTCCAGTATGGAGCAAATAAATAAATAAATAAGTCATCCCTGGAGCTCCCCAAAGGTGCCATTAAGGAGCAGAGAGTTAGTGATTAGTGGCAACAGGAAAGGGAAAAAAAATATAAACAAAGAAGTCATCGTCTTGTCCATGGGGAGAGCACTTCTAAAAATCCTTTAACAGGGCTCATTAAATATACATGGTCTCAGTGGCTGGCTATACATCCTGATTAGCCCATGACTTCAACTCTTGTAGTCCAGGGTGTTTCTGCCCTTCACCAAGGAAATAAAAGCAAGTGGTCTATCCCAGCAGCCAGCATGGCTGTCCAGGCCCCTAATCATTGGCGTGGAGAGCCCTTGAGCTCATGGAAACCCTCCTGGCATTCTTCCTAGCGAGCACAACATGCCGAAAGCAGATGTGAGCTGTCACCAGATGCAAAATGGGGCCAGCTTGGGCAAGAAATAGAATGAAAGAGAAGGACTAGAAACCAATGGGGAACCAAGAGGCCCAGAAACCTGCTTTCAGCTGTTGATTCTTTCTTTGGTTACACGCCTCTACCAGACGCAGTCTTGGTGTGAGACTCTGAGCAACCTTCCAAAAGAGCATCCTCATGTAGTCAAACCTGCAGGAGCACAGCTTGAAGGCTCACTGGGGGACACACTGACAGGATGCTCTGCAAGACCTCCCCGCGATCACCCAGGAGGGCCAGGGGACCAGGTTAGAAGAGATGGGCACTCCTCACCCTCAGTCCTCCCTCGCTCCAGAGCGTTCAGATCAACCACTCGTTCAGTCAGAGGAGTAGTCCAAGGCCTCTTACTTTCCCCCCTTCCTTTAATGATATTAATATTTTATTACTGTTCACTGGAAGAAACATGCAAATGAATGTGTGTGGGAAGGCCCTGGAGTCTTCCAATGTTAACAAAACAAGTAAACAAGGATTGTCCTCCTTACAAACCATGTTAACACAATATACAAATGTTGTTCTACAATCGATAACCTCATAGGAAACTCGGGTGGCTGGAGGCTCTGTTACTACATTATCTCAGATTGTCATTAAAAGATTTCTGCCTTGTTAATCAGATTTTTTTTTTCTATGCAGAATGAGAATTTCTTTTAAACATTACAAATCACAGAAAAACACAGAACTGCATGGGAACTCATGGCTTAACCAAGCCTATTCCTAGCATCACATGCACTGCTGTATAATCACCAAGCACTTGTAAGGGGAAAGGAATATTTGAGCCATGACACTGTAGTGACACCAAGGTTATGGGTTCAGGAGACCAGTTGATTCTAGCTTCATTGCCTCAGATAGCCTTAACATAGAAAGGAAAAAAGCAGTTAAAGTGCTTGAAACCACCCCAAACAATGTCCCGATCCACACCTCTGCTTGGCAGGGAAGCTGAGACCAGGAATCCCTGCATCGTGGTTCTTTACTCTCTGAATTAAAGGAGTGTGCAGGTTTGCAAACCTCAAGCCTAACTGGACTGTGAGCAGAGGACAGAAACACAAATGGGAGATCTGGGAAGAGGCAAGATCTGGAGTAAGATTTTACTGTAAACATTTGGATGAGAAGGCATGGGGGATTTAATCCTTCCAATTTTTAGTCTTTGGTCTCAAGGCGGAGCTTAAATAAAGACAAAAACCTAAGCAAACATTAACCTTCTCAGTTCAGAAAAATCAAAGTCCTAACCGCACTGTGGAGACTAAGATGATTTTGTATAAAAGTGCAGAAAGACAGAAACACTAACACTAGAAAAGACAGCAAAACAATGACAGTGTCTGCTTGAAATCAGGTTTAAAATGGGAGTACTAGATACAAATTATCCTGTAAGACTGTGTCCCTTAAGAAAGTTTTTTGCGATTAATTTCCCTGGCTGTCTAGAGGACTTGTTATGTCCTGCTCCACTAGACATATATTACAACACTGCCAGCTTTCTTCTGTTACAGTATTTCAAAATTTGTTTTGGTTTCAGCCAAATCTTGTCACTGAATCACTTGAATCTTGTGTGTGAGAAGCAGAAATATTGCATGGGAAATCAGAGTTGTTGTCTAAGAAGCAACAGCTGCACAGAGCGAACGGGAGGCTCAGGGTCAACACAGCAGTCTTGGCTCCACATGACCAAGCCAGTCTCTTCCCATATTCAAGTCCCATGACTCACTCAATCACTTCCATAAACATCTCCCTTTGAAACATCAACCTGTTTTTCTCACTGTTCAGGCTGGCCTGGGCCAGTGGGTAGAGTAATTATGTTAATTCCGCCATCAAAATAATTAGCCATTCCATTTCTGCCAAGAAAATGCTGGAAATTGGCTCATGATTTATTCTGTACTCTTATTTCATCTCATCCTTTTAACATGGCACTTGGGTCTTCCTGCAGCTCGCTGGCCAATTAGTAGAATCAAAGGAGGCACATGGAAATGCAGGCCTTAAACGCAGCTCAGGTCTGTGCATTGGCAGGATCTGGAAGGATCCATCCCATGGGAGTCTGCGGAAATGACATCTCCCTTCCCCTGTGGATCTTCTACCAGGCCGGACTTTATCTCCTTCATGCTCAAGAAACCATCTCCTTGGGGAGAGGTAGTTCTTAAGTTCAAAAGTTTTCTCTATGTAGTGGAGAATCTCCGAGCTAGATCTGAAGATGAAAGAGTCTGTTCTTTTACAATCTGAAAGAGCGATAAAATTGCAAGAATAGAAACCACATCTGCAGCTTCAGGCAACGAGTAGGACCTGAGACTGGAATGGGCCAAACAGACTCTCTCATTCAATTCACCCCTGTTCCACAAGCAGTGCTGGATGGTTCACTATGACCAGAGTGTTTTCTCTAATCTGCTTCTGTGTTCTCCCCTCCCCAGATCTCCAGCACTTCATTGGGAAATGCTCTGTGGCCTGACACATCTCTCTGTGAAGGCATTTCCCCAGGCATTTCATTTTAAATTAAAAGCACTATTCTTCTTTGTTGCATTCCCTTTATGCCTTGACATTTCCTCTCCTTCCCTGCATGCATGTTTTACTTGATAGCAACTCAAAGAAGCAAATCCCTGTGCCATCCATTCACAGCACTCCACACCTGGCCCTTTTACCTCACCCACAATTTTTCCTGGTCTACCTGACTGTCACTCTGCTCCATTAAAGCTTTAGACACTTCCCACACCTGAAAGCCTGAGAGTGCCCTAAGGCATCAGGAGGACGCGTCAGGATGGAGGAATTGTTAGGAGGATCTTCCCAGAGCTGAGTAGAGCCAAGCCATGCTCTCTATCTCCCATGCACTTAGCACATCCCTCCAAGCACTATGGTGCTCACTGTATTGCCCTATGTCACAGCACACAGCACCTCTCCACTCACTGTTTTGTGATATATGGCACAGTCCCCAAGCACTTTTTCTGCCTCTCCAGCACAGCATCGTGCTAATCAGCACAGCATCGTGCTAATGTGGCTACGCAGAGCAGTGTTGACTTCAACTCAGTCGCTTCAGAGCCTGGGCTGCTTGAGTCTGTGTGTATGTCCTCAAGGACAGCCTGAGTCCCTTCTTTGCCTGCATAGCCAGGTTACAGCATGGGGCAATTTCACCCTCCCTCTACCTCTGTGGAGGTGATCTGTCCCTTACAGATCTGTCCCTTCCCATCCCTGAAAAGTGCTAAGTGGAAGTGACTCCCAAGTTCTCCCGGGGCAGCCTCCCCATTTATCTCAATGAGAGCAGTGACATCCTGGACTGTGATGCATGAGGCATGCCATGTTCCTCTGCACCGTGACATCTCTGGGCTTTCTGCTTTGCTGCCTTTCTGCGGCGCTGTCCCATGAGATGTCCATCACTTCTGGGGGTGACAGCTTTTGCGTTCGGGCCAGTAGGCAGCAATACCTCTTAGAAAAAAAAATGCATTACCTGAACTTTCCTTTTAAAAAGAAAAAGAGAGAGAGAGAGAAAGAAATGCAGACAAGTTTGAAATACCAATGGCTAATTTTGAACTTTTAAAGATGCTTCTTTTTTAACTCAGGTTGCTGAACACAGGATAGGCTACTGAGCACTAAAGGTGGAGCTCTACGTTCAGCAATGTCTATTAAAGACAGGTTGTAGGGTGCTGGACCAAACTTCTGCCACTATGAGGCTGGGAAACTTAAATCCTGAGTCACAGCCCAGGAGTCCTGACTATGAGAGAGGATCGACTAGAGATGTTCTCTGTAACATTTGGTTTACTATTGCAGGTGTCCCCACCTTCGTGAGTCCAAGTTTGAGATCCACCAGTAAATTCACCAAACCCACAGTTTGAGATCCACCAGTCTCTCCATAAATTGTGCAACCTGCATAACCAAAGGAGAATATGATGGACAGCATAGCATGAGATTCACGTGCCATTCAGAGAAATCAGTATCAAGGTTTAACTGAAGCCTTTCCAGGCTGTCAAAGCAAGCAGGGTCCTTGCACCAAATTGGAACCATATGGATAGGGATGACTTTTAAATTGCATAGAGGGAAGGAAAGGATTTCCCCTGAAAGTGCAAGCAATGGGAATTTGGGGGTTGATCTGAATGGCAACACTCTTCTCAAATTAAAATACTACAAGAAGCAGTAAAGGTAAAGAGAGAAACATCTCCCCCAAGCTGCAGGCTTGAACTCCTCTGCCCAGCTGCTCCTGAGCCAAGGGCTATAAATTACAAGGAAGTGACTTTTCTCGTAAATGGTTTTAATTTTTGTTTTTATGTTCAGAGAGGGAACTGCAAGATCTATAGAACAACAGATTGATGCTAGTTCCCACAGAGCTCTTGGGCATCCTCTCCTTTCCCATTAATGGGCAGCCCTAAAACAAAACCAAGGAGGCTCATTGTCGGTCAAGATCATTCCCAGGCCCAAGACGGAGACGGACAGATGTAGCTGGTGTCCAATAATTGCCTCTTCCATGTCATAATTTCTCACTGGCAGGAAGAGGGAGATACTGAAGTCTTAAAGGGAAATGCTGCTGTGCCAGCTGGGGCATCCCTGGTTTATTGGAGCTGCTTTATTGGTTTATTGGGGCTGCTGAGCTTTGACATTTCCTCCTGACTCAGTTCCTCCTTGCATACAGGCTTTGCACTTGGGAACGTGTGGCCAGCATCCTGCAGAGATAGATGTGCAGATCCTATTGCGCCCTTCTTTGGCAAGGAAATGAAATGAATTGGAAACATTTTCTGCAAAAGTTCTTATCATCTGTCAAGAAGGATTTGAGGTCAAATTCCAGGAAATCCTTCCATTGGGTTTCTTTTTTGGAAATTCCCATACCAAGGGATCCTCTTTTTGGGGAAAGCCTTCAAGGTTGCAAGTTGGAAGGGGACTTTCAGTGCAGTGCCATGGCTATTGAGAAAACATCCCAAATGATCTTGTATAGACAGATGATTGATTCATCCATCTGTGAGCAGAACGAGGAGGACAGATTTGGATCAGAGACACGCTAGCGCCCTGGTCACGAGCCTGCAGAATCTGGGTACAGTCTAATCATGTGGCACTGGTTTGATGTAACTGTACCAAGGCTGGGTCTTACATGGTCTGAACACACTGACAGGCAGAGAGCAGCACCGGTTTAAGAATCTATTCCCCAACTGCTTTTTGGTGCAAAGGTTTTCAAGGAAAGGCAGTAGTTTTCACCAGGACAGTTGGCAGGGAACTTTATCTGGGACAGACAAAAAAACTCATACGGAAAGTGTGAAGAATCACATGAGATAAGGAGCGCTCTGTGGGACTTTGAGAAGGAAAGGCTGGCCTGGGAGCAGCCTCCCATCAACTCCTGCTCTCATCTGCGATAGCTCTGTTGCATTTGCAGACTGAGTCACAAGAGGGAGTGATTGCCCTGTTTGTCATACCGAGCCCAGGCTGGAAGTCACAAGCCTGTCCCGAGCTTCAGAGGGAGCTCCTATAGCCCGATTCTGTGGATTTCTCTTTTGCCTTTCTGTGCCTGCAAGCCCCCTCTGTCCTGCAGTCTGTAGACGCTGGCTGGGTCCTCATGGCATCCCCGCTCCCAGCAATGGCATCCCAGGAACAGCACTGCATGTGCCCATGGTCCTCCAAATCCAGGAGGCGCAAATAGCAGCAAAGCCAGGGCCCATGCAGGGAGGGAGCCGCTGTCCCTCGTGCCTTTATTCTGCATAGGTCTAAGCACTTGGGCTCACATAGCTCACAGTTTCACATGTGCCTTCAAGCTTCCCAGCATGCCCGACATCCTGGCTGGGATACAAAACTTGGGAATCACATTCCTGTGTTTTGGGGATGAAGTTGCATCTCATAACTCTCCAGGAACATTTGGAAGATGAAGAGCTGCCTCATGAGATGATCCAATGGATCATCTTATGCATGCAGGAGATGTAAGTCAAAAGACGAGAGGACACTGTATAGCCCAGCAGACATATATGAAGCTGGTGGCTTCACTGCATCTGCCTCATGAAAAAGGTAGAGGTGGCAGAGCAGGAAGGAAGAGGCAGGTAATGAAAGTGCCAAGGGTTGATAGTGTCAGGCCTGGGATTGGCCTTAGAGCTGGGGAACATCCACAGAACCATCTCCACATGTTCCAGGTACCTCCGCAGGTTCCACAGGGATAAGAGTGCTGCAGGGGATCAGTGGCTCACAGATCTGCTCACAGGTAATTTAGCTGCTCTAGGGGTCAGATGGATAAGGAGATAAAATGCTGTGAAGGGCAGGCTCTTACCTTACCTCCACTCACAGCTCACCAGGTTCATATGAGCCAATTTGCCATGCTTTCTTCGAAAAAGCCCTCCATGCCAATGTGTGTGACCCACACAGAGACTTTGTCTTCATTCCTGCCTCACTCATCATCCTCCAGTGGAATCTGGTCTCATAGTGGCAGCATCTGGAGAAGGATATAAAATCAGAGACGATCTCTCTTTTTTGGTTGATGTGACACATATTGAGAGGGTGGAGTGGTGAGATTGCAGAGTGTACCAGGGAGATGTTGTATCATCTATCTGGCCATGAGAAGGAGGTTTAGTTTCTCCTAGGCTTCCCCAAGAGAACGACTGCAACTTATGCAGGCCAGAAGTGTCTCAAACAAAGGTTTTTCATCTGAAAACAATGGTTCAATTGAACTGGAACTATTTCATTCCTCTAAAAACATGTTTGGAAGTAGTTGACATCCCATTTGCCAACACAGCCGTTTTTCTTATGACAGTTTTTCCTCCTGAAACTAGCTCTGAAGCCAATTGACTCAAGAGTGGCCAAACTGCAGTGGGCAGTTCCCTAATAGCCATTTGGTCTCTCAGTTTCTGAAGGTGCTCCTGCAGTTCAGGATGGAAGAACTGCTAAATCTCATGCTCAGAGAGAAATCTTTTCTCAACAGCTTCAGCCATCAGATGCCATGACAGCTATTTTCCCTTCTACCTGTCCAAGCCAACAAGGCATGTCTCCATGAACCCTTTGCCCCTGGTCAAATACTTCATGGAAGTTCAGGGCCACCCAGCACAAAGCTAACAGCACAAAGCCACAGCTGTATAAATATCAGGGAATGCTGACCATAGCCCTTTCTCCAGGATACCTTGGACCTCTCAGCATGTGTGCAGAAACCAAGAAAAAAGTGCTTTACCCTCACTTCCCTGTGGGATCTAAAGAGGGACCAGCTCCATCTCTTCTCCCATAGAGTTAGAGCTGGGCCTGCAGCAAAGGTCTTGTTTTTTCAAGTAGTCTAAGCCACTCAGCTCCTGCAAACAGCTCTGGTCTTTTCATGAGGAGTAATATCAAGGTCTCATGACATAGAATACACAAGTGAAGAAGGTGCAGGGAGATGCTCTGGAAAGGTGGAGTGTAGGGAAGGAGGCTCCAGATCTGATCCATATGAGAGAGTCAAGACTGAAGGGTTGGTCCCAAAGGGCTCCCCTGGAACCAGACAGACAGGGAACAGTTTGTCCAAGGTGACTTGATTATCAAGACAAGAAATAGGACCTAAGAAAGACACATAATGTATTAAAACTAGATGTTCACTCTCCATCTTGCCCCAGCCTGAGGGATATCAGTGCCCACAGCACCCACTGAATTGGACTGCCATCAGCTCAGAGCAGTAAGGGAAGAATCATGTTTCTGATCCACCAGCCATGAAAGTATGGAAGGGTGGGCATTCTGTGCCTCCCAGGCCATTGTCCATCCCTGCAGAGCTGGCCGGCTCTGGAAGATGGACTGTGAGGACTTCAGCAGCTCATTTACCCTACCACCATTCGCAGGTCAGTCTCCTTGGTCCCAAGAAAGTTAATGGGGCTGGAATGGGTCTGGAGGAGGTAGAACATGAGAAGAACGTCTCAGGATCTACTGGTCCCCATGGCATTTGATGGGTTCAGAGCAGCAATGGCTTCCCCAGCAGAGACCAGAAGAGCTCAGATATTAGTTACAAGCAGCAACCTTTCCTCACAAACAGCCTAGCTGTCATCCCTTTTCTCTAATATCCTTCGCTTGGGATGAGCAATGAGCTGAATTTTCCCAAGTTGCCTTTATCTAGGCCA
>JAUBOD010000222.1:3032531-3045801 GCA_032353885.1 Nothura maculosa | reverse complement strand
GTGCTGCCATCAAGGGCGAAGGCTTCGCTCCTCCGGTGTTTACTTATGGAATTCCTACTGTGCCTCTTTCACCTTTTTTGAAGAAGTAATTTGTTGTGAAGGATCTTTATGCTGGCTGTTAGATAATGTGGATTTTCACCTTATTTTCTTATGTAGAGGTACTGAACACAGAGGAGCCTTTTAGCTCTGGGCAGCAGGAAGGATGAATTGGAGTGTCTGTCACATTACAGAGACACAGTATAAGGAACAAAAGAAAATCCTTTATCAATACTAGAAAATTCTAAATTTCAGAACTAAGAGGGAGGTTTAGGGCTTGTTTATTTTTCATTCTTCATTATCTTCAGGAGTGTTCACAGGACTGGTCATTCCTGGCTTTTCTGTTCAAGCAAAATACTGTTGTGTCAAAGGTGTAGGTACAGTATGAATGCATATGTGCTACTAACCTTGTTGCCTTCATTTAAATATTGAATGTATAGATGCTCTTAAAGACTTCCATTCATGTGATTAAGCTCCCTGCCACTGTGTTCTGCAGCACTACCTGTCTACAGTGAGACTGTAGCAAACACCAGGAGTTGCGAGGGCTTTCAGGGACAAGAAAGCTGTTGATGAGTGGATACCCAAGGAAATGAAACACAAGCAATGACAGCAGGTGAAGTAAGCAGGATGGAGCTGGCATCTCAGCTGTGCTTCCCAAGGCCTGTGTATTGGGAGGCTCAGCCCCAGGCAGGAACTTGGGTTTTCCTCTGGGCTGAGCCAATGGATTTTTTGAGCAGTATGCAGAATGTATTACTTCTGTAACTTTCTTTATTAAAAAATTGATTTGCAGATTCTTTTGATATGCCATTTATGCCAACATAACATGCATATAAAGGTTTTATAGATCTTCCTTACTCATGTTGAAGTGGCAAAACCTGGCAGTTGCATCTGCAGTTCCTCATGCTGCTCGGCTCGGACACCTGAGGCTTTTCACCTCATGCTCTTTTGAATCACTGACCTGAGCTCATAAAATGCCTTCAAAACCAGGGAAAGTGCTGGTAAAACAGCCTCTGTGATAACTGATATAGAAGCAGGTAAAGGAGCCTAGTTAGTCTTTCAAAAAGCTGGGGAGTTGAGTTCTAAAACTTTTTCAAAAGATCTAGATGAATTGGAGGTTACTGTGGCCTTCTCCCCCACCACCCTCTCAGGATACTGGGGAATGGGAGAGAGCACATGAGTAATGTCACTGTTGCTGCCCTCTGCTCAGGGATCTCCACTCCTATCAGCTGCAGGGCAGACCTAACAGGAGATGGAAGGGACCTAGGTGCCCTTCACACAGGCAGCGTGGTTTGTCTGGCCCCATAGAGCTGTGAGCAAAGCGGGTGTGCAGCTGCCAGGGCTGTGGTCTTGAGATCCTCAAATCCTCTTCTGAGCCAGCTCCGAGCCGACACACTCTTCAAGGTTATCTTGTAAGGTGTTTTGGAAGAGTTGTTCACCATGAATGTATAAGCACGTTTCCTCCATAGGTGTTACTCAGATTAACCATCCCAATAGTAACATGTGGAGTGCAGAAGATGTTGTTAGACCCGGTACTCCACCTTTTCCCCACTTCTCAGGTGGACCAAAACCTAAGCAGCTTCTTAAGGTCTATTTGTAGAAGCAAGACTTCTTGGCTTTTGCCATCTCTCCAATATAGGGACCACTGTGCCATAGTCTGGAGCAGGTTGCTGCTCTGATCCATTTTTGTAATTGAGCTTTCTCAGTTCTTTCAGCCAATAAATGAATTGCTTCCTCCTCCCTCTCTGTAATGTGGAGATTGTGTGTGTATATGTTTCTTTCAGACACTCATGTACAAAAGTTGGGCAGGAAATCATGTGGAGGGTAATATCTTTCAGTAAATGAGCATTATAGATTAAAAAACCTAAATGGAAAGTGTAAATAGATTAAGAAAACTCATTTAAAGCCATTGTGAATTTTAAAATAAGTCTGCATTATCCCATAAAAGGTTATAATGGACCAAAGGAGCAGTTAATCTGTCTCCACTGACTTCCTATGCTATTAGATTTTGAAGAGTTTGTAAAATAGTACCTTTAAATGTTACAAGTCAGTTGTTCTGAAGACAGGGTTCTTGTTTTTCATTCTTTCATTGGCCACACGATGGCAGAAGATACAAAGAACAATGCAAAGAAGATGGAAAATACATCAGGGATTGCTGTTCAAGGACACAGTACATCATATGAGCACTTCTAAAAAGCCATGGGACATGGTATGAATCATGAAAAATGGGAGGTAGATAAGGGAAGAGGAAGCACAGGGCATGTGAGGGTGTACAGAGGGGTTGGAGAATATCAGGTGGTGCAGATCAGGAATGGCATTGATCTAATGGCATAGGTAGCATGGTGGAGGTGGTCTAGATGGTGCATAGAGGAAGATTGGGCTGTCTGGAAGGCAGTGCATGAGAGATAAGGAGGTTTCATCTAAGTGCTTACGTAGAAGAGTGTAGCTTGTCTCATGGCACCCAGAGTAGAAAGCTCATCTGAGGGCTCTTGGAGGCTGATGAGTGTCCTTGGTTCCCCGCTGCGTGCATCAGGGGGTTCCTCTGCTCCCAAGGACAACAGCTTGGTTCTCTTTGCTGCCATGGGCCCTTTCTTGCTGTCCTGTGTGCTGAGCAGCTCCATTTCCTCCAGCCACGCGCGCCCACAGACCTTTGGTCTTGTCGCACAAAAGGGTGAAGATGAGGGTCTGTGAGGCACCAAAAGGGAGCTGAGGAACATGCATGGCAGGAGACCTGAGGGACAGGAGGAGATGAGAGCCAAAAGAGGGGCCCAAGACACCATGGAGGGCAAATACACTGCACCACGTGGCCAGGTGAGCTCGAGGGCTGGTGTCCAGCCTGGGCATTAATACAGGGATTTGTGCTCTTACCTCAGTAATTGCATTCCTTGCTAAGCTCTCATTACAAATTAAGCCACCTCCAGCCCATTTAATAACAATCTGGGGTAAAAAGAGGCTGTGAAAAAGGAGGAGGGGGGAAAGCGGAAGATAAATCTTCTCTCAACCCTTCAAACAATACTTCCCTCAATTATTAATGAGAAAAAGTGTATAAAATACTCCTATAAAATAATTCTCCATTTGCCATACTGTCTTTTTTTTTTCCTTCTTTTTAGCTAAGCTGAAAAGCTAAAACGTTTTTAGCTTTACAGCTCATTTCCATTCCTGGTTGCATGAGCACACAGAGGTCACTTGAACAGCCTCCTTGTTTTCACCACTTGGCTGGGATGAGGTCACTGAGAGTTTATTAACTCAGATGAGTAACCCAAAACCCTTAGTCCAAATAGAAGATGAAATAGTCAGGAATAGGATCTGCATGGAAACAGAGCGATACTAATTTGTAGGAAAAAAAGGCTGAAGCAAGTTAATATTTGGCAAGAATCACATTTTTTTTTCTAAAAGGGAGGAGACGAAATTCCTCACTATTAACCACTAGTAGAAGCTCAGGATGTGGACTGCTGTTTACATAATGTGCAATATTAATGCCAACGTGCAGACCACCCAGAAAATCTTATTGTAGCAGCCTGTCTTGGGGACAATAAACAAAATGGAAGAAGTAAAGATGTTTGTTACGTGTGAGCAACTTACAGAAATGAGAAGCCTCAAGGCTGCAGCTTTGGGATGCTCTTGTCTGCAGTTTGCCTTTAAAAATGTAGTGCTATTTCCACAGTTATTTGCAGACATAGTTGAAGGCAGAATGCTTCTTTGTGCGCTTGAAAGAAAATGGAGAACTGTATTTAAAGCAATCCTTTGTATTTGAAATATTGCACATTGTACCAATTCATCTCAATTATATCTTACATTTACAGCTTGACTGCAATGATCCTCTTGAAAGCACACAGAGAAAAAGGCAGTTATTTCAGTTACTGCCTGCATGATTTACTATCGCAATCGGTTCCCAGTATAATTCACAAAGAAAACCACACGAGCTAAGTCCAAAAAAAAAAAAAACCTGTTTTTCTCAGTTAGTACCTACCTCCCTAACAGAAGGGGAAGTAAAAGGGTAGTATATTTGAAATAGCCTGACCATCTTTATTGGAAAAGAGGAAATGGCCCTAAATACCACTAGTTCCTACTGTTATATTTATTACTATCGTTCACAGTTGCCCTCCCATATGTTGTACAGAACGCTGTAACTTCCTTTTTTGGCAAAAATAGCAATTGTTCTGTGACTCTGCCCAGCACAATTGATTCAGCGATCTTGTTTCACTACTACAGGCAAATATAAGACAAGCACTTGGTTAAAATACGTCTCTTCCAATCTCTAACAAACCTCCTGAAGCCCTGAACTCTGATATTTTTATACACAGCCCCCTCCATGAAAGTTCCCAAGTTTTTTAACATTGGCCTCCAAAACGATCCGATCCTGTATTGACACATATTATTCCCAGTGAGATCATGCTACCAGGAATCATAATAAAAACGGTTGCCCATCCTCCCTCCAAAGTTTCTTTTTTCCCTTTGGAGCACAGTCAAACCAGTCAAATCTGTTTTGCAGGCCTGTGATTTTATCTGTTTACAGAAAATGCTGCATGGAAGGGAAAAAAAAGTTTTCTCTGGACTCTTGTTTGGTCTCTGTAGTGCTGGGTTTTATAAGGCTGGTCTTGATATAATTTTGGTTTCGACATTTACTGCCTACAGGTCTGAACCCCAGAGAAGTGGAGGCAGAGAATTCTGATTAAGATTTACATGAAGAATTTAAGGTTGGAAACACTGCAGAGGAAGAAGGCACAAACTTTAAGAGGTGGTCAGTGAAAAACTGTTACTAAGCAGAAGATAGAAACAAAAATTTTCAAAAAAAAATCCAAGGTATGTTCTGCCAAATTCTTTCCAAGCCAAATTCAGGAAACAGTCCCCATCCAGAGTCAGCTAAGGACAGTTTAACAGACACTTATTATTTATGTAAACACATAAATCACAGTGAAACGTAAGCATGACAGTATTGTGCTTCTGCCTCTGCAGTATGCCCTTATTGAAGTGTAAAGAAGGAAATCTATTGCCTGCCTTGCTGTAATTGGCTCCTTAGTTCCTGAGGGTCCTGCTCAGCTTGTGCATCCTATTTCTAGAGAGGGCATTTCTGAGAATAAAGGTTTACTGTGTTAGCGTGGCTTGTTGCTACTTGCGTTCCCACACATGTCTGGCAGGAATGAACCTGCTCACAGATCTACTGCAAAACAATGTCTTTTGTGTCCTTGCTTTTGTCTGCCAGACTGGCAGTAAGAAGGACAGATGACCTAGTTGGTCAAGAAGAAGCTTCCCTGACTATAGGGAGGCATAGGGATGGGCCTGGGGTCTTGCCTCGATGAAGAGCTTCCAATGACATGAGTATGGAATTTGCCTCCATCGTGAGACGTGCAAGGACAAGAGGCTGCTACACGTGCTGGATTCCCTGCAGAACAGGGAACAGTGACTTGAAGAAAAGGGATTTAAGCTTTTATAGTATACCTGTAGAAAATGCAGCTTCCACCATGGTGGTCGGAACTAGCTTTTCTTCCTCGTTTTGTGGCTGCATCATCAGAGTTACTACTTGAAAACAGTTACAATCTGGAAAGAAAGCTACTCATATGAATGAAGGAAAGGAACAGATTTAAAAACAGTATTTAAAAAAAATTTAATCACCAAGTCTTTATTAATAAAATTAGCTGAATTAGTTACAGAATCTTGAAGGTCCTTGACTTTGAAATCTCCTAAGGATTCAAATAAGAAAATAGTATTTTTCCTTTAAGTAGAAGAAAGAACTCTGGGAAAGTATTTTCTGACCTTTGCAGCAATCACAGAAATACCCAAGAGAGAACGCTAAAAAAAGGAAAAACAAACAACCAAAACATTAAAACTATCAAAATTCACTCATTGGAAAATAAAGCCAAAAATCTAAATGAACTGAGTGGTATGCAAAGCAAAGGGGAGCAAGACTCAGCAAGTCACAAAGCTGAAAGACATATTCCCATTTATCTTTTATACTCGGATCCCTTTAATCAAGGCAGTCCCACCTACATAGAGATGCTTCTTGTATGAACATCCACATGCCTGCGCTTCCCAGGACTGTCTCTGTTGCTGTGAAAAACCCAAGGTGAGTGGCTGAGCAACAGATCAGAATAAGGAACCAGTGTACCTAAAATATAACCCCACAGTAGCCTAGGGATGTTCCCAATGGAGAACGTTGAGCTCAAAGTAAGTAAGTAGGAACTTAAGCTGGAGAGCTGCAAGCTCGGGCAGCAGGATCCAGGCTCTCAAAAATGGTGCAAAGAGTTAGACTTGCCCCAGGCTCTACAAGGAGCTCTGTGGAGTTTGCTGAAACCTAGAAAGCTCAAGCGGCTCATGAAAGAGTACGGTTAGAGGAATGAACTTCCCACTGAAGGATGGAGCAAGAAGCGTGGATCATCATCTGTGGAGGCCAGCAAGGCCAGCAGCACAGAATGTGCCTATCAGCAGTAAAAGAGAAGCAGCTCATCAGTGAGATCTCATTCTTATCAGTGACAACGAGAAACTGTCGGGTATAAAAGAGTATGAAGCAGATAAGGAAACTACGCAACTACGCTAGAGCTATTCCCATGCTGTTTTCACTGCACATAAGGCATTATTAGCTTCCTTATTTCTCATCAAACAAAACTCGGCTGTAAAAGGCTTGGCACCCTTCCTGAACCTGCTTAGAACGAATGCAGTAAACAACAGCTGGCCCAAAGGCCTAATAAAAAAAACTGAATGTACTGAAAAATGCACTAAAAATAATCATGTAAGAAAGATGACATATTTCACATATATATATACTAAAAAGTATTATTACATAAGGTATTCTACCTAAAAAAGGTTATGTATATGCAAGATTATTAAAAATCAGTAGCATACAAGTTATCAAGGTACTTCTGTGAATATATAAACTGGTCCCTTCAAGATAGAAGGCAAACTGGCAGTACACATGCTGACTGGAGTAGAGATGTACGTTGGTGCACCACATCTTGCTCTGGATCCACTTGGACTCATCCTGGATTTATCTCATGAAATTAGAAGAAAACTGGGCCACCAAAAATATAAAAATAAATGCAGTTAGTTTTCATGGTTTATGAATACCTGAGTCATGTGGTGGAAGAGGCAGAAAGATGTTACCAGTCAACATTCCTCACTGCCCTTTCGTGTCTTCATTGCGTCGGTTCAAATTAAGCTGCACTAAGGAGCCCCTTCTTTCCCACATCACTCATTCCTTCATTCCTGCCTATTCTTTCATGTGGGCTGCAGCACTCATGGCTGATGAACAGAAGCATGGCAAAGCTCTACCGTAAGTCACTGATTCTTGGTTGTAATTTTTTAGCCAGGAATGAATCCCAGTTGGATCCACTTGGGTTTCTGGTGCATGAATTCTGATGGCGGTGGCTGTGAGGGGGCAGGAGCTGTAGTGACAAGGAGGAATCGCCTCTCCTGGAGCTGAAGCAGCCGTGGTCCTGAGTGCAAACAGTTACCAACCGCAGGGAGACAGAAGAGAGAAGGGAGGGCCTTAATCGCAGGCAAAAATGTGGACAGACAGGAGAGCACAATATGACTTACTACTACAAACAGCTGCTGAGCAGGCCGCGTCTATCAAAGCTGGGCCTCATGTTCTTCTTCCTGGCGTTTCTGAATTCAAAAGGGAGGAAATAAGTGAGTGTTTGAAATATGCTTGTGCACAAACTGCTACTGTGCATCTTTTCTGCTCTAAATAAACAGCACAAAGGTGTTGCAGTGACACTGTGGTTTTCCCATAAACGTGCATTTGTGTTAATAAACGCACCAGACTCCTTCCCCATACAACTTCTGCCACTTGGGGATCGCAGGGAAAGGATTCTCCCCATGCACGGCTGGGAGATGGCTCTGAGGTGGGAAGATGTCTCATTTCATGTCCTATTCCTATAGGCCAATGTCATACACACACACACACAAACAGGATACCAGTACACTGTGCTTTCAGAAGACCTCTCTGATGCTCTTTCAAAGTAACATAGATAGATGGATATTCACTGCCCTGGTGATGCTAAATGAATTTTAAAAGAGAAAAGACCGTTGTTTGTCCCATTTCTACCTAACTCTAAAATCCCCTGCTCAAGAGCTACTGCTCTTGTGTCTGGGAACTGAAAAGAGATCCTCAAGTTAAAACCTATGGTCTGACTTGTGGGGTGTTTTATTTGTAGGCATTGCCTAGAGCAATCCAGACAAGACAGAGCATCCACAGGGGTGGTAGGAGCAAAGGGAAAGTTTTCTGAGGTCTTGACAAAGTACAGGTTAGGATGAGACTCCTGCTCTATCACACCAGTAGGAGTTCTGGTAGTATGGTAGTGTCTGTGTGTACATGGATGTTCTTCACACCTTTCTAGGCCAAATGTCCACCATGTGGACATGTACATGCCTTCAAAGCTTGTTACAGTGGTTCACACCAGTAGCTGAATCATTCAAATTTCTCTTGTACTAACAGTGTTTATCCCCGCACCCTGATTTTTTTTATGACAGTCCAAAGCAACGAAGTTGCAAGGTAGAATAAGTCAGACTTTCTTCAGTCATGCACTTTGCTTTTATTTGCTAAATCATCTCCCCTTGGATTCTTGACTGTGAAGATATCCCCTTCCCCCATCTTCTCTATAAGCCCGGAAAGCAAGGAGATGCTTTCTGGATGTTCCAAACTGAAGTGAGCTAAAGATGTGCAGTTCTCTTCATGAATGGTATCCCCACATGAATGGCCCAGTTGAAATAGAGAAAGTTTGTGGCGATGGCCTATCACGGTGCGTGGGCAATAAATATGAGTTTATAAAAGAAAGATTTTGTGTTCTTTATAATGTGTTTTGAAGTGCTGAAAGTGGAAACAAATCTGAACAGACTCCTGGGATTACAGAATTTCAGTGAGGATACTTTCAAATTCTGGTTAAAACAAAAAAAAAAACACCCCAAATCGTGGGAAAACTTTACCGTTAATTTCCGACGTCTTTCAACTTGCTGCTTTTTTCCTGGTACTTCTTGGAATTTTGTTTCCTGGTGATCTGAAAAACGTGGATAAATTGTGGCCCATGATTGCTTTGTCTTAGCATGGGATCTGTTGATTGGAAAAGTACCTACAGCAGGGATTGAGCGGTAAGGCATTTCTGGAGTGAGAGGGTTACAAGAACTACAAAAGAAAAGGAGGATTTCTTCTAAATGTCAGACAAGCATTCTTCTGCTGTGAGGCCTAGAGAGAAGACTACTTTTAAAAATAAAGATAAAATATAGTAGTTCTATTTTCAACATTAGAATTGCCTTATTGATCTAAGTATTTCATTTTCTAGGAAAAGTGAATATCTTCCATTTTGCTAGAAGAGAACTTAACTTGCTGAACACAGCTATCTTCATAATTGGTTATGAAGTCACTTCAGGCTGAAAGGAACTACATGGACAAAGAGTCCCTTTTATGAGAAGATCACACATATTCTTCATCGACAGCAATGCAAAGATGGTCCTGCCATCACATGCAAAGTGAAGGGCTCTGAGCTGACTGTTGCCACTCAAGGAGAAGATCTTGGGCTTCTCAGGGATTGTGACACTGGGCAGCTCAGCACAGAAAAGAAAACAAGACAGTCAGTTGTGGCAAAATATTAAGAAAGATGTAAGAAACAAGGAACAGCATCTGGTTTCATCTCTCCTGCATCTTAAATATCCCTCCTCGAAAAGGTGATAATAAATAATAATATTTCAAAGATGAACAAAACTGCTCAAGTAGGAAAAAATAGAAAGTTTTAGATTCTCTTCAGGAAGGATCAGCTGAAGTAGAGTTACGAGAGGTCTATAAAAATCCTGATGAGTTTGGAGAGACAGGTTATCTATCAACTGGCTCTTAAGTTATTTTCCAGTATAGATGCTAGTGGAAGCAGATATAGAAGAAACCAAAAGAATTAAGATATTTTTGCAATTCCTTTCTCCAGGACAAGAATGCTGCGAAAAATTTATATGGACTCAAGGAGAAACAGAACTGTTTCCTGGTACAGTAATCCATCAGGGATAAGCAAACACATGCAAGCATGTCGTTCTGGGAGTGGATTGAAATATTACTCATTACCCTTTCTAATGGTCTTCGCTAGGCAGCTGCTTTCAGCCCGAGATAGGGATGGGATAAACAGACCCTTCATCTTATCCTGATGTTTGTTGATGCCTCCCTGCATTTCCCAAACATCCCTTCTCCACCCAAACTCCAGTCAGGGTGGCCATTTGGGACAGGGCAGGGATGGGATTGGGAAGGAGGAGCCTTTTGGAATTATGCAGCAAGAATGGGCTCTAATTTTAGCAGAAGCTGAAGATTTTAGAGCTCAGGGGAGTTTGGGCTGTGGCTTCTGGCAGAGACGAATTCCCTCATCAGTGAAGAGGATTTATATTTCACAGTTAACCCCAAAGACAGCTCCAAGACAGCCAGTGTGGTAAAATGAGCACGCAGCGCATGTGCTGTGAGAGCCCGCTGTGTAATCTTCACATCCTCTCCTCCACTCTTCCTCTCCCAGTGCTCACAGCCTTCCTCTTCCACATGGGCCCTGCTCCCTGCACTGTCCGCTTGCTGCTGGCTGCTCAGTATGTTTAATCAAGATGATACCCATGTGTTTTGTCCACTTACCTTTCTCCCATGTGCTGTCTGTGAGGACAGGCAAGTCTTAGAAGTATGACCTGGGACAGCAGTTATCCTTTTAGTTTGCCCAGTGGTAACAGAATCATGGCTGTTAATTCATACTTACACCACACAAAGATGACTAGAAACGCAAAGAGAGAAAGAACAGATATGATAACTCTTGCTGACATCCAGTCAGAATCAGGTGAACATCCTTTTCCTAAAGTCAAGAAGAAAGAAGGAATTAATACCATCCTGACCAACTGCAAGGGTCTGCAAGGATTTTTCTGCAGCAAACAGGAATCTGTGCTCCCACTTTGGCAGTTACATGGAAATATCAAAACCTTGTAGCTGACAGCTACAAATCTGAATCCTCTGCTGCAAATCATAAGCAACGTGGTTCCAGAAAAACCCACAGCAGCACCATAACTGCCTTGCAGGAAAGGTGAGTCACAACCAGGTCTAGTGTTAGAAGAAGAGGTGACTGGGGCCGTCTGGGACTGGGAGCCCCAAGTTTCAGCCTGACAGAGAATTGGAAATCCTTCATTTTCTACTGGGTAAAAACTGCAACTGCCTATGAGGTATCACAATCCTTCTACAATTCAGGGAGTCTATGATGGAGCTTTCTGTTTATGAAGCCAACCAGCTTAAGTTTGGACATGGGAAAGAGGTGGCCTGACTTTGCTGATGCTGAATGTCCTGCAGCAGCAGGCTGGTGAGTAGCACATTTAGAAACATTCCTCCCAGGACAGCAACATCGAAGACAATACAGGTCCCTAGAAACAAGAAAAGAAGGATGATAAGTACTGTGATATTATGAGTGCCATTAAATGCTCTAAGAGATAATTCTTCACCTAAGAGGGAAGACAACTTCCTAAACTGTGCTCCTCCTAGAATTTTTGCTTCCTCAGAATAATACCCCCAAACCAGAGGCAAGGTGTTGAGCTTGACAAGCACTATTCAAGAATCAAAAGCTGAGCAATTTCCTGCTTACTAGATAAGTGTGCATGCCCTCCAAAATGGGAGATGGTTAAAAGCAACCCAAGGGGCAGGAAGACTCATCTTGTTACCAGGTTTGCTACCTTCCATGTTCTTGCACAGCATAATTCATCTGTACTTACATGGTTGTACTTTAAATCGTTGAATGACCCGGGAAAGTACTAAGATCACAGCTACTGTTAACATCATGATGATTCCCACGATGAGGAAAAGAATTAGAAGAAAGACTGGATAAATGCCTGCAAGAAACAAAAACAAATGAACAAAACCCCAAAGTGGAGACCACAAGCTCTGTTCTGCAGGGATCTATATACATCCATGTAACATAGTAGCTGATACCCATCAGAAAAACTTCATGGAGGGAAGCAAAATGGGCACTGCAGCAAGGGTGCCAACAGCATCTTGTTTCATTTTTTCATGTATTTTCTAAGGACCATATTTAAGGGCTTTTTGCTACCCCAAATGAACAGAGTTGAAACCCCTTGTCTGTGTAACTGTGAGTAGAAATGCCTCACACAAGCATGCCTGGCTGTCACACAGAGGAGAGATGCAGTGGGGTTTCCATGATATGAAAACTAACACCTCAGGAATTACTTAAGGATCTATACCCATCTTCTGCATACTTTTCCTTTGGTGACTCTTATCCTGGACGTTTGTAATGCTATCTTTTCAACCTCTGCTTATCAGATAGTCTTGGCAATGGTCAAGAAAAGGCCAACGGGCTTTCCTACACCTGCTAAGTGTACAAGCAGGTGTTCTTCTTGCCCATGCCAAAGATGCTCTCTTGGAGCTGATATAAACCATTTGCCT
The DNA here is from genome assembly GCA_032353885.1 of Nothura maculosa. Classification (NCBI taxonomy): domain Eukaryota; kingdom Metazoa; phylum Chordata; class Aves; order Tinamiformes; family Tinamidae; genus Nothura; species Nothura maculosa. The sequence goes on along the minus strand of JAUBOD010000222.1, from coordinate 3,033,380 downwards.
GAGGTGAAAGATCCCTTTATTTCATTTACTACTTCCTCGTTAGATGCTGGTATCTTTGCAAATGAACATGATTGTGATTTTTACCTTCCTCTTGTATCCAGAGACCAGTGGCAATGGTCAGAAGAAGGCTGGAGCCAAGCAGCAGCACAAGAGAGCCTAAACAAGGCCATATCCGGGACACTACTCCTAGGGAAGCAACATATTAGACTGGTATTATCTGTGTAAAGCAAAATGTTTGTGATAAGACTATCGCACAAAGGACTGAACACAGCTACTTCAATGCACTCTTGAACCAAAAACAGGGAATTTAAGTAACTTTTATCCATCGAGAACAGCGTGCAACTTTTACAGACTTGGACTTCTGTGGTAGAACTGGGCCCATACTCCAGTTCTAGCACTATACTCAGCACTTTACTCCTGGCAAAAATAAGAGACTTGTTTTGACCCAAAGCTGTGCAACTGTTGACAAGGAAGGTAAATACGAGCAGATGGTGTTTACTGTAGAAACAACATTCATCTGAAAATGGCAGGGAAAAAAGTCAATAGCAAACTGGAAATTAAGGAAATGGAACCATTAACATTAACCCAAGTGTGATGGCTAAGGCTGGCCAAGATGTGTCCTTATTAAAACAGACCTGAAGCTATGGGAGATGAGACTACTTCACATGTTTTAGAAACATGGTAAGTATACAAATAAGCATGCACAGCTGTTCACAGAAAACGAGTAATGTGCGTTTTTGCTTCATCTCTTCTTGCAAATTTCTTGGTCTCCATTTGTTTTTAACAGCAGCAACTACATAAAGTATGAAATCCATGCTTACTAAGAAGGTGTTTTTCAAGACCAGAGGG
>JAUBOD010000222.1:2975433-2986065 GCA_032353885.1 Nothura maculosa | reverse complement strand
TGCAGAAAGAGGCGTCTGTGGACAGCACTTTGTTGCACTACAGAATCCTGAGGAACACTGACCTATGGCACCAGGAGTGAGCAAGAGGAGACTGAAGTGTCTTCCATCCACAAGTGTGTGCACGGGGTCAAAACAGGCAGTGGGACAGCAGTCCTGATGGATCAGTGAAACAGCCACGGAGCAATGCCCTTGCTCTCCTCATTCACACAGCTTTGTGCCAGGAAAGTGCCCCCGCCTGCGCAGTCCTCAGGCCGTGCCACATTTCATGTTTGCCAGGGCGCAGTGACGCAGGGAGCAGGTTAAATATATCCCCATCCACACTTGCAGCAAGGTTATTTTCTGCCGCCAGATCAGTTCCCAACTCCAGGTCCCTTGCGAAGGAGCAAGGCTGCCCAAACAAGGGAGGGAGGCCGGTGACACGAGCGCTGCACAGAGCGGGCACCGGCCCGGGCACCCTGCAGCAGGAGCAGCTCCACTCGGACGGTCACTGCGAGTCCTCCTCTGCCCAATGTGCTCCTGCAACGGGCAGCAAAGCAAAAGGCAGCTGACAAACTCAGGACTGCAGCTCCCCAGAAATCCCTGCATCTCCATCACATACTTTTTGTCATATACGGCATGCAGAAATAAATCCGGCCTTTTCAAAGTTAAAAGCAGAGAGAAAAGCAATATGAAGTTTAGAATCAACCTACCTGCTGCTACAGGTGTCCCTCCTCTCCGGGACGCATCCCTCAGCTCTGGCCTGCTGCAGTTTCTGCAGGCTGTCGCTACCAGGAGGTGCTTTATTCCCATTAAGATCAAAACAATATACACTGAAATAACATATGCACTTTTATTAATAGTAAAAGTTTTAAAAAAGAACACAACTTATCTAAAATAATTTTCAGACAACTCTCAGAAAAGTTAAAAAATATATTTTTTCAAACACTTGGCTGTATTTATTTGCAAGTAAACCACGTAACAATCCATATTACGGCTTGAAACCAAATTCAGTTTAATCCATGCGACCTACTCCCTTTAATAATTGAATCCAAATGTAATTCCAGGCTGAAAGATGGTCCTCTGTAGCCAGCCCTTTTCCTCTATTTATCATGTCCCTGGGACTGATGCATACAGGATTCAGCTCCGTTCCGTTTCAGGCTGCTGCACTGGAGTAGCATCAAAGTATGTAGAGCCCAAGGAAGTCAAGTCTTGAGTTATTCTCTCGCAGAGCAAAAGCACAATGAGATGAAAATGCTTCAGCAACAAACAACCAAAAAAAATCCAACTTTTTTTTCCAAACCATCTTCATAGAAGTTTGGTGCACGTCAGCTTTAACTTGCATTTTCAAGGATTTTCCTAGGAACAGTCAACAGACCAACTCTTCTCCAAAGAGAAAGCAAAATTCAGAGAAGAAAACAAGGTCACTGAGAATGTGCTTTTCTGTGAGTGAGTTACGGTCTACAGGCAAAACACAAGCCCCAGTAGAATCTATCCTCACCTCTCTCCATTTGCTGCTTCACTGTTTTCCTTGGACAATGCTGAATGTTTAGAAATTGCTTTCAAAATCCTACTACAACAACAAGGAAACAAAAAACACCTACATGAACCAAAACACCAAGGAAAGCCCAGCTCAACTCTCCCGTCTCCCTCCTCGCAGCAGATGAACGTGACAAGGCCAGGAGGATTCTGCTTTCTTGTCTAGAGGCCGCACTGAGGTATTTCTGTGCTGGGGAGGCTCCCTTCCTCTGGCTATGTAGATCTGAACTCTGTCTCTGAATGGATAAGAGAAACTGCCCACAGGATGATCACGGTGGTGCAGCGAGCCCAGGGCAGAGTCTGGAGGCCACCTGCAAGGACCTGTTCTCCTTTTCCTGTAGGCCAATAGGGAAGAGGTCCTCAAGCCACCAGCTGCCCCTCTCCAGGAGATAAGTGATGGTGTGACAGCTAAACTAGTCAGAACAGCCAACGGCACCGAGGGTCTGGGGACCAGGTCAGAGAGGGAACCGGACTCCCTGACAGAACCAAGGATGGGTGCCAACTCCCGACATTCACAAAGGCACTAAGCCAGACCTAGTGCTCCCAGGAAAGCATCCAGTTTTCTCCAGGGTGAAGATGTCCATGCAGAGAGGCTATGCCCACAACTACGTAACTTCAGTTATAACAATTGTTTTTACAAGTAAAGCCCCACAGAAGGAGCATGGAGAAGGGGCATGGACCGAGGTTTGGAGCTGGAAAGGAAGGCTGCCCCAGCCATATCAAATCAGATCACAACCATCATGTCCTGCAAGAGCAACAAAAAGGAGAATTTGTTTGTTTTTTTTCAAAACCAAACCACATTGCATACCCTACACATTAACACAACAGCCTTCCATCTCCTGTGGACCTAAAGTGGCTCCACTCATCTCCCAGGCCTTCCAGTGAGAGCAAAATCTTGCCTATTCTCCTCCCTCCAAGGCCAAACACAAAATAAGCTCCATGGTCTCACCCCCAAAGACACCTCAGCAAGTCCCTAAGTGCCCCCAACAGCAGCACACGAGGACATATTGAAGCCACAGTGGGGCAGTTCAAGTCCCCTTGAGTCTCCTGTCAGGGAGTAGCACCAGGAACACTTGCCAGCAGCCTCCAGAGCAAAGTGTTTGTCCAGCCGGGATCCACCATCTGTCCACAACCATCAGCCCTTCTTCCAAGTGTCCCCACAGCCTCTGGAGAAAGCCATGCCCCAAAGGGGTGCAAGGAGCCTTGGGAAGAACAGGACAATGCAGATAGAGTCCAAGCCAGTGTGGCTGGCAAAACAAGTCCTGCAAATATTGCTTGGTTTTAGCAGCTTGAACAATTAATAAGCAAGCCCAAAAGAGACTGAGACTGAGACCACTGTGCATGTTGGCAGGTGTCCACTGCTCCCTGGGCATCATCCATCACCTACACGAGAGGAATGGAGCAAGGTGCAGTCCTCAGGCCCTCCACCTGCAACGAGAAAGGAGAGGCTTCCATAGAGCATTAAGTCAGGTTCCACTCCCACCCTCTGCTATGTGGACACCACCCATCACTCACAGGCAACATGCTGCCTGGTAGAGGCCTCAGGAAGATGCTGCTCTGCTCTAGAAGGACACTGCAGACTCTCTGGTACTTCTGCTTACCACCTGGACTTCTACTCTACTCGGCCTCCTGCTCAGTGTCAGAGAAATGGCATAAACAGCAAACGGCAGAAGCATCAACTGTGGCTACACTTACAGCTCTCCTTGGGCCACTGTGCCTGGATTCCACATGGGTGCTCACACACAGCACCTGCATCAGCCTGGAGCTCGCCTTGGTTCAAAGGGCTGCTGGAGACTCGAGAGACATGAGGGCTCTCTTCCTATAGAGCCACCAGCCTTCTGCAGGGCCAGAGCCCATCGCCTTGCCCCTGAACCCCACTTACAAAGTGCAGAGAGGAGCCTGCTCTGTGCAGCTGTAAGGTGTGTCAGTCCAGAGGCCTGTGCATGAGGTGGCATCCTTAGCAAAATGGAAAAGCTGAGAGGTTTTATGATACATGGAAAATGGGAGCTCTTCAACTGCCTCCCTTGTCTGTGGAAGGGCCTGTCCCCTCAGCAGGGACTGCCACTAACTGTATCCTCTGGCTGTTTCCTCACAGTTTTGTGGATTTGTGGCTATGGACACAGGTTAGCCTGGGATCCCATCACTTTTGTCAAGGTGTCAACATTATTCAGTTCCAGCCAAAGCAGACTGGCTTGTAGGTAGCAATGGAGAAGCAGCCCCATCCCCAGGTCCCAGGCATGGCAAAAGGGGTTCAAGGCATCTTACCTACGGAAACAGCGATAAAAGCGTCCCCTCCTCCTACACCACAGGAAAACACCTGGGAAGAAACCACTCGTTGGCTCCATCAGACACTCCAGAGATGGCTGCCAGACACCACTGCCCAAGGGAAGCAGCAGCAGGGACCTCTTCTTCTTGGGTAAAAACACTCAACCAGGAAACATCAAGCAGGGAGCTGGGGACTGTCAACACTCCCTGGCACAGGGTCACTGCCTGCAGGAAGCTGGTCGGTATTTGAGAGTTTGGTCTTGATGAACCTCACGCTCATGTCTACAGAGAGCAGCAGAAATCTGCTCTGCCCTGGTCTTGAGCTGCTATCTGCCCCTGCGAAAGGCCAGGGAACGCAGCCAGACACCAATTTTGGCCTGTGTGAGCAGGTGTGAGGGGTTGCTGGGGGGAAGATGGGAGCAGAAGCGCTCAGGGCAGCTTTCCCAGCACCTACACAATACTTGGGGTGATTACAAAGAAAAAAAAAAAGAAAATTTAATCCAGGAGTAAAAAAGAAATACAAATCAGCTACAGAGAAATTCCTACTTCTATTTTAAACCTGGGGAGTGTTTTCTCTGTGTTCTCTCTCCCAACTAGTGCATTTCACTTTTTTTTTCCCCCAAGTTTGCTGTTGGCAATCTGAGAAACTTTACTAGGGCCTGGAGATAGGCTGGGAAAAAAAAGTGCTCCCCAGCTCCAAAAAAGGAAGGAAATCAGGCCCACTGAGTCAGGAAGCATGTTTCCCTTCTGCAGGCTTCTGACAGACCACACTGAGGGGCCTAACCTGCTTTTACCCTAAAAGGGATGTGGGACATTTCATCAGTCAGACAGGGTCCAAGGGACCCCAGAGGCAATTTTGTCCAGATAAGGATGGCAGAATACAGTAAGCAGCCTGTTCTGACATGCAGGAGAGTTTCTCTCCTTATAAGCCTGGAGCAGGGAGGCAAAGGAAAGAAATGGAGGGTGTGAAACCATGGGAACAAAATTATTTGTTTCCAGAGAAAAATCAGAGGGCACAGAAAGGGTTTTTACTAGGAAAGCTCTATCTTTCTGCAGCATGCCCAATACAGGGGCAGTGGCCAGCCAGGGGGGCCACCATGAACCAAGACACCCGTGCTCCACCTTCACTCATCCCTTCTTGAGTGACAATGTCGTAAGGCAAAAACCAAGGTAAAGAGTGAATCACAACACTCACCTATCAGAGAGCCAACAATAACACACGCCATCATCACAGGTAAAACCACGTTTGCATCATCTGTAAAAGAGACCATTCATAGTCTTTGTAGCGAGACTGAATTTACTGCTTATCCATCCCCTTCAAGCAAAAACCTGCCGCTGGGCAGCTACGCCCAGAGCAAAGAAATACAGGAACATGGGTGGCATTTGCCTTCCCAAGCCCCATGGTTCTCACCACCCATTGCCACTAATGCTGGAAGATGAGAGTTGTTTTTGGGGATGGGGAGACACAACAGCCTCATGGAGGAGAAAGCTCTGAAACGCTTCTCAACAGAAGGGGTGACATTTCTTATTCAAGGGGAATGCTTTAAATTTGACATAGCCACCCAGACCTGGGCCGGTCACTTGGTTGTCTCCTGGGTTTCCCTTCTGATAGCAGGATGAAGCACCCACTTACGCTGAACATGAAGCAGGAAGGAGGCCTCATTCTCGCTCACTTTGTTGCGGACCACACAAGTGTAGTAGCCGCTGTCGTTCATCGTCACTTCGATGATGTGCAACGTGTTGTTATGGACAAACTGGATATGGTCACTTGCAATCAGCAGTACCCCGTTCTTCCTCCACCAGTAGGAGTCTGCAATGCCTTCCGAGATGTTGCAGACCAGTTTAGTGTCATCACCTGCTCTCACCGAGCTGTTGCCCATGATTTCTGGCACAGGCAGTGGTTCTGCAAGACATGGAACAACTGTCAGCTTTCATCTGCTCCATTCCTTGATGGCAGAACGAGGACCTTCCTACTCAGGGAACTCAAGAGATCATTTCATAGAGTCTGCCAGCCTAGAGCTGCCAGCCTAGAGCCTAGAGCTACTTCTAATTAACTGATGTGAATGTCCCTAAGTTCAAGAAGAGCTATGGGGCTCTGCACAGGCCCAAGCATTTCCATGAACTTCACCCCATGTATCTGCTTTATCTCAAATCAGCTGAAGGGCATTTCCATGCACAGACCCAGCACCACCTCCATCAACATCCTGTGCTCCCCACAAGACTGGTGAGCAGGCAAAACGTCCCCTCCTCTGCACAGGGCATCTGAACCATCTCCCCTCGGTGTGGACTGTCTGGGCCCGTGAGGCTCCTCACGTGCTAGGGAGGCATGGAAACATCCAGTTGTAGCTGAAAGACTTGTGGGGGATATTTGTGATCCTGGGTAGAAGTGTATCCAGATCAGAGTCCACCTGCACCTCCAGGACTCCCTTGCCTATTCCACAGCTTGTTGTAAAATCTGAAGGCAGAGAGAAAGATGATGTCTGACTGTACCTTCAGTCTTACCTGACCTCTGTCCAGCCCACAGGGCCCAAAGAAAGCCTCTAACATCACAGCTCTTGGGTAATGCCTGTACATAGCTCCCTTCATTCCCTAGGGCTGCACCTCACTTGAGTTTAAGGTTTGCACCTTAAAACTAAATTTCAAATGATATTTCCTGAAAGTATCTCACAGATCCTTGTGCCTCCTCCCATGACTGACAGCGCACACGCCGCTCCAAACCTTGGTAGAGCTACCTGAAAGCAACGCACCGGAGTCACCATCCACTCACCAATGACCTCCACGTGGAGCCAGTCGGTCTCCTGCGAGGCCGTGCGGAAGCGGTAGGCGCCGGAGTCCTCCCGCCGCAGCACCATTTGCAGGGAGAAGTCGCTCTCGTTGAAGCGCGTGCGGTTCCTGTAGGCGGAGGCCGTGTTCACGGGCTTGCTGAGGTAGTAGCTCAGGATGACCTCCTCGCGGGCGCCCTTCTTGTGCTCCCAGAACACGATGGTGCTGGCGTTGAGCGCCGGCGCCGCCAGCAGCACCACGCAGCCCACGGCCGACACGAGCCTGGCCGACGTGGGGCTGAGGCTCGCCAAGTAGCAGGGCGAGAGCGTTTGCGCTGCCGGAGGAAACGCAGGTTGCTAAGAAGCTGGAGCATCTAGGGATATGACTAGGAGCACGTTGGAGTTGTTCTAGCAGTATCCTGGCTCAGCTCACCTAGGAGCAGGGCAGGACGCACTCGGGTATTTCTGGGCTGTGACACAGCTTTAAGTAGCCCAGCAGGGAAGTAGTCACCAGTTGCCTCTGATTTCCCTTGGTGTCCCAGCCCTGAAGAACTCGGCTGCTCCACCCTGCAGCGAGCGAGGGCCCCGCGCTGCTCTAACCGCCCAACGCCTCGCGCTCCCCTCCGCCATTCCCGACGCTCCCGACGCGGCGCCCGGCGGCGCCACTTGCCTGTGATGGCGCTGCGGGCTGCGGCCGCGCCGGCCCCGCACAGCAGCAGCAGCAGCAGCAGCAACGGGCAGCGCGCGCTCATCTGCGGGCGAGGGGCACACGCGTGAGGCCCGCGGTTCGAGCCCCGCCGCCGGCTCCTGCCTGCCCGTCCGCCCTCCCGGCCCGGCTCGGCCTCACCTCGCTCCGGCGGGGACTGCGCGGCGCGGCCGGCGCGTGGACACGGGCGGGCGGGCGCGGGGCCGCCCCGCCCATCCGCCCCCGCCGGGCCCAACGGACCGAACCGGAGCGCGAGGGCCGGGGCGGGGGGGGAGCGGCGGGGCCGCCCTGCCTGGGAGCCGCCGGGGCGGGGAGGGGAAGGGAGCGGGGGGGCGGCTGTTCCATGTTTGGTTTTTAATGGCACTTCTTGCGCCTTGGGGCTCTCCCAGGCGCCATGTGCAGTGCGTTTGTGGCGCTCCAGAGCGGGGGAGGCAGCAGTGCCCACCCCGCTGCAGGCTCTGGTGACACGCAGGAGAGCGGCAGGTCCCGCTGCCCTGGCCTGAAGTTGCTCCCCTGGGAGCAGGCAGGGATTTCCCTTCCTGCTGTGGATGTGCAGGGAGTAAAGCCAAGGGAAGCGGGTGTGTGAGCTCCCCTCGCAGGACACCTCGCGCTGTGGGCACCACCGCGGTGCCCAGGCTGGTCCCAGCCTGCCCGTCCAAAGGCAGCGGCTTTGGCCTCAGCCACGGCCCGTCAGCTCCTCCAGGCCTTGGTGGCCCCACTGGTGGCAGTAGGACAGGGGAGCTCCCTCCGTATCGGCCTGCCTTGCCAGGGGAAAAACTACGCGCAGCTGTTTCATCCCAGGGCGCTGCTGATCCCTCTCCTTCCCTTTCTGTGCGTTGAGGCAGTGCCTGCGCTCACGGGGCACGTCGGAACAAGCAGGAGCCCACGCACATCCAGGCCGGACGCGCAGCCCAAGGTGCGTCCCAGAACTGTGAGCTCTTCCTGCAGCTTTACAAGGCTTTAATTAGTTAGTTCGAGTGTTCAGCAGGGTGGAGTGGGGGGTAAGCATTTGGGGGATGTCCAAGTTAGTGCTAAGTTTGTTAAAAGGTTGATGCCGCAGAAGGACTAATCTGCCTCTGTGGCAGCGTGGGGTAATCGGTGTCACGCTGCAGCTGTTTCCTCGCTGCTGCTTTTGGAAAGAAGCTCCTTCCTGCCCCTTCCGAATGGGCAATGCAGGATGGGTGGCACTCAACAGTGGTCCCCAGCCAGGACTTGGCACTGCAGGTGAAATGCTGTAATGGAAACAAAACACGGTCTGTTTTCAACATAACATCTTTAAACAAACACTTTCAGAAGAAAAGCCTTCAAACGATGCAAAAGCTCTCCCCCAGACACCACAAATTACATTATGGGTTTGATATACGAATATTTGTTTAAGGCACACTGTAATTCCCCTAGGCTGCAAATCCCTAAGGTGTCATGAAAAGCAATTGCATCTCTCTGTAGGGAACTTTCACCCTTACCAGCATTCCTGTCATCAGAATACTCAGATCTTTTCAAGCTCATGTTTTGGGAAGTGGCTGGTTAGCAACAACCAATAAACCTCCATGGGATCCCCTATAGATGAGGGGTTCATGTTAGTAGCTGCACCAAGTTGTGTTAAAACAGAAGTGAAAATCTTGAAGCCTTTGAGGTGAAGCTGTGGTTAAACATCCAAGTCAGAGATGGATTTGGGTGACTCATTTTAAAAAGCAAAAGGAGTAGGGGATGCTGTAGACACTAGAGGGAGCAAATATACCAGACCTGAGGCTTGGATTGCGTTCAAGACCTGGGTGTCTTCTCTTGCGGAAAAAGATGATGATACCTTGTCCTGGGAGTTTCAAAGCCTGTTTGTTCTGATGGGACGTGGTTTTGACCAAATCACCAACCAGACTTGCTGGATGACTTCTCATATGACCAAAAAAAAAGTGCTGTTTTGCACTGTTTAATATATGGGTAGTAATTGGAGTAACTTCTCATTCAACTAGAGAGCTTTCTCAATCAAAGCACTGAAGTCATCCACATCTTTATGAAGCTGGAAAACACTTGGTAGAAAAAGCAGTAAAAATTATATATGGCAGTAATGAACCAATTCGGTCAGCAGAAGCTGAAATCGGTCTTACTGGATGAAGGATGGTGATATCCTTAAACACTGGTCAGCAGAAACTACCAGTGTACTGGGATGGATGTTAGAGCCTACGCTCAGACTGTTAATAATAAACTATATTGTTATTTATTTCCACCTTGATATTGGTGGCATGAAATTATCTGAACACAAAAGGGACTAGAAGGTGGCCTTTGCTTTAAATGAAGAGCTATGTCACTGTAACTGTATCACAGTGGAGTGGATTAGTGGGTAAAACAATTTTGAAGAGAACAGTGACCTTGAGCAGGTTTCAACCCACAGGTTCCCACACTGCTCTTCCCATCCCTGGCTTTTACAGTGTGTCCTGCCAGGCTCCAGAGGGACCTCAGGAAGGTGCTTGAGGCCGGCACATACTGTGGGTTTAGCCAGGCACAACTCGGGCTTTGCCAAGCTCAGCAGCAGCGATGCTTTCACCACCTCTGCTGGGATAGCTGCAGGAGCCTTATGGTGCTAGGAGCTGCCTGGGACTGCTCAAATCTCTGGAAAACCTGGAAGTCTTTTCCCAATTTGTGGTTATGGTATGCAGTTCACCAAATGGTGCTGTCTCTTGCAGGGTATATTCTGTTACGAGCAGATGGGAATGCTGCACTGTGGCCTGGGAAATATGCTGTGTGCTGGCAGGGAGCCACTGCTCCCCAAAGCTGCTGCTCTTAACCCTTTGAAGGCTCCTGGCTGCAAACCCAAGCCCTGTAAGGAGGTTTTCAGGAGCTCTTCTCTCTCTGTGCCTGCTAGTGGTGACATCTCTAAGGCAGCAGACACGCTTGAGAAATCTGGTCCAGGAAAGCCGGGGTATCCTCTGTACCCAAGTTTCCCCTAGCTCCACCTCTGGAGTCTGAGGGAGCCTCCCCTCTCCTCTCCCACCTGGCAGGTCCTGCACTCACTGCACCCTGGAAGCCGGAGCCAGGTGAGATGGGCTGCACCAGACCCTGTGCGCATCCCGCTGAGCTCCTGGGGGGCTGCACAAGCCCCCTTGCCTGGTTCTGGCGGTTCTTGCATCCCTGCTGAGGATGCCATGGATGTGAGAGGTGCTGGCCACAAGATCATAGAATCATAGAGGCTTAAGGTTGGAAGGGACCTCAGAGGTCATCTAGTCCAACCTCCTTGCACATGCAGGGTCACCTAGAGCACATGGCTCAGGGCTGCATCCAGGCGGGTTTTAAAGATCTCCAGAGAAGGAGACTGCACAGCCTCTCTGGGCAGCCTGTTCCAGTGCTCTGTCACCCTCACAGTGAGGAAATGCTTCCTCAAGTTCCTGTGGA
>JAUBOD010000222.1:2964980-2975333 GCA_032353885.1 Nothura maculosa | reverse complement strand
CTCCCATGTCCCAGGTGAAAGCTCTGATGCTCAGATTGTTATTTATTCTAGGATGGATCGGCCTTTCTCTATTCTAAGTGAAGCTTTTCAAAAATTTCAGCCACAAAAATGAGAACAAATGTTCAAAGCTCATTCATCCTTTACAGCCATGTCACATTCTTGGAGTTTGTGAAATATCACGTCAAAGCTCATGAGCCCAAGGTGTACGTGATAAACCTTGTTGCTTTAGTTTGGACAATTCTTTTCTCAAAATACGGGGCCAGTGCAGAACAGAGAAATGGTTATGATCCTATCCTAAGATAGCCCGGCTCCTGCCAAGGTGGGCTGCCCAGCCCAAGGGTTTGACAACAAGTAATGCGAGGTGGGGCCCAGCGCCTTGCTAAATGCTCTGGAGAGGAGGGCGAGAGGAGAGGAGGGCGAGAGGAGAGGAGGGCTCTGGAGCGGCCGCGTGCGCCGCTTGCCGGTGGCGCCGGGAGCAGGAGGCCGGCGGGCAGGCTGCGGAGCTGCCCCCTGCACGCTGCCTGCTCTGCTCCCTGCTCCGCTCCCATTCACTGCGCGCAGGACCGGGCAGCACCCAGCGGCTCTGCTCGGCTGCAAGGATGTCTGCCGAGGAGGGCTATGTCCTGCGGCCCTTCAGGCTCGTCGCACTCTGCTGCGTCTTCATCGGCCTGGCACTGGACGTGGTGGCCCTCCTGAGCCCTGCCTGGGTCACCTCGGACTACTACGCGCTGTCCTTATGGGAAGTGTGCAAGCAGTCCAACAACACGTGGCACTGTCTGTCCACCCTCAAGACAGGTGAGACACGGGGACCTGCTGCTCGGGATGGAGCCGTGAGCGGGGCAGCTGGGCTGGCTTTCCTGATGCACTTATGCCCCTCAGCATTTGCACCCAGGGTGATTTTGGCCCTCTCCTCCAGGCTCTGCTGGAAGGGCACCCAGAGTGGAGGATGATGCGTTGTGAGAAGGGAGTGTGTGGGGTGGGAGATGTGCTAGACGTCTGCAACTGGAGCAGAGGTCCAGTCCATCCAGGCAGAGGAGAAGGGGTTGGGCGCAGGTATTGACTGCACGGTGCTCTGCAGCTCAGGTCTCCAGGCTGCTGTTCCAGCTCCTGGGGCAAGAGGAGACTAGGCTGTTCCTTGGAAAAATGATTTTATAGCTCCATGGCCAGCAGGGCTAGGAGAAGGTAGGCCAATGGTTGCACAGTTCGGGGTTGCTTCCAGGCTTGGTCTCAAGCTCATCTAACAAGCCTGGTGATTTGGCACCCGTGCTTGGCAGGAGGCAACGTGCACTTCCCGTTAGGCGTCGTGGAGAGGAGTGAGCTCACGAGGAGGAGGCTGCTGCTCATTTACGGTGAGTGGGAGGCTGGAGCCAAGACAGCCCAAGTTTAGGCCAGCCCAGCAGGCCAAATGGCTCAAGCCAGATTTGCTGCAGGGCTGCAGGGAGTTGTTATCCCAGGGTGCCTTCAAAGGCCACTCTCCTTTGAAAAAGAGGGGATGCGGATGGTCAGGAAGCAGCTGCCCTGCTTCCCCCACCTGCTGCTGCATCTGTTTGCCCACTTAGGCCACCTGCGACCGTCATTCAGGGAACAGGGCTTGGTCTGCACCCTTGTTTCCCTCCTTGCATTGTTGCTTTGGGATGGGGCTACAAGCAGAAGTGACTCACTGCTTTCTCCACATCTTTTTACAATAAGGGCCCTGTTTAGATAAAATATTGAGATTGAGTTCTCAGATACCATATTTCATGGCATGGCAGATTTTCATTTAGGGCCAATACACTTGCATCTGCTGGGCTTGGTGCTCGTTTAAAGTTTAGATGGAGAGACCCTCCTTACAGGAAGAGTGGGAGCAGAGACCTGGAATGTGAAGCCTGGATCGAGGCTCTGCCTGCCGTGTATGTCCTGCAGGACAGACCTGAGCCCCAGCACCAGAAGTTGCTTGGACCATGTGAAGACCTGAGCCGCCCAGACAGATTCTCATGTTTAGAAGAGACGCCATGAGATGGAAATGGATCAGGTGAAGAGGTGGTGGGAAATTCCACGTGCTGCTGGGGTCTCCCCGCATCTGCATTTGCAGCTGTGTGTCACAAGCCACAGCTATTTCACTGAGTAGGTGTTGCTGGAAGGATGAGAACTCATCCCTCAGTCCCTGCCTATGCCCTTCCCACCCCAGCACCAAAACCCCGTAGAAAATGAGTTCGAGAGAAGTGTTTTTTCTCCAGGTTTCCCCTCACTTCCATCCCCTCAGGGGCCTGGTCTCCTGTCGGAGCAGTCACTGGATCCAGGTGACCCATAGCACAAGCAGGCAGCCTCAGGACATGGCAGGCGTGGGCGTCGCCCTTCTCAGGGCTCGCAGAGCAAGTAGAGCCGTTGAGGGGCTCACTTGCCACAAGCGGTGGCCATGGCAGGACATTTAGGGGAAGCTGTGAGGAGACCAGTCCATGCTGATGTCTCACCCTCACGGCCAGGGGGTGGAATGGGCTAAAACTGCGACTCTGAGGGCTTTTTGTAGAGCTGAGGGAGAGAGTGCGGCCTGGTCTCCAAGGCAGGGGGGACGGCAGGCAGGGGGGCAGCACACGCCGTTGGCGTCCCCTGGTTTTTGTGTCACCCTTTGTTGGTAACAACTCAAGCAGGGAAACGGGGCCGCATCCCTTGTTCCTCCGTGGGCTGGGGTGTATGCAGCAGATGGGGACTCGCTGCCGCTGCTGACCTTGCCCTTCGCTGCTCGCCCTCCTGATTTATACTGCAACCGCCTCTCCATCCCCCACCCAAAATAAAGCAGGGCTGTGGAGCCGCTGCTGGGAACAGACGCACAGGGGGGCTGATTGCAGCCTCTTTCCTGCCGCAGCCAGGAGAGGAGAGCTGAGGAGACTCCCCTGTGACCCCTGAAATCCCACCGGAGCTCCCAAAGCTGCTCATTCACCTCTAAGCTGTGCCAGGGGTTGGCCCTGCATCCCTAAGTGCAGTTGCTCAAGGGAGGGTTACCTGGAGCTCTTTCCTCCATAAGGGCAGCAGAATTTGATATGAAAACCAGAGAGAAGCAGTGTACCCATCTTCTCCTTCCAGAAAAGGAATATAAAGAGTCCTACCCTGTCACTCCCCTGCTCCTTTCCATCACTTTACGGGCTGCCCATCTGTTTGTGCCAATGTGAGACTGAGGCTTCTAGGGGAATCGCCAGGCTGTGAACTGCTGATTAATAGGAGGCCTGGGAAAGCCCTTTGTTGTGGTGACAAAAGCAGAGTGAAAAGCCCTGCTGTTTCCAGATGCTTCCTTCATTTGTGGGTTGTTGGGCTTTTCCCTCCTCCCTGCACAAGCCACAGGTTGTCCTGGGCTCTGCTCCCAGTGCAGGGCTTCTCCATGCACTGCCCCTGGGGCTGTTGCCAGCCTAAATCACGGTCATCTGGAGCTTGTTTACATGCACTCAATGCTGTTTCATATGATGGTGACATGAGTTTGGACCCTAATATGGAAAATATCAATGACTTGGTTTTGTTTTGCCTTCCTGCTGCCTTATTTGCTTGGGATGGAGATCTCCTTTACCATGTGCAGCGGTTCTGCTGCAGAGATGGCCACAATCCCACTCAAGAAAGAGAAAAGAGTGGGGGGAAGTTGCTTTAAAAAGCTGGACATGAACAAGCTGGTCCTGGCTGGAACATGATTCCCGCTGGGCTGAGACAAAAGACTCTTTTATCAACAAAAATTGCCATTCCCCCAGCATTTAGAGCCAAGACACTAGTGTTAAACCAGTTCAGCTTGAAGCACTTCTGTTCAGGTAAGGTATTTCACTAGCCTAAACCTCTAAATCTTGTGTATTTGTTTGGTTTAGTCATAGGAACACAAAGAAACTCTTTTACACTCTCCCTAGGAGAGAAACCACTTTATTAGGCCTCTGTTTCAGCCCCCCACCAGGCTGTGAAGTTGCTGAACCCCTTAAGGATGCCGGTAGGGAGGACAAGGACATGCTCCTAAGAATGCCGATAGGGAGGACAAGGACATGCTCCCAAGAGACCCTGATTCTTTCTCAAACATTTCAGATGTTCAGCCCCTGCCCTGGTGTCAGCTTTGCCAGCCCAGCCCCTCTAAGTGCAAACACGTCCCAGAGCTCCCCTCTTCCCTTGGGAGATACCAAAAAGCAGCACTTCCCTCCACCACCTCCTTGCTCGCAATGGGCCGTTTGGCTGCTGCGCCACCTGAAATAAGAGCACCAAGCAAATCATTCCAAAAACCTGCCTCAGATTCTTCAGTTGCTCGTTTTTATTCTCCAAGAAAAACTGGATTTTATTTGTATAGCTTTTTTCAAGGGTGAGTATGTGCAAGAAGCTATGAGCTCACAGCTGTGAGTTCATGATTCACTTGAAAAAATCTGATTTTAGTTGTTTTATGACAAGAAATTATTTCTGCCTTTTTTTTTTTAAAGCCAGGCTCTGTTCATTCTGAAGTTTCTATAAAAGAGCAGTGTTTGAAATGAGCTATGTAAGTCTGGCCCTACTACCTTTGGAAATCCTAGTACAAGATGTTAAGAGTGTTTTTTTTTCTCTCTTTTTTTTTTTTTTTAGTATTTGTGTTTTATTTTCAAATCGCCTGACTTTTAGACCACAATTTCCCACTATTCCGAACCAAAAGCTCCAACGTTTTAGTTCTCCCAAGAAGATTATTTCTGCTGTGACCTTTCCAAGGATGTGAGAACCACGCTCAGTTTCCCAAGCTCTCAGGTTTTCGGGTTCAAATTCCCGCAAGCTCTCAACCAGAAGTTGTTTTTCCTCCAGGAAAACCCAGCTTTCTGAAAAGCCTCCCTTTGGAAATGGGGAGCAGGTTTTACTCCAGCATGTGGGACATTTGAGGGGATGACAAGTTAGCTGGCTTGGCTGTTCCATCACAGGCAAGTCCAGGCAAGAGATGTTTCTAGAATAGTGTTAAGGCCTGAATTGAAGTTTTATCTTAAAGATTTTAATCCAAATTGTCTCTTTTCTACTCTAGACTGGCAAGTGGCTACACTGGTGTTAATTCTGGCAGCAGCTGCGATCGCGCTCCTGTCCTTCCTCATCTCTCTGATCTCGTTCTGCTTGGAGACCTATTGGCAGTACTACAGAGTGGTCGCTGTTCTGCTTTGTGCTGCAGGTACCTCTACACATAGATGGTCCTTTGGCTGCTTGGGTTCTGTTCCAAGTGACGAGCTCTCTCCTGGCTCATTTTGTGTGGTTCTGTTAAGTTCATAAATCAGGACAGGGTTTGGGTTGGCTCCTAAGAAAAGGTGTCTCCAGGCTAACTGACAAACAGAAGTAATTCACATTTCACTTTTAATTCTGAGTTGTGGCCTGCTAGGATTCTGTATCTTGGCATGCGTAGTCCTTCTGTCTAGTGTATTTGCCTTAAGCTAACAGCAGCAACTTGTTCCATTTATATATTAGGGCCAGGCCATGAACTTTCTTGCCTGTAAATGGGACAGCTCAGCTTCGATCCACCAGATATCTACCCAAAAAATACTCTTAGAAGGTTCCCCGGGCAAAGCAATGAACGACTTAAGACACAACCCTTCAAAACACAACTGTTTCATTTAGCAGAAACCTCTCCAGAAGCTACAGGACATTTGTCCTAAGGCAAAGCTGGCAGATATTGTCCCATCCACCATGCCTAGTACACAGGCTTGGTGGCTCAGGCACAGATATGAAAGTGGAGTGACTACAATCTGCAGCTAAAGGAGAGAGCAGCAGCCTCCAGTTGTGTGTATCCAGAAATAGAAATAAATACTTTTTAAAAACTTTTGCCTTGTGGTAGTAGTAGAACAACTGAGGGACAAAAAGGATGAGATGTAAATCCAGTTCACCCCTTGATTTTGGTTTTGTGCATCTGAAAATTCATGAGGCTTTCAGAAAGATGAAGAAACCACAGTGTGGGTCTGTCCCAGGCCTTTCACCATTGCTGTGGTACTGAATGTGGCAGCCCTCTCTGTGCTTAGATGGAAGGAGGTAAAGGGAAGTCAAGGTTGCCAGCCTTCCATGCCTTGAGTATCCGTAGTTTATAGGGATCCCTTGTTGAGGAGAAGAATTGCAAAATGAAACATGCTCTGGTCTCTCTGAAAATGCAACACAATACTTTTTGCTTCTTCCCTGTCTTTTTCTCTTGATTATTCATTTTCCACTGTCCCAGTGGTGCTGCAGATCTGTGCCCTGATTCTCTACCCGATCAAGTTCGTGGACAGCAGCATGCTGAGGAGCTACCACGAATTCAACTGGGGCTACGGCCTGGGCTGGGGATCTGCCATCTTCATGCTGGGCGCCGCCATCCTCTACTGCCTGCGCACAGACACGTATGAGGGTGCCTTGTACTAAGGTGGGGACACTGGTCACATCACAGGACTGTCACTATAACAGCCAGGAAATCTGTAACATGTGACTGGGGTTGCACATGAGCTGAGAATGAAGGTTCCAGGGAAGCCTGGGTGCAAGGTGAGAGCTACTGGGTCTTGTTTTGGTGGCTGCACTCTGCAGACTGGGTTGTGATGCTGAAAAGAATAAATGAAAGAGCCTGCCTCACTCTGCATGCGTATTTTCTTTTAGAGATCCTTAAAGCATCAGGTCACTTTGCCACTAGCAGTTGGGAAAAGAGGTTGGGGTGAAAAGGTCTGGGATATATATAAGCAGGAATGGCATATTTAGCTCCTAGGACCAAGCATATGCAGCAGATGAGCCAAGTGGTTGCTGCAAACTGCTCAAGCCAGAAATATTTGAGCCTTCTGAGCACAGATTATTTTCAGTCTTTGTTGGCCAAAGGAATCCACGATGGAGAAATCTGGAGACCATCCCATGGGCCTCAACAGTGCTGCTAATACCAATGGGAGCAATGAAACTATTCTAACATTGAGAAAGCTCTTCTGTTTTCCGACAGACCTTCACTGCTGAGCAGCCCTGCACTCTCTGAGCAGACTAGAGTTCCTGTGAAGTCTTTTCTGCTTAGACTCAGCCTTCCTGTGCATGCAGGTATGGGCACAAGATTTATGAAGCAATTTCAAAACCCTCTTTTTTCAAAATCCTGTGTGCGCACAACACAAGTACTCAATGGCAGCATGAAAATGCAGTGCTAGCAGAGAATCTTCCAAGTAAACTCTGGAGAAAGCATTAACTATAAATCAGTTCATTCCAGCATAGGGAAAGGGTCCTGTAAAACTCATTATTTGACCTGCATTAGGCTCTCCTACATTTGGACTCCACATGCTTTAATGTAATTGTTTTTTTCTGACCTCTAACACTGATGGTCTGAAGCAAATCTTGCAGATGAAGCTGCCTTAGCAGATTTGTGGCACAGAGCAGAGGACACAAACCAATAGCCCCATCGTGTGGTCATGGGACACTACTGAAGGCAATCAATGTGCTCTGGAGAGCACAAGTGACATTTCTGGGGAAATGCACCATTTCCATAAAGCTAATAACCACAGACTATGCAAATACCTTGGGCAAATTAGTGATTTCTGTGGCTGCTAGAGAAGACAAGGCATAGAAACGCAGAACACAGCATGGCTCGGTGCTGGCTCAAGTCAAAAGCAGGCTCAGAGGAATCTCCAGTAAATTTGTTTTCTCATTCTGTTCCTATCGTTAAAATTGTAGATCATGAAACTAATCCTTGCCTCTTCCCACTCACAGTGAAGGTTTTCAGTAGGGATTTTCTGCCTTACACTCCCATGTCAGTCACTGCATGGAGTGATATGTAGCAATTTCTGAACATTGGGAGTCAGTGGGAAATTCTATGTTGAGGTCTTGGATTTAGACTTGAACCTTTAAGCAACTCTTCTCTCTTCTCACCATTATTCTATACAAACTGTTTAGCTTTGAAGCCCTTTTTAAAGATAAGCTTTAAAATGACTTGTTTTGCAAGGGAAAATATTGTGTGATCAAGGCATTCCACTCCCCCAAATTTTAATTTTCTCTGCACTGATGAAAAAATCCAGAAGACCTGATGAATTTGGTGAAGGTAACCAGAACATAAAATCTTTGATCAAACCGTATTTCCTTGCTAACCACCAGCCCCAGCTCTGAGGCCTAGAGCATTTCATGCTTTCCTGCTTAATCAGTGGTTACGACATATATAAGTATAGGGAGCAGGGCCACTCCAATTTCCACATATTCTTGCTATTTATTTATTTATTTATTTATGAGCCCTAGGCACTAACGAAATGACTGGGGATAATAACTGGCATAAGTTCAAGATGCACAAACTGTGTTTTTCTTCTAACTAGATTATATTCCTTATCATGAAGTGGTGGAGCAGGTTTGAATGCGTGAGCTTCATTGCACATTCCCAACCCTCTTGCTCTTTGCTGCTTGCTTATTTATTTATTTATTTATTTAATCCGGAAATACCTGACTTCCTAGTGTGCTTGCTTGTTTGTTTCTGCTAAGTGAAGTACAGTCCTTACAACTTTAATCTTTGGCTTATTGATACTCCAGCTCTAGGGCACCTGCTACTCCAGAATTCCTACTTTTCATGGAAATAAAGCTCAGCTGAGCTTTATTTCAGTGTTACCGTGATCTGGGCTAGCTGTTCTCTTGGCAGGACTCGCAGACCGCTCACCTGCTTGACCTAATGGGAAATGATAGGAGCTGCCATGTGGGATACCGCTGGTATACAAGGTGATTAGCGGGTATACAAGGGGCTCAGGCCATTAACTACGTCAGCTAATCTGTTATGGATTTCAAAGCGCTGCTCCTTAAAGCTGTCAAAGATTAAGACTTTGCATTGCAAACGAGTGCAGGGAAGGTCCCTGCACAAGCTTCTGAGCTGCAGAGGGAAGCAGAGACGAGCAATTTTGCCTGCACATGTCTGTTGGCTTCTGTGAATGACCTGACAGGCAGCAACTGGCAGATAGAAATAATTCTATCACAGTGAGAAATAATTCTGGCCAGCCCAGCAGCATGTGATGTGTAGGAGGCAGGGAGGATTTTGCCCTGGCTCTTCTGCTGCTGTAGCTTTGGAAAGCACGGTGCATCGGTAAAGCCACAGACTCAGCAATCTGGACGTGCTCCTGCCAGAAGGTTGAGTTGTGACAAGTCCTGACTTACAGACCATTCTCCAGGCAGATGAAGACAGAGGGCACAGAGATGGGGGAAAGGTCATGGATTTCCAGCTGTACCTGCTGTAAGCGAAGGCTGCGTGGGTGCTCGGATGCCGCAGGGCAGCGTGCCGAGGCTGCACACAGATCGAGATAAGGGCACCTGCACCATGTTACAGCAGCACCGTGGGGATGGGGAAAGGAGCCATCCATCTTCCTTTGTGTCTCAACCCCAAACCAGAGTGTGCAGTCAAGATCTGCCAAAGGAGAGGAAAACCCAGGAAAAGCATTTGTTTCAAAAAGCACCTTTTCCCTTTCCTTTTCCTTTTCCCTTTCCTTTTCCTTTTCCCTTTCCCTTTCCTTTTCCCTTTTCCTTTCTTTTCTCCCAACATCACCAATTCTGACAGCTTTGGCTTGGAGGCAGATCCGGCACTTTTCAGTCTCCAGCTCCTGTAGGCATGGGTATTTAAAATAATCTGAGCATGTTTAGAAATAAATGTATTAATTGTTGTTTAGTTGAGGGAAGTGCTCGGGGTGAAGCTCAGTACTTAAAACACACGGGGCTGATAGAATCAAGCAGTGAATTTAAGCTCCTTGGCTTCTGAAAGCTGTGATGAGGGGAAGGGGGCACCATGACAGTTGACATGCAGTGAAGGGGCCACCATGACGGTCTGCATTGAGGGGATGGAGACCCTGTGACAGTTTATGTGATGAGAGGGGGCTGCTGTGCTGGTTTGCATGAGGAGAAGGGGCCATCATGACAGTTTACATGAGGGGAAGGTGCTGCCATCTTGGTTTGCATGCAGGGAGGGTGCCACCATGCTGCTCCACATGGGCCAAGGGGCCGCCAACACATTTACATGAGGGGATGAGAGTGTCATGATGGTTTACATAAGGAGACGGGCTAATATGACAGTGTACATGAGCGGCTAGGGCCACCATGACGGTTTACACTGAGGGAGGGGGCCGCCGTGACCATGTCCGTGAGGGGTGGGGGCCCCTCCATAACGGTTTACATGACAGCGGGGGGCCGCCATGACGCCTTCCAAGGCGGGGACGGGGACGGGGGCGGGGAGCGGCCGCTGCAGGGCTCCGGGCGCTGCCCTCGGCGGAACGGGGCGGAACGGGGCGGAACGGGGCGGCCTCTCCCCGCCCCTGGGCGGCCCCGCGGCGCGGCGCGGCGGGCAGGAAGGGCGAGCGGGCGGGCAGGAAGCGGCGCGCTGCACTGTGGGCTCCGCCGCCGGTGCCGCTGCCGTTGCCGGTGGCCATGGCGCTGTCGCGCGGCGAGCGCTGCCTGGCGCTGCTGCTGCGGCTC
>JAUBOD010000222.1:2927227-2964880 GCA_032353885.1 Nothura maculosa | reverse complement strand
CCTCCGCCGCCGCCCCGCGCGCCGTGCCCGCGCCGCGCCGCCCGCTGCTGCTGCTGCCCGCGCGGCAGCTCGCCAGGCGCATCCGAGAGCGCCAGGTGGGCACCGGGCACCGGCCGCGGCCCCGCTGCGTCCCTGCCCCGTCCCCGCCTTGTCCTGCCCTTTGCCCGCCGTGTCCCCGCTCACCTCGCCCCGGCCCGCAGGTGAGCTGCGTGGAGGTGCTCGAGACCTACATCGAGCGCAACCGGGAGGTCAACCCGCTCACCAACGCCCTGGTGCGCGACAGGTGAGTGCGCGGGGAGCGGCTGGTGGGCGGCGGCGCTGCCCGCGCTGCCCCCCGCGCCTCCCGCCCGCAGGTTCGAGGAGGCCCTGGAGGAGGCCCGGCAGGTGGACAAGCTGCTGGCCGAGGGCCCCGTCGACGCCGCGCTGGAGGAGCGGCTGCCCTTCCTGGGGGTGCCCGTCACCGTCAAGGAGGCCTTTGCGCTGCAAGGTGCGTTGGCCGTGGCAGTTACCCCTGCACTGCTTCACATGGCCTGGAACGGCTCCTCTCTGCATCCCCTGCACCCCACGACCGCTCTCCTTCCTATCGCCCCTGCGCTCATCCCGGGGATGATCCCTGGGGATGATCTGGTACCAAGCTCCATCTCTGCCCGCCGGCACCACAGGGATGCCCAACACGTCGGGCCTGGTGAGCCGCCGCAGGGTGATCGCCGCCTCCGACGCCGCCGTGGTGTCGCGGCTCAAGCAGGCGGGCGCCATCCCGCTGGGCGTCACCAACTGCAGCGAGCTCTGCATGTGGTACGAGTCCAGCAACAGGGTCTACGGGCGGACCAACAACCCCTACGACCTGCAGAGGATCGTGGGCGGCAGCTCAGGTGAGAGCCTTGCCTTAGCGAGGGGGCCCACGTGGCCTCGTTCCCTATGGATGTGAATGGCAGCCCTCCGTACAGGGCACATCACCTCAGTGTGGGTTGACCAGCTGCCCCTCAGGCTTCTCAAGGGCTGAGGTGGCTCCTGTCCTGGCTGCAGTGCTCCTGTGTCCTGGGCACCCTGTTCTGTGAACCTAAGGACATCTGCTCTCCTTTCTGCTGTGCAGGTGGGGAGGGCTGCGCCCTGGGAGCCGCCTGCTCGGTGATCGGTGTGGGCTCCGACATCGGCGGCAGCATCCGCATGCCTGCCTTCTTCAACGGCGTCTTTGGCCACAAGCCCACCACAGGTAGAGCAGGCGCAGGAGAGGGGACCATGCGTCTCCCCCTCTCACTAGGACCTTCATGAGGTGAAACGTGTGGGGAGGGCTGTGCCATGAACGCCCTCGGGACGCTCCTCTAGTTGTCATCACGTCATTTTTGCCGTGCTGCGAGTGCTGCAACTGAGCAGGCAGTGCTGTAACTCGGCGGTGGGAAGTTCCTTTAGGCTGAGCATCAAAGGCACGGGAGGCGGGAAGCGGGTTGCGTGTAGTATTGCAGCCTCCACGTGGGACATTTCCCAAGGTCAGGATCTCACTTGGCAGCAGCAGGTTGACATAAGACACCTTTCCACAAGCCTGTCTGGGGGCGGTTATCAGCGGAATAAGCAGGGCTCTCATCCGTGCCAACCGGGCGCTTCTCCTTTGCTTGGTGCACATTGCCCGAGCTCGGGAGCCTCCCTGCAGGGCTCAGCCCAGCTCGAGGTGGCGTTTGAGAGCTCATGGGTGACGCGGGTGCCTCTCTGCCTGCAGGAGTGGTGCCCAACGACGGCCAGTTCCCAAACGCGCAGGGCATGCGGACCAGCTTCCTGTGCAC
This sequence comes from Nothura maculosa, assembly GCA_032353885.1. Taxonomy (NCBI): domain Eukaryota; kingdom Metazoa; phylum Chordata; class Aves; order Tinamiformes; family Tinamidae; genus Nothura; species Nothura maculosa. The sequence continues at coordinate 2,963,102 of JAUBOD010000222.1, read as the reverse complement.
CGGGCCCATGTGCCGCTACGCGGAGGACTTGGAGCCCATGCTGAGGGTCATGGCCGGGCCTGGAGTCGCAAAGTAGGTTGCCCTTGTGCTTCTGGTGCTCTCAGCTGTGACTTGGCCATTGCAGTGGGTCCTTTTAATTCGTTCCCCTCTTGACATGATAATTTCCCTAAAAAGTCAGGTCTGTGCAACCGAAATTGCTTGTTACTTGGACAGCAGTGACTGCTTGTAAGTGAGGCTCAAGGGCAGGAGTACAGCCCAGCTTGTCCTTGCCTTGGGTGTCAAATGTCCCTTTCCTGTTGGGACTGGCCTTTCTTTTCCCTTTTATACTTGCTCTTTCCTGTTGCTGAACAGTTAGTTTTTCATCTTCCACCGTGACCGTGTGGCATTTTGGTCTCTCGATAGTGCCATGCACCTGAGAAGCTCCTTATGCTGAGAGGGCAGTAAAATGCCCATTTTGACCCTCCTCTCCCTTGTCCCTGGCCCCACGCTGGTAAATAGCCCCTTTCCTTTGCCCCCATCGAGGCCAGCCAAAGGACACGAGGGTCTCTCATTACTAGCCAAAGGACACCAGGGTCACTCTCCCTGTCTGCGGGCTGGTGCTCCCTGGCAGAGAGAGCCTGGCAGCGCTCTCACCGTGGCACACGTGGGCTGGCTGAGAGGAGATGCAGAGGAGCAGGATGCCGTGGGGTGCTGCGGGGCCCACGCCGTGGCGCAGCGCGGCGGGCGCCCGTGTCGGTAAGGAGCGCGGCGGGGACGGGCACAGACCGGGCACATCGTGCTCCTCACCGTGGCCTCCCTGCCGGCTCCTTGCACTGCACATGGCTGCTTTCCCTCTTGCTCCTACCCCTTCCCGTGGCTCCAGGGGCATCGCACTAACCCTGGCCGTGGCCAAGGTCTGTGATTGCCAGTGTGTACTGAGAGATCTGCCTTTTTCTATCAGTTCTGACAGCAAAACGAGTGGGGCCTAAAGCTGGTCGGCTGAATGGGTGGGTGGGCTGCACTGGATGGACTGCACTGAGATGTCCTGTGTCTTCAGAGCCTCACCTGGCTGCTGTGGTTGTCCTCAGGACACATCTCTCGTGTTAACACGTGTGTGAGCAGCTCTGGCAGCCAGGCAGGAGCAGGACACATTGCTGAGTGGTGGTGTCCCTATTGCAGGCTGAAGCTGGATGAAAAGGTGTCGCTAGAGAAAATCAAGTTTCACTGCATGGATCACGATGGTGGGTCCATTTTTGTGTCGCCCGTGGACAAGGAGATCTTGCAGATGCAAAAGAAGGTAGGAAGGAACTGGAATGGGTTATCTGGGCAGCTGGCTGTCACTGGGATGGACCTGGAAATGAAACCTGAGGGAGAGCACTTTGAGGACTCCTTTGGGGACAAAGGGATGTACTCTGTGGCTGGCTCCTGTACATGCCAATGGGCTGGAGGGCGGCTGGCTCTGACACTGTCTAGGCAGCCTTAAGTCCCATTTATGTTCTAGAAATGGAAAAAAATGTGGAAAAAATCATTTCTCTTGTTTCTGCCTGTCTGAAGAAATGAGGTGAAAATTTTGTGAGCAGTTGCAGGTGCCCTTGCTGGCAGTAGACATGTGTTGTCCATGTCCTAGAGGAGCCTCCAAGGGTTTTGGCCCGTGTCTTTGTTGCAGTAGATGCATTTTTGCCTTCTTAACTTCCCTCCTTTACATTATGGTGATCTCCCGAGGATGCACTGTGTGGTGAAGGGAATGCAGTGTATTAGTTCACCTGAGACTCCTGTCTGGGTTTTAGTCATTCAACGAAAAAAATCCATGGCTGGATCTGAGCCCTGACTGCAGGTTCTGCATTTGGTAGCACAGTGGCCACACACTAGAGTGCTTTGCTGTGCTGCATGTGAGTGACACTGCTAAGAGGCTTATAAACCTTCCGTGCTGGTCTCAAGCATCCACATTGCATTTATCTGGGGCTGGTGTGGTGAAGTTCTGGAGGAGCCTGAAGAACACGCTCATTGTTGGCATCAGGAACCTCTTCCATGTGATAAATGTGAGGAGAGCTGGCAGGATGTGCAAAGGAAGCCTAGTTTGCAGATTCTGGCCCGCAGGCCTTTCTTGTCTCTGGTTTGCATGTACCAGTTGCAAAATGTCATGTCCTTTAGGATTAAACCCTTCCCACTGCTTTCATTAGGTGGTGGAGCACCTGGAAGGGGAGCTGGGGATCCAGGTTCAGCGAGTGGCAATCCACAAAATGAAGTATTCGTTCCAGATCTGGTCAGCCATGATGTCTTCCAAGGACAGTGATGGGCAGGTATGTGAAAGAGCCCGGCCAAGGTACAGACTCTATTGCAGCAAAGAGACAAGTTGGTATCAAATCAGCCAAGCAGGCTCTTAACCTGTGTGCTGTGTGTCTCCGGCCAAGACCTTCTTACAGGTTGGGATTAATAGGATTAATATGGGTTAGGAGACCAAGACTGGAACAGTGGATTAAGAACTCCTTACCAGCAGGTCTATGTAGAGCGGAAAGCACTTTTTATTATTATTATTATTTTTACTGTGCTATGATTTTTGAGGTTAGTAGATGTGTTCTAGCTTGATTCCCCCTCAGTTTTTAGTTCCCATGCCATGTTCTGGGCACATATGGAAATATTTTGTAGCCTAAATGAACTGGGTGTACACCTAGCATCCTTTTGCCTTGCTGACAGCAGTGATACACAGAACAACCCCACATTTTAAGGAGCTGTATCATTCCTGTTTGTCTGGTCCATTCTATCTCCTTTTACCTGATTTTTTTGGAGTCATGTAACAATAGTAGATACCCCCAGGAAACATCCAGGGCATTTCTCATAGCACTGCCTTGGAGAAGAAGCTTTGAGAGGTACCTGCAAGGTGCCACTTTATGGGGACATTTCCTCTCTCATCAGGACATACCCCAGGGCATTTGAAGAGCCACAGAGTTAGCTGCAGTTTGAGTGCACACTTCAGCATTGTGTGCTAACCACATCGAGCTCTTGCTGAGCGAGGGCATGTGTGTGATTGCAGGAGGCACAGCTCTTCACAGACCTGCTTGGGGACCACGGGAAGCCAGTGTGGCCACTGTGGGAGCTGATCAAGTGGCTCGTGGGCATGTCTTCCCATACGTTCCCAGCCATTGGTGAGCCTGCAAGGAGCTAAGTGGCATGCCATGGTGGTGGTAGGGCTGGGGGAATTGTAGAATTAATGCTCTAATCGCCCTTTTTTTTCCAGAGGAAAATGAAACAAAACAAAGGGCCCCTCCATTGCCACCTGAAGGGCTCCAGGGTCCATACTGGGCAGCCTCAAAATGTTGTCAAGTAGTGACACGGTGTTTTAAGCCCTAGGAAAGTGCACAGGGGAGTTGGTCAGATCTTCAGTAAGCAGGAACGGGACATCTCCCGAGAAGGAGAAGTGAGGATGGCAGAGCTGTACTCTGGGTTTGCCCCTTGCTATGAGCACAGCCACAACTGCTGGGATTTAGAGGGAGCTGCCTAGGTACCTCTACTTGTAGCACGTCTTAGCAGCACTGGACATCAACCTGTATTACAGGCAGTGAAGGATCTAATTAGTGCTGATGTGACTGAGGCTTCTGTCTAATAAGTGCCAGGTTCACTCTGCCACCTCTGCTTGGACATACATGTTGAGAGGTGGGAGTGCAGCACCTCGGGCATTGCTGCACAGCCCAGGTGAAACGAGTCTGGAGAAACTCCATGAAGTGGCAGAACCAAGCCCTGGTGGGATGGTCTGAAAGCTTTTGCTCTAGGACAGAGGTGTGGGAAGACTTGTCATACTGAGTGCAGGGGGAGATGTGTGCTGGGAACGGGCAGGTCTGGAGAGAGAAGGGCTTTCTGGTCATTCCTTGGCACTCTTTTAAGAGGTGGAGGATGCTGTGTACACCTAAGGTGCTCCCTAGCCTAGTGCAACACACCTATCTGTTGTTCATTCTGCTCTAATGCTGCCTTCCTGTTTGTGTCTTGCCCTGTAGCTCTGGGTTTGACAGAGAAGCTGGTGAAACTGAACTCTGTTGGCAACGCCAAGCTGGTGAGCATGGGGAAGAGCCTGCAGGCCGAGATGGAGACCTTACTGGGGCCAGATGGGGTGCTCCTGTACCCCTCTCATCCCACCGTGGCTCCCAAGCATCACTCTCCCCTGTGCATGCCCTTCAACTTTGCCTACACAGGTGAGCTGCTCTGGCCCCGAGGCAGGGATCCCTCATGTAACCTTACCTGTCCCAGGAGAGCATCCTGGGCAGTGTGCACTGTGTGTGGGGTTTGCAGTGCCCAGCCCTTGTGCCAGCAGCAGCCAGGCTCTTGGTGACTGTCAGTCATTTTGTGGCTCCCTCGAGTTGTAAGGGGAGCTCTCTGGAGTCACGGTGCCCATAAAGCTGTAAGTGGGGAGACCTGCTGAGAGCCTCAAAAGTGGACTTTCTGTAGGAAACTAGGTGTTTTCTGCTTCAGAAGTCACACAGGAACCACTGTCATGCTTTAAAATTGTGAGTCTTTTGCACCTGCAGTCTGCAGGTTGGATTGATGTGGCTTAGCTCTGGCAGGGCTGCCCTTGCAGAGAAACCTGGCCTTGCTTCCCTGCTACACCCTGTCCTGAAGGCACGTGTTAAGCCACTGGAGCTGGCACAGCATTTTAGCCGGCATCCAAGGACTGCCACGTGCCCCAGGGAACTGGGATTGAGAGTCTGGGGCTCTTCCTGTGACTTTCCTGGCTCTCGAGCTCTGTGATGCCCCAACAACAGTGCAGTGCTGCCTGGATTTGAGGTCACATAGGTATGGCCAGCAGCAGCTTCTTGTCATGTCTCTGTGCCACTTGGCAGTTGTGTTATTTGACTCCTGCCACGGAGAGGACCTGCTCCCAGGAGCCTGGAGCTGCCTGAGACAGCAGTTACCAATCAATGGGAGAACTTTCCCTGAGGTATCAGGGAGTAACGTACCCTGCGTGTGTGGATTGCGGTGCCCAGTGTCTGCTCTGATGCAACCTTCTCTCTTGCAGCTATCTTCAACGTCTTGGGCTTGCCGGTGACACAGTGCCCGCTAGGCCTGAGCAGCGAGGGGCTGCCGCTGGGCATCCAGCTGGTTGCAGGGGCCTACAACGACCATCTGACAATGGCAGTAGCCCGATACCTGGAGAAGGCCTTTGGAGGATGGGTATTGCCTGGGAAAGCCTAACACGTTCCCAGGACACCGAGGAGGAAGAGAGAGACAGTTGTGTTCACAGAGGCTGGCTACAGGTGCTGGAAGCCGATACTGTCCCAGGACTATCTGCTCCCTCGTGCAGGGAGAAGCTGGCCAGCACCGTGTCCATGCACCCTGTGAGCCGTGCAGGGAGGTGGGGAAATCCCACTGTTCCCACTGGAGCTGGCTTCTCCCCACAGCACCATCTGTGAGGGGAGAGACCCGTCCTCCCTGTGGTCCCTCAGGAGCCCCTGATGCCCTGTGCTCTGAGCAGACAGCCCATGTCCTATCTGGGGCAAGCACTGATGTTTCTGTAGGCATGGAGACCACTTCTCTGTAACGCTTGCTGCTGTAAAGATGCTGGGTGAAGGCTCCAGAGAGGGTCTGGCAGGGGCCTGGGTCCTGCTGGGCTGCGTGGGGACAACCTCCCAGCAGGGTGCTGAGACACTCCTGAGCACACTCAGCCTTGCTCCTCTGGGTCTGCCTCCTCATGTGGCTGAGGTTGCCTGCCAGGAGCCTTCCTGCACCCAAGGTTTGCTGGCCCCTGCAGTCCCACTGCACTTAAAGAATGTAAATGGGTTTTTCTTCCATACCTGTGGAGGAGAAGGGCTGCTGATGCTGAAAGAAGAGCTTTTGGCAGCTTTATGATCTCTCTCTTGCTTGCTGCAGCTCTTTTATGGGGTTAACAGCATGCTTGGTTCTGTTCTTTGTGTTCTACCTTGAGTGGAGCTAATGGGCAAGGGAGGAAGAGCTTTTCTGGGAGGAAGCTGGTCTTGTAAGCAAGGGAGTAAGAACTTTTTGGGCAGGGAGATGGGCTTGAAAGCCTTTGACAGCACTTACAGATGAGTGTGCTGAGATGGCTAAAGCCTCTCCTGCCTAGTTTTTCATCCCCTTCCAATGCAGCAGGATGGATATTTGGGGTCACCCAGCTTGATGGGCTTCCCCTGCTCCTGCACCCAACCTCCCGAGATGTTGGCAGCTCCTGACTTCTGCTGTCTGGCCTCCCTCTCCCCCCGTAAATGGACATACATAAAAATGTGATCTGCTGGCCATCGTGGGGGGGGCATGAATGTGTGCAAGATGTACATAGTGAAGAGGGTATTAAAGAGTCTATCCGTCCAGTCTGCTGCCATCTCTGTGTCCTTGTTGCTGAAGAGCTGTGCTGCAGCCGTGCTGTCCTGCATGCTGCACGTGTTGGGGTCCTGCTGGCACTGCTGCCTGTCTGTGCTCCTGCTGTGGAGCACATCGAGGCTTTTCCTGACGGCCCGGTGTGAGGTATGGGCTGCTGAAGGAACCCAGGTAAGGGTGCTGTTGCTTCTCAGCCTGTTGTGTACAGGCCCCTCACAGCATTATGTTTTTAGAAAATTTAATTTCTGGTACTTCTGCTCTCCTTGCTGGGCTGCTGCACTGCTGCCTGTGTTGGAAGCAAGGCCCTTGGCCTTCCAAGGCACTGCTGAGCCACGCACGGGTTTCTTCTGGGTCTGAAGCAGGTGTTCCTTGGGCAAAGCAGGAGTGCAGCTGAGCAGGTTTGAGACTGCAAATGTTGTGGCTTTACAAGGCTGCCTGTGGCCTGAGGTTCAGACCGGAGGGCTGTGGTCAATTTGTGAGGCCCATCCAGAAGACCTCAGCAGATCTGTGCATCCAGCTTGGAATGCTGATGTTCAAGCAGATAAAACCTGTTCTCAGGAGGACGTTGGCTCTCTGAAGGCATCCAGGTTCACATATGTGCTGCCACGTGTGGGGTGGCGCAGAGCAGTCCTGACAAATGCCCTGATGTTTGGCTGTGCTGTTGTTTTCCATTCTCAGGATTGTGGCTCTCTGGCCAAGGGAGTCCCCCTCCTTAGTAAAACTGGAAGCTCGTGTTCAAGTGATGCTGTATCATTTACTGCTTGCAGAGGGCACTGCTGAGCCCTCTAAGCAAGCACTGAGCTCGGTGGAAGTCTGTAACGAGATGACAGTCAACAAGGAAGCAAAAAGAAAAAAAAAAACAAGTAGACCCAGGAAAAAGAGTATGAACCACCAAAGTAAAATCACGTGTTGTGCTGTGAGCAGGTGAGTGGGACGTCCCTTGCGGCCCTCTGTGAACAGTCTGGCTGTGCAGCGGGTGGCAACACGGCACCGACCTCTTTGCAGGTAAGGAAGGAGCAGAAGGGCCGGCTGCAGGAGAGGGCTGTGCCGCAAGTGTAGGCATCTCAGCTGCATCGTGGTGGAGGGGAGCAGCCCGTGCAATGGGCTGGGGGGCTGGCCTTGGGAAGAAGTCCAGGATGGTGGGCAAACAAGCTGGAAGTGAAGCTTTCAGTGAGGTGGTCTTGTTAGCTCAAAACTGGCTCTGCTGCTCTGGGTCTGTCCAGCCCCATGTCCTGTCCCACCACAACCTGTGGCAGGTGCCTTGAGGGAGCTCGGAGCTGGGCTTATGCTGATGGCACCTCCGCTGAATGCTCTTAGAGCCTCTGGAAGCTAGCTCTGGATTTCAGAGCTGAAGGGCCTCCTCTCTGTGTGTAATAGACCATAGTGGGCTCAGATTGCATCGTAACACGGCCAAAACAAGGAGCTGCTGGCTGAGAGGAGGAGGGAGCCCTTAGGCCTTCGCGTAGCAGGATTATGTGGGAGAAGCTGGTGAAAGAAGGGGTGTGGGCGGGAGAGGGGGTTAATCACAGCAGCCCCGCAGGCCTGCGAGCCTGGCGGCCTGCCCGCCTGAGGTGTGTGAGCCCGCAGAGAGGGCGCTGGGCGGCGCGGGCCTGGCGCAGCCCCGGCCTCTTCCTCATCCGCCCCGAAGGACGAGGCGCCGTCGTCGGCATGGGCGGCAGTGGCGCGCGAGGCCTTCAGCATCCACCGCTGGGCCACCTCCCGCCGCCTTCAAGGCAGCCTCTTGGTGGGCACGGGGTCAGTGCCCATCCTGCTCGCCCGCTGCTTCTCCTGGGCTTCAGCTCCGAGCACAATGTTGATCTGCAAGTGCTGCCGATGTGGAGTCACTGCAAGATGAGGAGGGTGGGGAACACTGAGAATAAGCCCAATGGGTGTCTGTCTGGCATGGGAAATGCTCCCACCCTTCTGCCTCTGGAAACTCCCCCTCAGTTGCTGGAGAAAATACATTTCCATGACCAAGGAAGTGCAGATTGACAACCACAAGTGAAGCCCTTGCCCAGCCCTTCCAAGAGATACCTCTGCACCACCTGGAAATTTCTCCGTTGGTTGGAAAAAGAGGAGTGAAAATTGGAAAGGTGCTGGGCTGAAGCGATGTGAAGATGAGGAGGTGCTGCCCTGGTTCTGGAAACAGGAACTGATATTTAATATGTATTGTTTTATACCGATACCCAACGGAGGAGGAAGAAAGACATGTTGTAGTGTCACCCTAAGGTCACCTCCCGGCTCATGCAGTGCCAGGCTGTGACACAGGACCCCAGTCCTAGGGCCCTTTGGGGCTTGCACAGTCCGAGTCCTCCTTCCCCATGCGGCCACTGCCTCAGCAGTGAGTCACCCCCTGAGCGGAGTGAGTCACCTCCAGACTGGTGTGAACCTTCAGCCCTGGCCTTCCTCTGACAAAGAAATACACGCACGAGTCATACCTGGGCACGGTGGTGCCTCCACCACTATGGAAAGGGCACAGCATCGCCTCTTGCAGCTGTGGCTTTAGGAAAATAATTTTTCTCTAATCTCAGGTTCCGTTCATCTGTTGTGCGTCCAGGAGGTGAAGCAGCTAAGACAACCCACATCTCCCACCATGGGCTCCCACACGCCGGGGTAGAGCTGGGGGCAAATGGACGAGGCCTGGTGGGAACATGAGAGCTGCGCTGAGCCTGCTTCTGTCTCTCAGCAGCTGCACCCTGCTCTGCGGTAAGTCCAGCTCTGGAATAGCTTTAGTTGGGCCAGAGGAAGGGGGCAAATCCTGACTGCTTCACTGTGGCCTTGGCTAGCAAGGCCTACAGTGGAGAAGAAAGCATGGAGACAGCTCTCAGAACTGCAAAAGGAGGTGGGGAGCAGAATTGGAGAAAATCAGCTGGACTTTCCTGTGGTCTTGGAGCCTCCAAGGAAAGATTATCCTCCTCGCGTGGCTGAAAGAGGTGTGGGGAGTAAAGAGGTGTGGGGAGACCACCAAGGAGCTGGTATTCACCTGGGCAGGACTGAAGTTGCAGGGTTGTTGGGTGTACATGGGCCCGTGGTGTCTGAAAATGCTGTAACATCTGCACAACATCGCCATGATCTGGGTTAATGTGGGACCGTGGGTGCTGGCAAAGGAGGAAGGGGACCAGCCAACAGACCTGCTTGGATGCCAGTGGGTCCTGCTTAGGTGGCAGAGATATCTCCCTGTGGGCCCTCCTAGAGCAGAATAACATTGCCTTTCTTTGCCCTCATGTCCCTTTGCCCTGCTCCCCAGGAATGCTTTTTCCTCCCCGGAACGTGACACTAGTGGCCAAGAACTTCCACACTTGCTTGAAGTGGGACCCAGACCCTCGTTCGCCCGGTAGTGCCAGGTACCAGGTGCAGTGCAGGAGCAGGTACGTACGAAAATGCAGAGAAAGGGGAAGGGGACATTTTTGGCCCTCTGCCTCCAAGCCCTGGTTTGCTCACCTTCCTAGGCCTTTCTCAATGCCTGGATGTGCCCCCTTCCTGCCACTAACTGGTCACCTGACATGCATAGTGGTTACTCTCCAAGGCTGGAGCATCCTAGCAGAGGGCTGTGACAGGAAGAAATTAGGGACCCTCTGTGAGCCAGAGAACTGTTTGTCTAAAGTAAATTTCATAGAATAACAGAAGGATTGAGGTTAGAAGGAACCTCTGGATAGCATCTAACTCAAGCAGATTGCTCAGGACTATTTCCAACCAGGTTTTGAGTATCTCCTAATATAGACACTCCATAATCTGCCTTGGCAACCTATTCCTTTATTTGATCACCTTCACAGATTTTAAAAAATATATATATATTTTTCTTATGTTCAAATGAAATTTCCTGTGTTAGGACTCTCCAGACTAAAAAGTCATAACTCTCTGAGTCTCTGAGCTCATATGAGATACATTCCAATCCTTTAATCATCTTTGTGGCCCTTTCTGGACTTGCTCTGATAGGTCTGTGCCTCTCTTGTCCTGAGAGGAGTCCAGACTGGACACAGATGTGATCCCATCAGTGCTGAATAATCACCTTTCTCAACCTGAGAGGAATGCTAGTTTGCCAGCATGATCCATATTCTCTGGCATACTCTGCTTCATCATATTTGCATTGGGTAGGCAGTAATTTTTCCCTTTTTTGACACCTTCTCACCATTTTTTCCCACTTGGAGGTCTTCAGGGAGATCCTCTTCTAGATGGACCAAGGTGGATGCCTGTTGGGGGAACAGCACCAGCTCATATTGTAAGCTGTATTTTGAGGATATCCATGATATCTACTGGGCAAGAGTGAGAACGGTGGATGGAGACCAGCTGTCTGAATGGGCCTCCTCTGAAGGACTACAGCCATACAGAGACAGTAAGGACCTGGAGACTCCTCTAGCTGGGTCCCTGCTCATCTTGGGGAGCTGATGGGGGAAATGCAGCCCCGAGAAAGGTTGATATTCATGGGGAAAATGTAGAGAAGCTTGATCAGAGAAAAGGGATGGGAACATAACTGCTGTTGAAGGACTATGTTAAACTACGGCTACATGAAGAACAAGGGCCTAGGAAAGAGAGGCAGTAGAATGAGAACTCTAGGAGTCCCTAGAGTTTCTACAGGACTGGAAATGAATTGGGGAGGAGGCTTAATTTGCTCTAAGTAAGTCCAGTTAGAGAAGGTTGCTGAAAGTCTTGTCTGGTTAAGCAGAGAGATGGATCTGGATCTGTATGAGGAAACAGCTTTGCATTAGGACTGGGCAATCAAGAGAAAAGCAACTTTTCTAGATAAATGAGATGCCTGCCCTGTGTTTTGAAGGATTTTTTCTCTCCTTGCTCTCATTTTCTACAGCAGCTGTGGGTCCTCCCAAACTGTCCTGGCTTCTCCAGGGTAACAACCTTAGCATAAACATCATCATGCCACGCACTCCATACCAAAGGAAAAATGGCTCTTACAAGCCTGTCAACAAAGTGCTGACAAAACTGTGGTACCAGCTGAACCTTTATGAAGAGGATGTGCTTGTCCAGCAAGTAGGTACTGGGGAGAAAAGGGCTTCCCAACTGCGTGGCAGGGGCTGGCGAGGTTCAGAAGCTTTTCTGATGCAGCTAAAGGGAGCGAGGTTTCAGAAAGATGGTTTTGAGTCCTCCTCTGGGTGCATTGTTGCCTTGGCAGCATCTGGGCTGCAGACTGATGGGGTCATGCAGGCAGTTTTGCCACCTGTCCTGTCACCACACTGCTTTCTGCTGGGAGAGAGATGCCTGCTGGCTGAAGGCCAGGCCAGGCCTCTGACTTTGCTGCTGAATGGGCTGGGGAGTCAGATTAAATTTGGAGGTCTAGGGGGAGATCCCTTTCCTCTTATTGTCTAGCTGAATAAGAAAAGGAATACCTGCTAGAATGAGAGCATGAATTGACTATTAAAAGGTATTGTGCTCTGAGACCTGTGTCAGACATGAAAGGGCTCGTGGGGTGCAGACACAAATCTTAGAGGTGCTGAGAAGTGGGACAATATGGTCTGTGCTCCAGACCATACCAACCATGACACCATGGTTGGTGCCATGGTGTCAAGGCTGATGGACATGCTGCTTCTCAACTCTAGCTGCTTTTCCTGATACCAAGGTGCAGAGCATTGCAGAGACCTTCCCTGGACCTTGGGCAGGTGTTACCAGGCCCTTAGCCAAGCATCCCCCTCTGCTTCCAGATACCCTGTGATCAGAAGGGCAAGAACACTCCTTGCATCTTCGAGTTCTTGAAACCAAACACCCGATACTGTGTTCGGACGGTCACAGAGAACATGCCCAGGGAGCAAAGCAGGGAGGCTGTGCAGTGCATCACAACACCAGCCAGTCCTAGAGGTGAGAGCTCTCCAGCTATCTCTGGTGCTGTACTTCCATCTCAGCCTAGTTCAGTGCATGGATGTTCATCCACAGAGGAGGAGAGGGATACACAACGTCTGGCCATTCTGGTTGGGTTTGGGGACCTAACAAGGTCCTTTGAGGACCCTCCTTTTCTCTTAGGGGAAGATGCTCTCTTGCCATTTGACTCTGGCTTGCTCTGCACCTGGCTAATGGGATCATCCCAGCCTGTCATGGGATCCCCAGGAAAAAGCTGCCTTAGGGCACAATGTTGGGAATGCCAAATGTTTTTTTTTTTTACAAGTTTTTTTTCTGACCTCCTGCAGAGTTTCCCTGGGTCCTCCTCGTCGGATTGATTGCTGTCTTGCTGGTGCTGTGTGTGGCCGGGCTCTGCTTCCTCAGGCTGTATATGCACCCGAAGCCCTCGGAGATGCACATCCCCAACTCGCTTGTGAGTGAACAACCATTCTTCAGCTTTCCCTTCCTGTGTGCTGTGACTGAGCCAGGATTATCTATGTTCTCAAGGAGCTCAGTTCTTCTTTTCCTCTACATCTTGTCCTAACTCCTAGTACCTCAACTGTTCTTTAATCCATCACTTAATGCCTTATATTGCATAGTAAGAGATGCTAGTGGATGCATCAGGCAGATACAGGTCACACGGAGGAGGCCTACCTTGGGCAGCACGTGGCCTGCAGTGTGGTCCATGGCACTAGGAGCTTCCTCCTTTAGAGATCACTGGGTTTGCTTGGCTCTATGCCCAACAGGACTAGCTTGGAGAGGAAGTGTAAAAACAGTGGGGATGCCATCCTGGGCTGCTCGGTGGCCTCGCCACATTAAGAGGCTGCTCTATCCTTTGGTCAAATGCAGCACTGAGAGAAGGTTTGGATTGAAGCTGGGATTGCGGTTCTGTTGAGCTAGTGGACAACTAAATGTCCTGAGGCAGCAGAACAGTTGGGGCTGTAAATCTTAGTTTTCCATAGGGAAAAACCCTGTCTAAACAGTCCCCAGAACATCCTTTCTCCCCAACATGTATTTACTCACTGTGCCCTCATTTCTCAGTGCTGACGGTGCCAGTCCTAGGGGTGCCAGCAGCCCAGGCAGGCATCTGATACCTGGGAAGCATCTTGAAAAGCAGCAACACTAACAACTGCTGTGGCCTCTGTGTTTACAGCAGAGTTTACAGGCACTGGAGCCCTCCCAAGCTGGGAAGCAGAATCCCATTGCCATTCTCCGGGGGCTCAGCACAGGAGATGGGCTTTCCTGGACAGCAGATGGTCTCTCACCATGGGCCTGGTGGCAGTTCCATCAGTCTCAGACTCACAGGTTTGCTGCTTGCTTCCTGGCAGGCTGTTTTGAACGAGGAGGCGACTGTGAACATGCCGGTGCCCGCCCTGGAGCCCGAGGAGGATGCGCTCGCTCTGCTCTCGCTGGCCGCGCTCCCCTCCCGTGGGCCACCTGCAGCTGAGCAGAAGAAGCCCCGAGTCCAGCTGCTCCTTAAAGAAGGTCTCTCCCAGGAGATGGGTGGCTACTGTGCCAATGGATTTAGGCCGGACTGGCCTGAAAGCGAAGTCCTGTCCTTTGCCCCCAGCCGGCTGGGACATGTTGTGAACTCTGGGACCTCCTCAGTGCCAGAGGGGCTGGAGGGTGACGTGGAAGGCGATGAAGTCTTGGCTTTGCCAGTCCAGCTGCCCAGCAGCTCATGGACATGTTTGGAGCAGCAAGGGATGGTGGCCCTGAATGGTGACAGCTGCAGGTGCAACGAAGACTACCAGAACTCTGAGATGTGGCTTTCCTTGAGGCTCCAGGTTTATTCCAGATGCCTGTGCCCTCAATCAAGAGCGGGCAGCCACATCTCCCCGAATCCACAGGACAACATTTTCAGCCAAGAGGACCAAAGGGAGAGCCTCAACCCTGCAGAGCCCTGCTGCCAGCCCTGGGTCCCGCTCAGCTCTGTGAAGCTGCCAGCCAGCGAGGAGGACAGCGGGCAGCTCTTCCCTGCTCCCTGTCACCTGCGTGGCCTTGAGGTCGAGCCAGAGCTGGGCGACAGCGACACGGAGCCAAGTAACTCAGAGCAGGTGCCTCGGGCACAGCAAGACGTCCCTCTGCCCCCTTCCTGCCACATGCCCCCCCACTTGCCCTTCCATATCCCCCGGGCAGCCGCGTCCCTTGGCTACGAGACGCGTCCCCCAGTCACCGAGGAGCCCTGGCGCGAGGTAGGAGCATGAGAGGAGAGCAGGACCCTGCTCCCAGGAAACCCTTTGTTGCTCGTAATCAGCTCCATCAGAGCAGGCAACACGTCCCCAAGCTGCCCTGGTTATGTAGCCACCTACTTGGGCATGTGGGCACCTCCTGGGCACACAGACACGAGCTCAGGAACAGACTGCCAGAGACCAACGGGGAGGTCGGCAGCCCTTGAATTGCCCTGTCACCTTTTGCTCTTTCATGCACCTATCTGTGTATATATGAATATGAGCTGTGTATATGTAAGTTTTTATGTGTATATATGTATGTTTTTATGTATATATACTTAAATATATATTTTTATATGTAATAATGTAATGGAAAATTTTTTTATATTTAAAGAGGGGATGATAATGTTTTGGTTTTGTCTGGCATGCTCTGGAAATAGTGATTGTGCACTGGAGCTGGCTTTTAAATGACTAAATTCTTACTGGAAAGTCTCTTCCACCTCTGACTGTTTCTGCATTACGAAACTGGTGCTACTTACTTTAAGCAGGATCTGGAAAAGAGGATAGGAAAACTTGGGGTTTCCCTGGGAGGAAATTTTGCCTGCAGCTGCTTTGTGTGTTGCTGTTGCCTCAGGATGAGCTGGTACTTTAGCAACTATGGAATAGTTTTCCATCTCCATCTCCCAGAGCTGCTGCAATCTCCTTTGGAGTTGCCCTGGGATTGTCTTCCTGGGTTTATTTCAGGCAGGCTGTGAGGTGAGTGGACACCCCAGTTCCTCAGTGCCTTAGACCTGCAGGGACTTGGGCTGGTGGATGTGAGCTCTGAGGGCAAAGCAAGAGCTTCCATTGGCCTTGGGAAGAGGTGAGAAACGGCTGCCCTGAGACGTGGTGCACAGAGCGGTTCCCTGCAGGCCAGGTTCACAGTGAGTCACGTCCCCGCAGTGCTGCGGTCACCCTCGCTGTGCCCCAGCTCGTCCCTGAGCCGGCCGTGCCTTCCGTGGCCACCAAAACCAGCCCTCCCGCCGCTGCAAGTCACCCTGAAACCTGCAGCACCCAGCTGTGGTTTTCTGGCAGCTCAACAGGGCTGTGGGGCAGCCCTGGGCATGCACAGCAGAGAACGCAGGAGCTGTGTCATTCCTGGCATTCCTGCCCAAGGAGTGAACGGGGCAGTGAGACGGGCTGGCTCTGCCCATTTGAGAAGGTTCAGCCTCTCCCTGCAAGCGGCTCTGCCAGAAGCGGTGCCAGCCCCAGGGGACAGCAGGACACGACGGTGCTATGTTGTGTGGCAGGTTTCTCTCCCCAGCAGGCAGAGGTTTCCCCCACCTCCTCGTTCCCAAAGGAAGCCTTTTGAGAGCTTGGGGCCTTCAGTGTTTCTGGCTTCTTCTGGAATTGCTGCAAGAGAGAGATTGCTTAGGTAGGTAAAATCTTGCAAGAGCTCTGAATTGGACCCACCTTCAGGCTGGTCCGTGGCTGCCTCTCCGGGCCGTGCCCATGTCTGTGTGAGCAGGCCTGGAAGGAGGGAAAGGAAATTCCCCTGTTTGCTAAGAGAAAACAACAACGTGCTTTCTGCTCCAGACCATCCCATGGCGCCTAGGAAGTCCCTCCAGAGCTCGTGCTCCACCAAGGTGACGTTTCCCACCTCCCTGCACAGCTACTCCCCATATCCCATATCCTCAGACCAATGACGCCTTGCTCTCCCAAGGCTCTCCCTCAAAATCTTTAGATCTCTATTTCTCCTTCCCATTTTTTTTTTAAATTTCTGTTGCAAAACACATGGAAATCCTCAGCTCAGGTTAAGGCACGTCCCAGACGCCCTGGCCTGGATTTTAATAACTCTCTGCTGTTGTGTCACGCTTGTCTTGCAGAAAACACCTAAAAGAGCCGGTTGCTGCAGCAGGTGCTGCCTCTGGGGCTAGACAAGGACCTCCCTGGCCCTCATGAGTGGCCCTGTGGCAACAAGGGCTGGTGTTTGCTGTGCTGACAAAGGTGGTAGGTTGGCCTGGCAGGCCCAAACTCTGTGGGGTGATGGGGGCTTTTCCGGCGGCAAATGGAAACCCAGCCCCGCTGTCATCGGCCTCTCGGGGTGGTGGGAAGCGCTCGTCTCGGCCGCCCGGCCGAGGGGGGATCTCCAGCGGTGCCTGTCATAGCGAAACCCGCGTGTGCGGCAGCACCGCGCGCTCTGCGCTTCCTCCTCAGCGGGGAAACTTCCGCGGGGCCCGGAGCGCGGAGGCAGCGCCCGCATGGGCACACACAGGATGTCAGGTGCCAGGGACCGCCCAGAGCAGAGGCTGCACTCCTGGCACCATTGGGTCTCTGGGGAGCGCTCCTGGAGCAAGGCAGAGAGGGGTCAGAGATGAGGAAAAACTCTGCTAGCCCTCATCCAAAGACAGGTGGGATGGAAAATAGCCTGGGCTGGACTCTTAAAAAAAGAGGACACAGGCTGCTTGAAGGGACACATGTGCTACCCACAAGTTTGGTTTGCATCCAGCAAAGCTCGTGTCAGGATCAGCAGGAGCAAGAGAATTTCATTTCCCTTATTTGGGGAGGGGCTATCGTACAATATTGTGTATTGTACGCTCTTTCTCTTTCTTTCTTTCTCTCTCTCTCTTTTTAGTAAAATGAAATTTGGGGCACAAGTATACATCACACTTTTGGATCACGTGAAAAAGCCTTTCTCATTTTCAGGAAAATCAATCTGGCAGTCAAACACAGCATTTAAAGCATTGCCACCTGTAGATGCCTAAGCATGTTCTGCCCCTCTCTCCATCTACATGACCCCCAAAATTCTGTTCTTTACACCTCTTAACGCAGCCCTGAGCTCTTAAAGAGGTGCTAGACCTCCCTGGGATTTGCTCTTGACTGACCATGCCTGTGTCCACACAACAATCTAGGTGGCACAAAGATGTGCAGGTGAGGCCTGGAACCACGTTGGATCTGCACCAGGGAACAGTGCCAGTTTGCTGGCAGTGGGCAAGGCCAAGGAAAGGGAAGGGGAAGGATCGTGTTCTGAACTGGCACCGGTTCAGCGTGGATGACTCAGGTGAGCTACTCTTCAGCAGCGGAGCATCACCCCAACCCATAGTGTGGTTTAAAAAACTGAACAGTCCCTGTTCTCTATGGCACAGAATTAGTAACAGTGGAAAAAGGCAAATGCTTGTGACATTTCAATATGGCATTTCAGCAGCTGAATTTCCCGGGTTGAAGTGAGAGGGGGTTTTGCCCCCTCCATTTCTGCCAGAGCCACTCTTGGAGGTGTGAGCAACTTGCACAGCTCCCATAGTCACAGTGAGGAGGTGCCATGTCCATCTACGCCTGGATGGAGAGGCTTCAGAATCCGTGTCCCAGGGTTCCAAGAGCTGGAGACTTGGCCCAGCTTTAACCTCCATGTCCACCCTGCAGAGAACATCGTCACAGGGCCAACCACCATCGTGTTCATGCTGACCGTGGACCTGCAGCCACAGGACCACGCGGGAAGACATTCACTGTGGAGCCTTGCAACGTCTCTGACTCGCTCTAATCAATAGGTGCCTTCCCAACTGCGTTTTGTGCTATTGTCTCTGTTTTAAGCTTCCGCCAGGGCCAGATCAAAGCCACAAGGGGAATGCAGCTGAAAACAGTTTTCTTAAAAAAAGCAGCTTTAGAACTATTCGAGCGGGTATTTTTTTATTACTAATTCTCAGAGAGATGAGTTGCCAGTGTGTTCCCAGATAAACTGTACAAGTATTGGAGAGGGGAAAATTTCCATGCGGGGGCCAGCGGGGCTTTTGCAACGGCAGATAGGAACCACAGCACCTTGTAAACATGAGGGAGATGGCAGCTCCTGAAATGACGGGGCCAAGTTAAGCCCCAATAATCAGCCTGACGGAACCAAAATAAGAGGCCAACCTCCCTTGAGGGGCATAGGGGGAGGCAGAGCCCGTGTCTTGGCTTGAGCCCCTGGCCTGACCCTGCTGTGCTCACGCGCTGGCTCTGCACGGTGCTGCCTCCCGCTCTCCGTCCTGTCCTTCATTCCTATCCTGTCCTGGTGATGCTGCTACTCTCGAGTGGCTTGTGCTCTGCTCTGCTGGCGCTTGCAGGAGGCACCTGGCCCTGCAGCCACCTCCAAGTGCCGTCCCACGAGCGCTCCTTCCTCTGCAGAGATCTCCTTGGGCAGGCTGGACCATGACGGAGCTCTGTGTGCTCTTACCTTGCGGAGCAGGTGTGAGCGAGCAGGTCCCTGCCTGCTGCACCGCCCCAGTGCTCCTGTGTGGCTTGGCAGGACTACACGGGCAGCAGATCTGCACATTTACCCCATCTATCCTTTCACTCAATGCTCCCCAAGCATTGTCCAGGCTAAGCCTGACCCATGCGCTTCACAGAGAACTCTGGCACAGTGGGGAGGATGGCAAAAGGGTAGTGTCTGAGCAGAGCAGAGTCTGCTAATCAACCAAGGTGACAAAAACACCGTCTTTTTATTTCTGTTGCTTACGGGTCCCTCCTTTCCAGACTGCTGATCCTGCAACTAAAGTCGTAGGTTCACATCCAGCTACTTGAGGAGGACACCAATGTGTGTGCCTGCAGCGCAGAACCAAGTGGTTGCCTTTGATCCTCATGAGCGGAGCACGTCTGCCTCCTGCAGCCTGTAGGGTGCTGGTGTCACTGCGCTCACACCAACCACCCACCTCCTGGAGACCACGTGAGAGACAGAAGGGACTGGATTGGGGAAAAGCAGCTCCGAAAAACTCTCCCTAAGCTGTTCCTTAGTTCTGCTGGTGGAGCCATCATCCACTTTTGAGCTTTTGCTGCTGATGTGCCCATGCATTTGAGGCATGTATCCATAAAATTGCATCTACATCACGTCTGCAACGACAGCATCACCAGGGCTCAGGACAGCTCTCAAAGTGACTGTGCACCAAGGTCCTATTTCTCTTTTCCAAGTTTGTTTCCAGCCAGGAAGATCTTGTGCTCTCCTGGGCTCCCTGAACTCCTTCCAGTGCCATCTGCATCCCATTTGGGAACCCCAACCTTAGCAGAGCCTCCAGAAAACTCTGCTTGGGTCATGCAGGTTTGGGCACAGCCTGTTGTGAAATGAAGCATAACTGGCCTGCGAAGAAGGACTAGGAGCCCCCAAAACCTCCTGGGCTGAGATGCTTCTGCAAATGTGGTCCATGCTGCATCAAGCTAACATCCCAGTCTGCATTCTGCTGCCTTCTCCTTGTGATGACCCTCTTCGGTTCCTACTTTCTGCACAAGTTCCTTTGTCACATCCTGACACCTAAACTGATGAACCTGCTGCAAGGCTTTTTCATCATTCTGCATGAAACCTGACATTCTGGGAATGGGAACAGATGAAAAACAGCCTAGATATGGATTTTGTCAGGAGAAAGTTCCCAGCTTATTTGTGTACTCGGTCAGGATGGATGACCATTTTGCCTCATTCATCTACTGCTCTGATCTGTGTCTGACACAACGGATGTGCACACAGAAGTAATGGTCTCTTGTTAATATGCCTTCAAGCTGCTTCATGAAAAATGAGAGTCTGTACCTGAGACTGCAGATGCTGTTGGCTTTTCATGGTCAGCAGGGTCATGGCCAGCAAGAAAATAGCTGCCTGGGCATCCAAGTGCCCAGTCTTCCCAGCAAAGGCTTGGCAATTTCCTTCCCCTTGAAAGCAGAGGACACAAGAAATGGAAAAAATGTGGACCTCCCACCAAAATATCAAAGAGACTTTTCTCATGGCACCACTGAAGATGGCACTGTCCAGCCTGGCTGAATCCCAACAATTGGAGGGGTGGCAATGGCACCAAATGACACTTTCTGTCTCCCCTCCCACATGAGTAAGAATAAAGGGTGATTTATACCTCCTGAGAGCAAAAACCTCTTGTGTCTGTCAATCTCGTCTCTACTGCTCTTAAAACTGTGTGACCACCTCAAGTACCTTCCACATTCAGTGACTTACTCACCCAGACATTTCCAGCCTAAATGTGTTGGTACTACCAGAATTCAGACACTGTGTGGGTTTTGTCCTCCTCTGGATGCCAGCTCAAGAAGACAGGCTCCTCTGACCACCAGCAAGGCCATATGCTATCTTAACAAGGAAATTCACACTGATGCTGTCATCTGAGGAGGAGTATTATACCTTACCTGATCCTGTCAAGAGAACGAGGCACCTGGTGCAGATCTGCTCCAGATTGCCCTGCAGGCTTTGTCACCGTCCTGGTTCTCCCATCAAAAAGGAAAGGGGTGGGAGATATGTGGTGACCTTTTGGGAGCAATATCATGTGAAAAGGAAGTGTGGCTCTGAATGCTTTGCCCAAATGTCACCCCTATATCTTCTTCTAAGCTCTGTTCAGCCGTGGCTAGGCCCTACCAGGGGCATGGGGAGCCTGTGCTGCCTTCTCTAGCCATTCGCCCTGCAGCACAGCCAAGCAAGGTAAACGGGGGTGTTCTTTGCAATCTCTACCAAGTATTTGTCAAAGCTCCTTGCCAAGCATGAGCGAGTGAGGATCAAACTGGGGAGAGAGCAGGGCCAATTGTCTCTTGTCATTAAGATGAATGGCTAACCCAGGAGACAAGACAGCACACCTGATGATAACATATTGATTGCAGAGAGCTGAATGAGGCTGGAGGGCATAAAAGAGAGCATCTTCACACTTCATTACTTACAGACTCCTGGGAAGTTGCTAACCATTTGGAGAGGGAGAGAAGATGCCATCCCAGATGATGGTCGTCACCTTGGCAGTATTGTTTGCTTGCTGCATTAACGCTTATCCTGTCTACCCTGAAAGCAACAGTGTCCAAGGTAAGGAAAACTTGGATGCATGTTTGTGCATGTAACGTATACGTGTTTTTCTATTTGTGCATCATGTTATAGCTGGCACTAACTGCTGGCTCCAATCATTTGGCCCATATCCAATGTTTCATGGTGGAGTTGTCTGCTCTAAACACATACTGCAGTACAGCTTCCTCCTCTTCTCTTGAAGCTGAAAAGTGTTCTGGTCTAGGAAGATGTCTCCCTAGTATTGCTTGGAGTATTGTATGTACATAGAGTTAAGTAGCTAGATCGCTAGGGTGACCAGGTTGAGCAAAAGAAGACTAGCCTGTTCCTGAGGGTCTGCTTTGGCTGTTGTGATCTGCAGACAGCGGAATTTGGGTGACATGATGAGATATTCTGGCATGAGAGATGCGATTGCCCTGGGAGCTAGCCAGGCTGGAGCATACAGACAAAACAGCCCTTTAGACTCCCCGAGCCTACATCTGGGGCCTGGTGACTCCATTTGCAGCTGGAGCGTTGAATAAAGCAGGAGTTTAGCCCTGTATCTCAGGGACCTCCAGGAAACAGCTGAATTTGGCAAATTCTTCTATCCGCGCTCTGCTCCTGTCGCGAGGTCACGACAGTGGAGTCTTGCCCAGCCCACACATGGGCCCCAACCGAGGCATATTGCCCAGGGTTTCTGGGAAGCAAATGTACACGGGCTCATCGGGTCACTTGGCTGACTCATGGGGACTTCCGAAACTGCAGCAGCTTGGCTGGATGTGTGAGACAAGGAAAATACATCCCCAGCCAAGTTCTTGGGATTCCTCAGTTACCAGAGCCCCAGCTCCTGCCGAGCTCAGTGGGAGCATCCTGTGGGGCTGGACATGGGCTCAGCAGGCACTGGAAGGTCAAAGGGGAAGACACCGGAAAACACCAGATCCACATGGTGGTTTCTAATAAAAAGCAATCTAATTAAACAAGGGGCTTGGTGCCTTAGAATGCACCTACCATTTCTTCCTGTGGTGACTTGGACTCTCCTTTTCCTCAAGGCAATACAGACAGACTGTGAGACAAACTCAGCTGGGCAGGATTTGTGCATGTGTTTACCTGACCTGTTGTTTGGGACAAAGGGAGTCTGAATTTGTCCACCTGTGTGGACAGCGGTAGATGTGCTCTCGAAGGCAATGTGGTGCTCTTGAAGAGCAAGATGAAGGAGTGCTGCAGGTTAGGTGGTCCCAGGGAGCTTGGGGAGGAGATGTTGGTGCCATGTTCACTTCTTTTCCTGAGACATGTTTCCTTGGTTCCTGCCCATCATGCTGGACTCAGCCCCTGCATGCTCATGGCTTTGTTTACCTATCTGTTGGGTTTTGCTTTGTTTTTCCAGAAAATAAAAGCACTCTCCAGGAAGATGTTCCTGACCGCCTGGTGAGTAGGAAACGCTGCCCTGGCTTTGGGGAGAGTGGTCAAGGGGTACAGTGCTGGGCAGGGGTATCTTCTGAGCCAGCTCCCCATGAGGTCCCAGAAAACCCTGTCACTGTGGACCCATAAAATGGAGACTGTCTTTGCTCAGAGGCCAGTGCTGTTGCCCACACTGCTTCCCTCCTCAGCTGGGCAGGTAGGGGAGAGGGCTTGGGGGCTGGTTTTGATGGATGTGCTCCACACACGTGTGATGGGGCTGGTGTGACCATGGCAGGTAGAAGACCTCAAGGCAGTTCTCTGGAAGATAGTGGCAATGAGTGAGCTCCAGAGCCAGGGATTCACCCAGGCGGACCAGGCCTCTCAGCAACCCAACAAGAGAGGTGAGTGTTGGCGCCTGGTGGGTCCTGGGCTCCAGCCACGTGAGGTCACCAGGCTACAGTGGGCTGCTCTCCTCTTACTTCCAACTAGAAAGTGCTCTGTATAGCTGACCTGGAAAAAGGTTGGGCACCAAGTATTTGGTGGAGGGTGCCCGTCTCAGGGGAAGGATGCCCATGGTACGGGATAGAGGGTGTCCATTTGGTGGACTAAGGCAGAGCAAGCCATCCAGCTCCTGGGATGTGCTCTTAGAAATGACTAAAAGGAGAAGAGATGGATGTTGCTGTTCATTTAAGCTTCTCTGTTGTGGTTGGCAGTGCTGCAGCCCCTTGCATAGCTGTCTTTTGCTTTCCCTTCCAGCTTGCTTCTGGAAATACTGTGTCACCAAGTGAGGGACACAAGAGCTCTGCCTACCACCTGCCTGCCAGCCTGCTCCGTGATACCTCTACCCAAACATCTGCCAACCCAACTGTCCTCTCTGCACATGACCCGACCTGGGCACCACAGCAGTGAAAACTCTCTATTTCCTTGTGGTGGAAAAGGGAGAGGATCTGCAGCAGAGAAGGGGTGTCACAGGGAAGGAGAAGAGTCTCATGAAGGTCCACAGTCTAGGACATGTTTTCCACATAGTGACATGGCTCTTGACACGGGCCTTGCCTGTGAATCAGGTGATAAGTGGGGAAAACTAAAGCCACAGCAAGGCCCATCCCCTTGTGGGGCTTGTGGGCCACCAGCAGGAGCCAAGTGAAGGAAATGACACAGTGCAGGAAGGCAAAATGCTGTCCACTCACTAAATAAACCTCTTGCAGCTGAGCACTATGTCCTTCCTTGCTCCATCCCATGGTTGCTCCATCTCCATGTTGGGCCAGGCCCAGGTTCCTCCTGCTGCTGGCTGCAGGATATGGGTAGGTCACAGTGAAGCATCTCTCCTGCAAGGAGACCAGGGGGTCTGCAGGGACCTCATGGCTACTGAGCCATGGGTGCCAGGTTGGTGGAAGCTGTGGGTCATGGCTTCTACTGTGGGTTTACCAGGACGGTTTCCACCATGGGGAAAACCCCTCCTTCTCTCCTGTGTGCAGACATACAAACAAGCAATATTAAAATAAAGTTTATTGTTGTTCTGAGTAAAAAAAAACAGACAAACCAAAACCCGTTAAAAATAAAACCAGTCCCCAAACCCAGCACTATCAGAAGCAGGTTGCAAGGACACATCTTTTAGTACAAAGAGGGAAGCGGTAGTGAGACACAGAGGGTGATTCTGCCATTTCTGTCTCTATAGAGCCTGGTACACCCATAATACAGTATTTATTTAATTAATTAATTATTTCCATTGGCAAAAGACTAGAAGAGATGGCTGAACTCATAGGTGCTGGCAGGAGGCCTGGGGAGCTGGAGGTATCTGATGGGAATGCAGGGTGGCTATGATTCATCTTGCATCAAAGATGTTGGATGGGAAGGTATTAAAAAACAGCCAAGGAGGATGGGCTGACATTAAACATGCCCAAGTATCTTCTGCAAAAATAATGCTTTGCAAGCCAGATTTTTCCTGAGGTGGGAAACCACACGAATTTTGGTCCTGGAAACTACACGAATGTCCTACCCTACGCCTCTGCAGATCAGACACATACACTTTTGGTGGGGACTGGTGATGTGATAGTAGAGATACATGTGGCTGCATCTCTCATGGTGTTAGGTGAGGCAGAGACAGTAGCCTGGTGGGACTTTACACCCGTTGCGTGTTGACCTTTCAGTACTTCTAGCATGCTCAGAAGGAATGCTCTGCACCAGGCTGGCCTGCAATGAGATCCCAGTACACTGAGGAGATTCCCCTGCTCTGAGCTCTCTGCTGAGCTCCCATGCACCTCCTTCCCAACCTGAGACATGTCCTGGCACACTCACGACAAGCATCATCCCTAGCACCTACATGCCCTCTACATCACTACAAGAATTAGATGCACATTGTAATTATTTCTTTAGAAGTGAGGGTAGTTAATCACTGCAATAAACTACAGAGAGCAGAATCTCTAGGTGTCTTCAGCTCTAATGTGGATGCCTTAGTGGAAGGGGCACTAGCTACAGCTCTCACAGAAGAACGTCTGGGTGAGTTCAACCAGCTACATCTCCCATAAATCTGTGATGTTCCAGCATCCCTGGAGACCTGGATGCTGTCCTAAGCGTACAGGACTGCTGTGCAGTTTGACTGCTGTGCAGCCACAGAGTACAGGGCCAGGCAGAGCAGGGCACTAGATGCTCATGCAGTTCCAACAGTGGATGATACAGCAGTAGTTGGCAAGACTCTGGGAAATCTCATCTCTTCCACCACGGGTGCTGAGACAAAAGGCTGGTGCTCAGATTTTCCTATGACATGGAGTTCTGGGCCATATGGCAGTCCCAGAAGGAAATCTGGTTTTGGTAAACGGGGAAGTAGCTGAAACTGCAGCCAGGTGGTGAGCAGGCCATACACACATTGAGGGCACATTTGGACTGTGGCCAACCAGCAGAGGAGTAGAGAACAGCAGTGGCTGTGAAGCAAGGCACTCTTTCCAAAAACATGGTGGCTAACAACAGTTTCTCTCTCAGCTGGGCTTTGGTTGTGTCAGGAATACGGAGACACAGCGGGTCTGGATGGGCCGCGCTGCCGGCAGCTCCCAGCAGCTGCACTAGGTCATCTTCTTGGCAACGCTGGCGTAGGTGCGCTCGATCTCCTCATCTGCTGGACACGTGTGGCTGAACTCATCGCAGGCATAGGCGTTGTGCAGGTAGCGCCAGACACCCGTCATGTCTGCTGGGATCTCGAAGTCACGGTACTTCTTGGCTGCGATCTAGAGAGGAAGAGCAGGAACAGAGGGTAGAGAGAGAGGCTGAGACTCAAGAAGGATTTGCTGCCCTTTGGGAGGGGATGAGTAGGGACGTTCATGCTCACATCACCACCCCCAGGCCCTTACCATGTCCCATTACCACCTCCCAAGGTGGGTGCCCTCTGCTTCAGTCAAGTGGAGCCAGTGTTATTACCTTGATAATGTTCAGTTTGGGCAGGAGGTTGCAGTCAGCTAGTGTCAGGTGGTCTCCATCCAGGAATTTTCTCTTGGAGACTGTGACATCCTCCATGCTGTCCTGGTCGATCTCCTCAGGCAGAGGGGTGTTCAGGTAGAGATCCAGGCGGTGAAACTCCCGCAGCAGGGCCTTCTCGAAATCTGGGTGGACAGGAGAACGCCCAGAGTCAGCCTGCAACACCCAACTGTGGCAGCTCCCTGCAGCTCCCAGCGCAGCCTCAGGCCCTTCTGACCAAACTGCTGAGCTTCTCCCAGACTTCATACACCTCATACATGGGTACTTGGACCCCTGCACAACACCGACTGCGAGAGCAGGGCTGTAGTGTGACATGCATCTCTCTTGGTCACATCCCCATGTTATGATTAGATCTGATAGGCCTCTCTGCTGCTAACTGGAGCCAAAAGCGAGGGCCAGCGTGGCAGCATGGCCTCTTGTTACTGACCTCCAGGAAGTGCTTTCAGCAGCAGGGCAGGCTGCCAGGGGGCCTGGCCCCTAGCTAGCGCCTGCTCCACATGGGCCATGGCCATCAGCCCCAAACACAGAGGGATCAACAAGGCTGACTCCATCCTTCCTGCCTGCTCTTCCGCTCGCTGGGGCGGCTTCACTGCGGATGGCAACAAGCCCGAGGCAGCAGGAACCTCAGCCTTGGAGCTGGATTTACCCGTCAGCAAGCGAGATGCTTCCCAACAAATGTGCTGTCCCCTCAGTGAGGCAGCGTGACAGCCCCTGGGCCCTGCCCTGGTGTGTGCTAAGACTCTTCCTCAGCAGCACAGCTCCCGCCAGCCACAACCACCCATTGATCACAGGCAGAGGGCCCCTGAACCCCACCGGCCAACGTCTCTTACTGATATTTGCTTCCTTGCGCGGGTTCTTGATGTATGCTGAGAACTTGGCGAAGATGTCACTGCCAACGTCAAAGGACTCCTTGTATTTGGGGCTCAGGTGTGGGTACCTTTCAAGAGATGCTTTTGTTAGCACAGGCAAGAACAGAGCCAGAGATCTGGCTGCACAATCCTTAACCACAGGAGGCCATGGGTTGCATTGTGAGTGAAGAGATGGCACCTCCGTCCTGGTTTCCAGTCACCTCCCACCACCCTGCCTCAGTTTTTCTATTTGCCAAGAACTGCTCAATGCTGCTAAGTGCTCTCCATGCCATGAAAGGGGGAAGGAATAAGTAATAATTACGTGGGTGGGCCGAGGGTCTGCTCCAGGAACTCCTCAATCTTAATGAAGTCTGTTTTCAGCTCCTTGTTGTACAGCAGGAAGGGTGGGTTGGTGCCTGGTGCTAAATCTTTTAGCTCTTCAGGTTTCCTGGAACAAAGAAGATAAGTGGATTCAGAGCCTGCAGACTTTCCGCACCAGCCAGTTTCCCTAGAGCAAGGAATAAGACCTGGATGGGCACAGAACCAGGAGCATCCCCATCTATATTCTCTGTTGGTTTGACCAGAGCTGGGAAATGCTCTCCAGCCTTTCTGCCTGCCTTGGATTTGCATGCAGACAGATATCCATGCAGATGGATGCGGTCCTTCTGCACACGTGCACATGAATACAGCTAGATGCTGGCCCATCCATCCATGCAGTGCGGCCACTGTGCAGGCAGGGAAACATGGGGCAGGAATTGTCACCTCTGTCTCTCTTACAGTGAGGTCCCAATGTAGGAAATGCTGCAGGAGCCAGGACCAGGGCAGACCATGCTGCCAGGGGTGTTTCAGGGAGGAGAGTTGAGCCATGGGCTGTCACATTGTACAGGTTCTGGTGGCAAAGAGCTGTGATGTGGTGTGATCTCACCTGGTCATGTCCACTGTGGTCACGTTGAATTTGACTCCCTTGAGCCACAGCACCATGAAGAGGCGCTGACAGAAGGGGCAATTTCCGATGTTTTCTCCATCCATACCAGCCTGCAAGGAAAGCAGAAAAATTGGGCATTCAACCAACATGTCTACTTGTCTGTCTACCTACTGATCTTTTGGGTAGCACATTCACATGCCAGGTTCATGAACACTGTACACTGGGGCAAAGGGACCAAGTCCTCTTGAATGGGCTCTGCCTTTGCAAAGTCCTAGCCCACAAAGCCGGGCTCTTGTAGAGCTACCGGAGCTGAACACAGGAGGAAGGCACCCAGAGGGCATGGCCTGAGCCCTAGCCTAAACCATAGGTCCCTGCAGAGAGCCCATTAACGTAGCTCTGCCCTGCAAACTGACCCTGTCTTGATGCTGCAGGGCCCCCCTTCCTGAGCCATGGTCCTGCTGCTGTTGGAAAGTGCTGGAGACTGTCCTCAGGATGACCAGGGTCGGATTCTCCTTCCCAGGATGTAAGATAAAGCAGGGAGGAGGAGGAGGCAGGGGGAAGGAGGTGGAGGGTGATTGATAATAGATGAGGAGGAAGGGAGGAAGGGAGGGTCCACTTGGCTTGAAGGCCAGACTTGGGAGGGCGGACACGAAGGGAAATGTGCTCATGTTTGCCAGGAAAAGAGTGGTTTGTTTTTGTGTGCTTTTAGCGTCCAGCTTTTTCTTTTGTATTTAAAGAGAAATTCCCCAGGCTGAGGATGGCCAAGGGACACAAACAGCTTCCCTCACCTCTTGGAGGAGAGAGGACCACTTGCTCATGTTGCCCATTGCTTTCCTCCCTTGATATCAGGCTGAGGAGTGAGGAGTGCCTGCAAATTGTCCATTGAGCTGAACCAAAGTACCATGCTGGCCCAATGCAAGGAGCGGCCCTGAGCTGGGGGGAGCTGTGCAAGAAGTGTGGGGCAACAGTAGGATGAACAGGGCTGGCTGTCACACCCCAGGGATGCTGCTTCTGCAACCCAGCCTGCCTCTGCTGACCCACCTGGGGCCTCTCTGCAATTGCCATGCAACTCCAGCCTCTGAACATCTCAAGATATTTTTCCCTCCTGTCTTTTAAAAACAGGTAGGCGGGTGATTATAGACCAGAAAGGAAAAGCAGGAGAGCCCCTGCGGGAAAATATTAAGCCAGGCTCAAGCTCAGATGTTCAGAGACAAATCTTTATTGAGAGAAAACGGGGGCAGTTCCACTGGCGCTTGAATGATGACTAGAGTGAAGGGCTGCAGGTTGGCCTGGCAGGTCCAGGGAGCCTTGACAGCCACCAAGGCCCAGGCGGGCCCTGTGCACCCAGACACCCACGCACACAAGGGAGCTCTGAGGAAAGAGCTTGCAGAAACCCGCAGCCACGTGCCTTCCTTCCCCAGCAAAGCTCGAGCGACACGGAGGGGAAGTCTCTGCTCGTTGCTTCCTTTCTAGAAAGTGCCTCTTCCCCTGCTGCAACCAGACAGATGCTTCGGGATGCACAGGGCAGATCCCACTGAGGGCTGCTGAATGCCTGTCCATGGGGGCGGCACTGGCAGCGGGTGGGGGACTTTGGTCTGCGCTGGTCTCTCCGTAGAGGCTACCAGAGGGCTGGATATGGGCAGAGGGGTGGCACAGAGAGGGGCAGGCTTGGGGCCAGCACAGGTTTTCCAGGGCCATCCATACTTTTAGCCAAAACTCTATGTCGTTGCAAGGAGTTGAACGTGAATCACCCAAAGTTACTCAGGTCTGTGTTTCCTTCCTTGCATCAAACATGGTGGGAGGAGGGAGGCGACGAGCATGCCGGGGCAGTTACAGCAGCGAGCAGTATCCCAGGCCCTTCCCAGCGTCTAAAGATGACAAGTCGGGAACAATGAGAAATCCTTCATAGACTCATGGGAGCTGCCACCCCCAGATGGGAAGGCAATGTGAGGTGCTGCCTCACACCTGGCCCGTTGCTGCCAAGCTAATTCAACCCGTGCTGAAAGCTCCACCAGCCTCAAGACAGCATCACTCACTGGTGCTCACTTGAAGCCAGGGCACTCATGATTCGCCCCATCCTAGGACAGCCGCGATTTACGGCCGTCACCATAAATCCTGGCACCAGCAGCAGTGTCTCAGAGACCAGGTTGCTGCCAAGGAGGCATGTTGGGTGCCCAACACCTCATTGCACAGTGGGTTGCTCTTTGCTTAGCCCCCTTGGATCAGACCCGACTTCAATAAATCGGCGTCTTGAAGGGCAGGAGAAAGAGACACGGCGTCAGTTTGTCTGCTAACTTGTCAGAGGGGGTTTTCAGAGCTAAATTAAGATTTAGGGGAAGTTCCTGACTAAGCTGTTGCTTTGTTTTCTGTTTCTGTTCCCCATGAAACCCCCTCAAGCCTCTTGCCGCCATCGCAGCAGCCTGCGCACCGTCTTCCTCTCCGTGCTAGACATCCGAGGTGGCGGGGCAGGAAACAGCCCACGAGATGAGAGCGGACGCCTGCGTTGCATCCGCAAGCACATGCACCCGCCAGCCTCCACCCTGCACAGCTCGGGCCTGGCAGCTCTTCTGGGGGCCACCACAGCTCCAACTAGAGACAGGAGAGACCGCCTTCTGCTAAGCCACCAATGATCCTCTCTGACATATATTTCGAACCACATCCCTGCACGAGGAAGGCCCTCAGTGCAGCACTCACGTGGGCCTGTGCTCAGCATGACCCACTGGGTTGGTGGGACACAAGATCCCATGGATGGAAGCCGTGGACCTTCAGGACACACTGCTTGGCTGCCCAGAGGCCGGGTGAGGAAGTGTCCTCAGTGCCATGGTGGCATCGAGGGGCCTCGTTCTTCCCCTGCTTGCTTGCGACACGACAGCCGCGTGCCCAGGGCCCCGTCCTGTGCCAGGGCCTCTCCGCCACGGCCGGTTGCGTGTGTGCTCGCCAAGGATCCGGCCCTGGCTCTGCTCCCCCTGCTCCCCATGCATGTTTGGAGCAGCGGTGGTGAAATGTTCCAGAGGAAGTGTTTGAAAAATTGCTTAACGGAGTTAAAAAGGCATTTCCAGCGAATTATCCCCTCAGGCTGACCCAAGCAGCCGCATGTCCCTCCCTCGTGTCCGCCCCCACGCGGGCGCTCCCCAGCCCCGCCGGGGCCTTTCACAACTCCCACAAGAGAGGGAACTGAGGCGGCTGCCCCCTCCATTTCAGCCCTGCTTTTGCCAGCCCAGGGCTGCTCGTGAGGGGTCTCTGGGGTCCCTCATGTGTCCACTCCATGATTCCTTACAGCTGCTACCCACTGTGCGCTGCCTCAGGGCCAGGGCGCTGCCACGGGCGCCAGCACCGTGGCCAGGGCTGGGTGGCACCCGGCTCAGAGACAGGCACAACATCCATCCCTGCCCCACCAACATACCTAGGGCACCCCCATGGACACACCGTGATCATCCCACCCGCCCAGCCTCCACGCTCAAGCAGGGGGAGCCTTCCAGAGGAGCCCCATTCCCACACTGAGTTACCTCAATCAGCAAAAGAGCCTTGGGGCACTCACCTTCACAAAGAGCTCAATCTCGGGCTCCTTCGTGGGGCTGCGCGGCTGGTTCTCCATGCTGGGGGACCGCTGGCTGCTCTCTGCGGGGCTGAGTCAACCGTTGTGTGCCAGGCGCCCAGCGGAGCGAGCGGGGAGGCGTTCCCAGGCCGGCTCCCGCAGCCCCCTCGCGCTCGCTCGCCCGCCGAGGGCTGCGGCTTTGCCCTTTCCTTCCTCTCGGGGAGGAGCGATGGGGTGTTCGCAGCGACCTGCGAGAGGGGTGAGGGGAGCGGCGGAGGCCTCCCAGATGTTACTCAGCACAATTTATCTGTGTTTACAGGTCTATCGGGCTACGTCTATCAAGCCCGTCCAGGCGCTGCCCTCCAGCCTCCTAGCAGCGGGCTCGCAGCCCAGCAAGCCCCGTCGCTGATGCGGCAAGCTCCACGCTCGGCAGCGGGCTGGGTTTTTCTTGCACAGGAAATGGGCAGGAAGCCTCTCGCACACTGGTTCTCTCTCTGGCCCGGCCCAGAGGGGAAGGTCTTCACCTTCTCCATGCTCCCCTCCTTGTGCCTGGCTACCCTTCACTGCGCCCCTCAGAGCAGCGGATCTGCCCCCTTGCCAGAGGGACACCCTGCCTTGGTGCCAGCACCTACCACATCCTTCTGGAGCTGCCTCCAGCGGTGCCCTGCACTGGGAGCCCAGCTGGGCTGGTGGCTCTGAGCCAGTCCTATCACTCACCCCCAGCCCCTCTCCTTGGGATATATTGACCTAAATCTGCCTCCATTCCCCTCGCAAGATCCCATGCTGCAGACACAAGCACAGCTTGGGAGGGAGAGGACATCTCCTGCCCATGTCCCCCGCTCAGCGCAAGGAGCAGAGGAGCGAGGCAGGGAAAGACAAGGGCCAAGCGAAGCAGCTTGGCTGTCTGCCACCCCTCCTTGCAGCTTGCTGAGCGCTGCCAGGGTAGGGATTTTTGGCAAAAGAACCTAGGAGAGAAAGCCTGGAGCATGCTAGGGCCCAGCGGGGAATCCCGGTGTGCTGCTGGCAGCAGCTCAGCTGGGGCCCTGCATCACAGGGTGGTGGGAAAGGGTGATCCCATCAGGGCCCCATTCCAGGAACTTGGGCCGATTCACAGGAAAGATGACTAGCCTGCTTTCGTTCCCAGGATGGCGAGGAAGCAAGAGCTGCTCCACCCCGTCTGAGATGGACTTCCCAGAACCCACAAGGCTAAGGCAAGCAGAGCCATAGTCCTTTCTCTGCAGATCCTAACTTGAGCAGAAGAGATGAGGAAGAGGGAGAGGAAAGAGGTGATGAAGGTTGCTCCATCCAGGATGGATTGTGCTGACACAACTAGCTACCCTCGAAAACAGTGATATTTTTTATCCTGTATCAGCTGTGCATGGCAAGGGTATCTCCTCTAGAGATGCATAGCTGGTACCAAGCACATATCACATAAAATGGGGAGGGTTGGTGCACCCTTGTTGTCTGGTGGGTGGGCCAGCCACCGGGAAATGTCTCTGAGGACATTAATGTCTCTGGGAACATTAATGAAGAAGGCCAGTCTCCAGGGAAGATCCCAAAGAGGATGGCACTTGCAGAGCTGGCCTGTTCTCAGGAGAGCCCACAGGTGGAGGTGACAAAGCTCGGGGCCCTGTGCTGGTGTCATGAGCCCTGCAGCTGCTTTTCCTACAGCTCCTCATCCCTCTTCCTTGCCTGCAGCAGAGCTCTCGTGGTTAGAGCTGGGGCAAGAGCCCGTGTTGGAGGTAATGTTATTGCTTAGGTGGAAATGTCAGAGTTACGGACATCCTCAGCTGGCCTCAGAGCTGGGAGAGAGGAGCCAGCGATTTCAGGGCTTTGTGCTGCACAGCTGCCACGAGCAGGGCCAGTGTTTTTCTGCCTTCCAGGGAGCTCAGGACTTATTTGAGCTGCTTCTTCCTGAACAGCTCCTGCTCTGGGCCCATGCAGGAAACATTCGCTGGCCTTTGCAGCATCCCGGTCCTGGTGCTGCTCCGGTTGAGCGATGCCCAGTGCTGAGCTCCATGCCAGGGCTCGCTCTGCTGGCTGGCATCATGGCATTGTCCTTCTCCACTGACCTTAGCCTCAGAGCAAATGGAGGTCTCCATTGGGATGAGAACATCTGCAACTCCCAGCTGAAGGAGCACAGCGGAGCAAGAAGCCCTTCTGTGGGACTGCTCTGCTCTTCCATGTACAATGGTGAACAGCCAGAATAACCAAGACAGAGACCACAGCGTGCACATATCCTGATTCCTGGCTATGTGTCACCAGGAGAAAGGGAAGTGATGCACCAGGAGTCTTGCCTGCCCCTCTTCTTTGGAGGGTGAAGGATGAGGAGGGGAAGGGGTTGCTGCTTTCTCCAGGGGCAGCAGCCATTCTCATGCTGCCCCAAGGCTCAGCACCCAATTCTGTGTGCTGCAAAGCACCTTCTTGAATAAACTCCCCCTTTTCCAAGGGGTCATCCCCACTCTGAGAGTATTCCCTCAGTCCGTCCCAGCCCCGGTCCCTGGCTGGCGTGCAAAACTAGCGAGTCCCCACGCACACACCCGCGTCCTCCCAGCTCCCGGGAGCCTTGGCGAGGCAAAGAAACGAGTCTTTGTCAGCACACGGTGCCAGCCCCGGCCCCAGAGCCAGCTGACGCCGGGGACCAGCAAGCCCTCTCCAGTGCAGACCGCGTGCAGCTAAGGCATGGGGCCGCAACTCGTGGGGCTGGCGGCAGCCCTGGCCCTCCTGTGCCTGCTTGGCGGGGTCACAGCAGCCCCTGAGTTTTCTGGTGAGTGGGGCTGGTGCCTGGGGGGAGCCGGGGACATGGACGGAGAGGGTGGGGATGGCAGCGCCACTTCCTCGAATTGTGCGCGCCGGGCGGGCGCTCCTGGCACCACCAGGGCAGCACGACAGGGGAAATGGGGCACGATGGGGAGCAGGGGGTGCAAGGCAGCCCAGGCCATGCTCACCTCTCAGAAATACACATATATTAGCTATTTATTATCCCCAGGTCAGAGCTGGGATCTGGAAAGCTCTCCTGTACGTGTGTTAGCCCTTCCCAAAGGCGAGCCCAAGGGCAGGAGAGCCCAGCAGCCGCTGGCCACAAGACGGTTTGAGAGGAACCGCTCGTCTGGGTGGAGACCAAAAGCGGATGCGTGGAGGGTATTTTGGGCCGCGGTCAAAGCCGGCCACATTCACCTTCCCCCGCGCACCGCCTCGCGCAGGAGCGCGGCAAGATGCTGTGCAGGGAGGGCTGCGGGGGGAGAGGATGTGATTTCATCTGGGCTGAGTTAACTTCATAACTAGGGACGGGGACTGAGTCACTGGTGCCGTTTTGCTATTGTTCCCCTGACACGGAGGTCTGTGCAAGCACGGCAACCCGGCCACGGCGCGTGCAGCAGGGCTCAGGGGGACATGGGGCACTGCACCCTCCTGCAGGGTCCCTCTGATTGAGAATAAAACTCCCATTCCCACAAAGTGTGGCTTGAGGTGCCCTCTGCAAAGCAGCAAGGGGATGATCTTGTCCAAATTTGCAAATAAAAATCAAGTTAAAAACTTGCGGCCAGTAGAGAACTCCCGTCCCTTGCCCTTGGGGAGAGCAGCGTAGGGTTTGCACTTGAACGTGCACACCAGGGATGTGTCCTGAGTCCTTGAGTCTTCATGAGAGATTTAGAGGGTGGCTTTAGGTGTTTCTCAGTGACAGTGATTTGGGAGCAATTTCTTTGGAAGCACTTTGCTGGAGCCCTGGGGTCGCTGCAAGGCTCGGTGCTTTCTCCCTGCTGTGGGTACGTCCAGGAGCCGATCCCTGGGTGGCAGCTTGATCTTCTCAAAGCTTTCCAGATGAGAAGCAGGGCTCTGGAGAGCCAGCCTGGCTTCTCCTGCTGCAGGGATGGGAGTTAGGACGTAGCAGAGAGAGGAAAGCATCTGAGAAAGGTCACATCTTCCCCTTTCCATCCCTCTGTCTCTGTCGGCACCATGGTCCAAGTGAAGCCTCCAGTGACAGGTGGCTCTTGCCTGGCAAACGCAAAGAGGAAAGGGTAGAGAAATGCCAGGAAAAATTAACCCGTGGGCAGGAGCAGCTCCCAGCTGCCCACCCCGACTGTCCATGCCAGTGCTCCGGAGCGCAGCCCCATTCCCGGTGCGGGAGGGATCGCGTCAGCGCGGGTGCTGCAGGAAGGTGAAAAGGGGCCTTTGTGTGGCCGAGCCTGGCACCGGGGAGCCCAGGCGGATACGGGGAAGCGCAGCGCTGTGATCCGGCACCGCGCAGAGCTGCGCCCGCCCCAGCTCAGCCTGTCCCTGCATTGCAAGGGCCCGAGGGCTGCAGCCTCGGGACAGCTGAGGCTGAGGTCACCCCGCCCTCAGCACCTTGGTTCTCCTTCCAAGCTCTCTCCAGCATCTCTCACTGTTCAGGGACTGAGGAAAGTGGAAGGCATGGTATGGACAAACCGTGCCAGTCTCCATGCGCTTAGTGATGCCACCACCTTGATGGTTTGAATTTCCTTCTCAAGCACTTATTGCTGCCACAGAGCTTGTTTGTTAATGCTCAGACACTGTGGCAGGGACCTAGCCGGGGTGCTGCCTGCCTCTCCTCACCTCAGCATCTCAAAGTGCAGCATCCCCTTAAACCTTATAGCCCTTTGCTTTGTCTTATGTTAGTTGTTCATGGTTCCTTGGCCTTTTCCAGCAAATAGTGCGCTCAGA
>JAUBOD010000222.1:2902507-2917913 GCA_032353885.1 Nothura maculosa | reverse complement strand
GCCTTTTCTGATGGACAGACCTTGCAAGAGCCACCGAGGCTCAACACATGCACCCCAAATTACCCTTCCCTTTAGCAAGGACTGAGCCTACCCGTGTGGCTTGCAGCCAGCAGGGTCAGAGCCCTTGGAAACTGGGTGCTGTAGCGCCCATGGATCTCCTAGCATTGCCCCAATACTTCCATGGGCAAGTGTCCCTTCCCACAGAAGGCTGATGGGGATTTCAGCTCGACCTGCCGTGGTGGAGGTGAATGCCAGGGCTTGGAAAGCTGCACAACATGTAGAGGGTCTTGGAGATGTGTGTCCCTTAGGGAACCTGAGGGACCAACAGGAAGGCCAGATTTTGCAATGGAAATCAAGGCATTAGAGGCAGGGAGACCCGGGAAGCTGGAGCACCCAAAAGCTGCTTCCTGATGCTTGTCCCAGCACCCTTGTGACCCAGGTGTTCAGTGAGAGCCAAGGGCAGCAGGGACCAGCTCCCTGGTGCAAGGCTGATTTCAGGGACCAGCTCCCCAGTGCAAGGCTGATTTCACAGCCACGTGGACGGGAAAAGCCCTGCAGCTACGACAGGATCCTCTAAGCAAGGAATCCAAGGGCATGCCTGCTGGGAGGAGGAGGAAGGAGCAGGAATTCAGTGCACTGGGAGAACTGGTGTGGCCAGGCAGCCGCTGGCGCTGCACCTGGAGCGCAGGGCCCGGCTGCAGGGTGCCAGGCCTGCATCCCGCACTGGGAATGGGGCCGGGGTTTGGTGCAGCCCCTCTGGCTGCTTCCCGCTGGCTCCCAAAGCACAAGGCTGAGGAGCGGCAATGCAAACCCGGCTCCGGGCAGCCCTGCCGGCTCGGGAGCTCTGCCCAGTGCTGCAGGGCACCGGAGCCTTGCGTTGGGCTGGGACATGTGGAACGAGTTGGCCGGGCTCAGCTGCACTGCCAGCAAAGGGGGATGAGGGAGGGGGAACAGAGGTGTGGGGCAGGGGTGGGGGAGCCGGGCCCCTCATGGGGGCAGTCACAGCAGGGCTGAGGGGAACCAAGTGGGAGAAGGGGCCCAGACAGATGTGCAATGAGGGGCTGTCCAGATGTGCAGGCACAGACAGATGTGCAATGGGGGCAGGCATGCAATGGGGGGCAGGCGTGCAATGGGGGGCAGGTGTGCAATGGCGGGCAGGTGTGCAGTGGGGCAGAGGTGCCATGGGGGGGCCGGGCAGCCGTAGGCCCGGTCGAGCTCGGCCAGATGTGCGGTGTGGGGGGGGGCAGTCACGTCCTCCAGATGTGCGCGGCCTCCACGCGCTCCCGCCGCGCCCGGCCCCTTTAAGGCGCCTTTAAACCCGAGCGCGGCGCGGCCAATGGGAGCGGGGCAGGTGCCGGGCGCCCCGCCCCTCCCGCCTTAACCCCGCCCTCCCCGGCGCCGCCCTCCGCCTATTGGTCAGCGGGGCCGAATTTTAAACCCTGCTCCGCCCGGCCCTTGGCAACCGCATCGCGGCGCGCGCGCTCATTGGCTGCCGCTCGGCCAGTGCGGGCGGCCGCCGCCGCGCTGCTATTTTCAAAAGCGCCGGGGCGGCGGCGGCAGCAGCGGCAGCGCAGGTGGGTGCCCGGGTCCTGGTTCCGATCTCGGCCCGTCCAGCCCGGCTCCGGTCCTGGGCCCGGCTCTGGCTCCGGGCCCGGTCCGTGTAGCCCCGGTCCGTCCGGTCCCAGTCCCGGCTCCAGCCCCGACCCGTCCAGTTCCAGTCCGAGTCCGTCCGGTACCGGCTCCGGTTCCAGCTCCGGTCCCGGTCTGTCCAGCCCGGCTCCGGTCCATGCCTGGTCCCGACTCCGGTCCCTGCCTGGCCCCGGCTCCGGTCCCGACCCGTCCAGTTCCGGTCCCAGCCCGGGCTCCGGTCCCGGTCCGTCCAGCCCCGGCTCCGGTACCGGCTCCGGTCCCGACCCATCCAGTTCCGATCCCAGTTCGTCCAGCCCCGGCTCCGTTCCCGCCTCTAGTCCCAGCTCCGGTCCTGGTCCATCCGGCTCCAGTCCCAGCCCGGCCCCGGCTCCGGTCCCGGTTCGGCCCGTTCGGTCCCGCCGCGCGGTGCCGGTGCCGAGCGCTGCCGTGTCCCGCAGGGCGGCGCGGACGGACGATGCCGGTGCTGCGCAACGCCAAGGCGCTGGGCCCCAAGGCGCCGCGGGCCAAGGGCGGCGCGGCCGCCGAGCAGGTGGGTGCGGGCGGCGCGGCCGGGCGGCCCCGCGCGCCGCGGGCGCCGCTAACGCTCCCGTTGCAGGAGGAGAGCTGCCAGGCCAAGCGCTCGCCGTCCTCGCCGCAGGGAGGCCCCAAGAAGCGCTCGGCCTTCGGGGACATCACCAACGTGAGTGCTCCGCGTGCCCGGCTCGGTGCCCGGCGCTCCGCGGCTCTCTGCAAACTCCCCTTTCTGCCCCTGCCCGGTTCCTACAGGCTCCTGTGACCCAGGCGGTGCTGGGGAAGAAGGAGCCCTGCAAAGGTGGGACGCGCAAGAAGGCCCCCGTGGCCCTCGATGTCGCCAAGAACAATGAGATCAACCAGAAAAAGTGAGTAGCCAGGTGAGATGGGGCATGGGAGGGCAGAGGGAGGTGGTGGGGCAGCCCTGTGGGGCAGGTCTGGGGGCTGTGGGGCCATGGGCTGGGGTCCTGGCCCCACAGCAGGAGGGGCTGCGCTGTGAGCTTGTGGCTCTGCATGTGGATGTGGGGGACAGGAGCTGCACGCAGCAGATACTGAGATCTAGGGGCTGATTGAGAAGCTGTTGAGACTTTCACTGAAGAGACAAGGGGCTGGAAGAGCCCTTGGAGCTGGGAGAAATGGGCCTGCTCCCAGTCACGGCTTGTGATCTTCTCCTGCTCAGGTCTTTGAGAAAAACCCCGCCAACGGAGTCTCCTGCAGAGCCCACGAAGGTTCCTGTGCCCGAGGAGCCTGAGCCCGTGCAGGTACCGCAGCTGCCCAAGGAGATGCGGGGAGCCTGGAGTGCAGCCTGGCTGCTGCCCTGGTCTTGCTCTTGCTGCTGACACAGGGCTGGGGCTCTTGCCAGTGGCACTGGGACACCAGGAGGTGCTTTGAACCTCACACGTGTGCCCAGTGTGACAGGAGCTGGGGAAATACCTCCCTCCACCTTCCTTCAAAGCTCTCTTGTGGGTGGAAAAAGCAGAGTGGGAGCTGCAGGGCAAAGGAGGGCAGTTATAGGTACAGCCGCTTTGCCCTGAAGGGGTGGCTGCCAGGCAGCCTGCAGGGTCATGCCAGGGTCCAACACAGCTGCCACAGCAGCTGCCTCTCACTGTTGCCCGGGGACCTCCTTCCAGGTGCCGGTTGTGGAGAACATCGACCAGGAGCAGCTGGGGGACCCCTACGCCAACGCCGAGTACGCCAAGGAGATCTTCGACTACATGCGGGAGAGAGAGGTGGGTGCCGGGCGCGCTGAGCCCTGGCCAGGCTGCTCCTCGGGGAGCAGCCAGAGGCTCTGAGCAGCGGGGCCCTCGCTGCTCTGCCTCATCCTGGGGTGTCCAGCAAGTCTCTAATACTCCCTGCCTTGACAGGAGAAGTTTGTGCTCCCCAACTACATGGAGAAGCAGCCGGACATCAGCGGGGACATGCGAGCCATCCTGGTGGACTGGATGGTGGAAGTGCAGGTATGTGGACGTGGGGACAGGTCACAGCTGTTCAGAGCAGTCCCTTCTCCTGGGCAAGGCTCAGGGCATTTGGCATATGGAGCCTCGTTGCTTAGATGGAGGCTCATGTGAATGTTCCCAGGGCAGAACCAACTTGTTCTCCCACCACACCAGGCTTGGGGCAATCCCTCAGGGCCCTACTCCCAAACTGGCTCTTTGGGCCCCAGTGTGACCCTTACAGGGCATCCAGCAACCAGGCTGGAGCAGAGAGATGGGAGTACTGTGGCCCTCATGTGATTTCCTATTGCTTGCATCCTTGCAGGAGAACTTCGAGCTGAGCCATGAGACGCTGTACTTGGCAGTGAAGCTGGTGGACCACTACCTGGTGGAGGTGGTGAGCATGAGGGACAAGCTGCAGCTCATCGGCTCCACAGCCATCCTGATTGCCTCCAAATTCGAGGTGACTCTGCAGTGCACTGCGTCCAAGGGCTAGGGGCAGAAGGGGCTGTGGTTCTCCAGCCCTCCACGGCTGTGAGTTTTATAGGTGATGACTGAAGTGCTAATGAGGGATGCCAGTGAGGCTTATCTGACAATTTGCAATCTCTTCTTGGGCCAGGTGGCCTGGATCTTCCCTCTGAACCCCAGGGACCACCAGGACACCTGGGTTCATCCTGCACAAGCAGGACTAGGAGCTAAAGCTGGTTGGGGGTCAGCTTGGCTGTGAAGTGAAAGGGTTTGGGCAGTTACAGGCAGCATGAAATAATGCAGCCTCTTTGCATGGGACCCACTGAACTTTGTGGTGGTCCTTTCAGGACCTAGAAGGACAGCCCTTTGTAGGACTTGCAAACCATGAGGTTTTGCACCTCTTCTGCAAGTAGCAGGATCTCCTGAGCATTGCCAGGATGAGTTCCTGCTGTGGTACTGAGCAGGCTGTGCCCGGCAGGAGCGGTGCCCCCCGTGCGTGGATGACTTCCTGTACATCTGCGACGATGCCTACAAGCGGGAAGAGCTCATTGCCATGGAGATGAGCATCCTCCGCACGCTCAAGTTCGATATCAACATCCCCATCCCCTACCGCTTCCTGCGGCGCTTCGCCAAGGTGGGTCCAGCAGGAGAATGGGCTGGTGTTGGGACATTGGGGTATTTTGTCCCTGAGCTTCCCCCTGCCCCCCTGTTAGTAGGGAACACTTGTGCTCTGTGGCATCCACCAGGTAAGTACGGTGTCCCTTCTGCCTGCTGCCCCAGAGGTTGGGCACAGTGATCCCCCAGGGGCCAGGAGCTGTTGCTCAGGGTGCTGAGCCTCTCCTTGCCCGCCTGGCTGCAGTGTGCCCGTGCCAACATGGAGACGCTGACGCTGGCCCGCTTCTTCTGCGAGATGACGCTGCAGGAGTACGACTACGCCCGCGAGAGCCCCTCCAAGCTGGCCGCCAGCTGCCTGCTCCTGGCGCTCACCATGAGGAACCTCGGAGGATGGGTCAGTGCCACCTGTGCCCTGCAGTGCCCTGGCACCCTCCTGGGCACGCAGCTCAGCCCCTGGGCACAGATGCGGCCTTGGGGTGGGCCTGGGTGCTGGGGCGATGCTGGTTCAGCTGGCACTGGGCTCTGTGCTGCAGCTGGTATATGGGGGACCTGCCCAGGAGAAGGGAGATCTCCCCTGGGGTTTTTGTGGGGCTGGAGCTCAGGCCAGGGGAGAAGGTGATAGTTGTGTGTTAGAAGGGAAGCCCTTGCTCACCCTCTCTCTTTGCAGACCCCCACGCTGGAGTATTACAGTGGGTACTGCTCCAAGGACCTGCATCCCCTAGTGAAGAGGTTGAACTTCCTATTCACCTATCAACCCCACGACAAGCTGAAGGCTGTGCACACCAAGTACTCGCATAGGTGAGTGTCAGGGCCCTGCCCTGAGCCTGCTTTCTCCATGGGACTGCCATGGGTGCCACCAGGAGTACAGGCACTATGACACATGGCACTGGGGTGGCAGCACTGGGGCTGAGCTCTTAAGACACTGTGGCTCCTTTCAGGGTCTTCTTTGAGGTTGCCAAGACCACCCCCATGGACATGCTGAAGCTGGAGGAGATGCTGAAAAGCTAGCCCTGACTCTGTACATAGGCTGTAAATAGCTAGGTGCTCTCTTTGTATATAAAAAAAAGCAATTGTTTTAACTACGTGTGAGTGGGTGGGTTTGAGGGAGGGGGGGAAAAAAATGTAGAACTTGTCAATAAAATATTTTGTACATGTCCTTTGGGCTGGTAGTGGCTCCTGGAACAGGGTTGATGATGGTAGGGCCTGGAATAGGGCACAAGGGTTAGAGGCTCTGTTGAGCCTCTTGAGCTGTGATTCCCCCTCCTCCTATCAGGGCCAGAAGGTGAGTGCAGGTTTGGTCACCTATGGGGGCAACAGGGAGGAAGGAGGGAGAGCAGGAAGATGAGGGGTGAGGGCTGGAATGGCCAAGGCCCATCCTCCCCCTGCTCGCTTCCCCTGAAGCAAATGACACGGTGCAAGCACCAGCAATAAATATCTCTTCTCCAAGTATTTACACAGCTTAAATACCCACATCAGGGAGGCAAGGGCTCTTTGCTTTAGCCCCAGCGTGGACCGACACACAGCGGCCCAGGCCCTCTGGTTCCTGTAGTGACCCACGCGTGGGCCAGCATCGCCTACCGCACCGTATCTCCACATTAGTGTCTTCAGCCCCACAGGCTCTGGGAGAAGCAGCAGCTCTGGGGGCACTGGGGAATGAACAGACAAAGCAAGGCAAGCAGGGGGGCTCGGCACACAAGGGGCACACAGGGGATCTGGGCTCCCCTCTTCTGGCACCCAGCCCCTGGGCACCAGTCCCGAGGGGCTAGAGGTCCTGGGACAGGGACCCAGGGCATGGGCTCAGCTGCCACGCTGGGCCCTTGGTCTAGGGCATGCTGCTGAGCTCCTTGATGGCCTGGAGGATTCTCTTCATGTGGCCCACTTTGGTGATCCCCAGGTCCTGCAGGGAGGAAAAATGGCACTTGATTCTCTCATAGCATGAGCCCTTGGCTCAGCTCTCCTCTGCCCATACTGAAATGGAGGGGCAGAGAGCAGCTGCTGCCCCTGCCCTCCTGGCCAGAGTGTAGCCAAGCCC
This sequence comes from Nothura maculosa, assembly GCA_032353885.1. Taxonomy (NCBI): domain Eukaryota; kingdom Metazoa; phylum Chordata; class Aves; order Tinamiformes; family Tinamidae; genus Nothura; species Nothura maculosa. Next base: position 2,911,205 of record JAUBOD010000222.1, on the reverse strand, counting down.
AATGGTGACCAGGAGACTCTTGGCCTGCCTGTAAGCACCTCTCCAGGAGCCCCTTCCTCCTCTTGCACCCACTTTCCTGTGCAAGGACAGGACTTATCCCCAGCCCTTGGTCTTTCCTGTAAGCATCTCTGCCCCAAACTGGACGGGCTTCCTCTTACCCCTTGTAAGCATCTGCATGCAGTGAGAGCACAGTGCTTTCCCCCCATCCCCTGTGCAAGCATCTCTCTGAGCAGTATTTTGCAAGGCAGGACTCCGAAAGCAACGCCCTCTTCCCTGCTTCCACCCCCTGCTCACATGCAAGCTGGCACCGGCCATGCCAGGGTTGCCCTGCAACAGTTCCCGGTGGGAAGCAGGGTAAGCACCTGTCTGGTCCTGCCATTCCCTGCCTAAGCCTAGCTGAAGGAGGAAGAAGAAGGAGAGAGAGCTGGGCCACTGGTGCTACCCAGGCTGGGAATCCACGGGGATGGACAAGGGGATCTCGTACCTTCAAGTCTCTCCTCTCCAGCAGGATCAACTCAGAGCCCTGGATGTCATGACGCACAAAAATGTCTCTGTACTCCCCCAAACCAAGCGTCTCCAGCCAAGCTGCCACCTCCTCAGAGCTCCACTTGTCTGCTGGCAGGAAGAAAAGCCCAGATCTCAGGAGAGTCCCGGTGCAGGCAGTGGCACGTGGTGGGCCAAGGCCAGGCAGGCAGCAGCGGGCAGCGCCTTCCAGCCACACTCTGGCTGGGCCTGAAGTCCCAGGTAGCACCGGCTGGAAATGAGCTTGCTCTTCTCCATAATTTTCTTGCAAAGTAGACTTATTTGCTGCATTTCTCCCCGTCTATGAAGACCCTAGCACAGGTGCTGACCTGCAGGACTGGGCTGAGCTTTACTAGAACTCACTTCTTTCCCATGAGGATGGAGGTGGTGGAGTTATGGTGCTGGGATAGGGGAAGAATTCAGCACTGAAGGGGCTGCCAGTGACAAATGTGCTCCAGTGGCAACCCTTGCTTGGCTGGGGGACTCTGCCACGTTCCTTGTGCTGCCCTATCATGGGCAATGCATGGACTGGCATGGCAAGGCTAGGACCTTCTACCCTGCTAGTGGTGCAACTGCTCTCCCTTTGGCTGGTGGGGTCTGGACATCTTGCTGATCCTTCATCCCTCATGGAGGGCTCAAGGGTTCTCAGGCTTCCTGCTCTGAGCCTTCCCTCTAGGGTAGGTCTGAGCCTACCCTCTCGGTCCCCTCCAGGGACTCAATGCCTCAACCCTCAATACAGGACTGAGGGCCAGGGCACTTCAAGCTCCCTTCTCCCACCCTGGGGCAAGACCTCCTTTACCTGGGAGGCCGCTGTTGGATTTCTGCTTGGACGCTTTGTCTTTATCTTTTCTGGGCTTGGGGATGTTGAGGCGAAGCTTAAAGCTGCCTTTGTTGGCCGTCCCCACGTTCTCCTGCAGAAATGAGGGATGGGAACACCATGGAGAAGAAGAGGGAGGTGATTGCACCTCTACCACCCACCCAAGGTGGTCTCCAGGGTTGAGGCCCCCCCCATGCCACCCACCTCCTCAGCGGGGTGGGCGATGGGCGCCAGCCAGTGGATGTCGAGCAGCCTCTGCAGCTCGTGGCCGAGCGCGCCCAGGGGCCCGCTCAGCGCCTCCTCCTCCTGCGGCGAGTCGAGCTGCGGGGCACAGGCACCGTCCCCAGCGCCGCCGCGCGCCGCCGCGCCGGCCCACGGCCCCGCGCCCTCCTCCGCCATGGGGCTGGGGGTGCCGTCCGAGGCCGCACTCACCGCCTTGCCCTCCAGGAAGGCGCGGGTCTCCGTGTAGAGCGCCTTGATGCTCAGCACCACCTCCACGGCCGCGTTCCTGCTGAGGAGCTGCGAGGCGGCGGCGCGAGGCCTGAGCGTGGGGCTGCGTGTGCCGGGCGGCCACTCAGGCCCCGCTGCCACACTCACCTCGGTGCTGCCGGCCGCCCTGCTGGCCATGGCCTCGCTGAGCGCCAGCGAGCTGGTGTTGACAGCGTGTGCCAGCTCCTGCTCCATGGCCCGCTGCGCCTTGGCGGCCTCGTGGATCCTGCGGGAAAGGCAGGGATGCGCTGGGCCGACAGCCAGGGCTGCCGGGAGGAGCCGGGTGTCCCCAGCACACGAGCAGGGCAGGGGATCCTGGCTCAGGCACCCATGGGATCGGGATGTGATGGGACACCAAGCAATACGGCGCTGCATCCTCTTTCCCCCAGCCTGAGTGTCCCTCCCTCTTGCTCCCCTGCAGCCAAGGGTCCATTGCCCCACCTGGCAATGAGGGTCTCGGCGACCTGCGAGACCTGCAGCAAGAGCCCCATCTCCTCGTCCGTCAGGTACTCCATGGACTGCTGGGAGCTGAGCCGGGGCCGCGCGGCCGCACGGTAGCTCTCGCCTTTCTGCTTGTCCTCCCAGGACTTGAGGGTGCTTTCGAAGGCCTGTGGGCAGAGGGAGACTCAGGGTGCCTTTTAGGCTGGCACTTGTCCTGGTAGAGCCGGGCTTCACCGGAACACGAGCCCTTGGCATGCTGCTCCTGTCACCAAGGCGAGGTGCCCCTGGGGCAGAGCAGGACGAGGGGAAGGTGCCAAGGGGACACAGTGTCAACCTCTGCATGGCAAGCAGGGTCAAGGCGAGGAAGAAGAGCTTCTCCTGGCTGTCCCGTGGGCATCTGCTCCAGGCCTAACCTGGACGTGGCCCATGGACAGGCTGGAGTCAAAGCTCACCCGATCTCTTGTCAGCATCTGGGCTCGGTTCTTGTGCTGGATCTTGATGACTCCCGGGGGCTGGATCCAGGCTTCTCCATCTACTTGCACTGGGACCCCCTCGTCGCCCCGGATAGTGATCTTCACCATGCGGCACTGCGGGGCAGAAAACCCGGGGCTGGCATCGCCGGGCTGGCACTGCCCACTGCAAGCTTCTGCTTGCTTCAGTATCCGGACTGAGGCTGAATGTCCCCTGTCACCACCTGTAACCTTCATGTGCCCAGCAGAAGCCCACGCCACCTCCCAGGACCTCAGATATATTGAAGCCGAGGTGTCTCAGAGCGTTCTGGCACCACATGGTATCTCATTCCTGCCCACTTGTGTCCAAAGTGTCCTTGTCCCTGCTCGGCCCCGCTGGCCCCTACCTGTGCTATGCGGTGGTGCTGAAGATTGATGACCCGCGACACAGCCATCTGGATGCTGCCAAAGACGGCCACCACCTCCAGCTTCTTGTCGTCAAAGGACGGGGCCCCGAAGTTCTGCAGGGGGCCAGCACAACTGAGACCTCCAAGCTGGGGTCAGCCCAAGCTTTTGGGGAACCCATCCCCTCCCTCCAGACCACTGCCTGCCCTGGGGACCGCAGTATCTCCGGGAACACGGGAAGGGCACCCTAGCCCTCCTCTCCACCCCACAGCGCTCACACTCACGTTATCCTCCTTGGTGCCTCCCCAGAAGTTGATGCCTCCAGCATAGCTGGGGATGTTAAGGACAGCAATGCCCTGCAGGCTGGGCAGGGAAATGGGCACCCCATCGCACTGGAAGAGAAGGCCGATGCAGGAGGACACCAGCCCCGGTGCCCACGCAGCCCCCGCACGGTGCCGCTCACCAGGGCACAGCTGCCCTCGTGCCCCTACCTCCAGCTGCACCCGCTGCTCCAGGTTCTTGTAGGTGCGCTGCAGGAGCTCCTTGGTGCCCAGCACCCCGTACCACATCATGTTCTTGGTGCGGCTGCTGCAGGGGCAGAAGGGGCAGGGGGAGCAGGGCAGCAGCCTGCATCCCAACCCTAGATCCCAATCCTGCACCCATCCTGCTCTGCCGGCAGCTCCAGCACAGCCTCACCCAGGGTCCCTGTCCCCTTTGCAGCCAGGGACCAGCAGCCTCTACCACTCAGGTTCCCAAAGACAAGCTCGGAGGCTTGGTGTGCATGTGAGCTCAGAGCTGGCTCTGTTGCCCAGTTCCTGCTCCGTGCCTCAGTTTCCCCTCTTTTGTGATAAGTTGCTGCTTGGCACCTCCGAGGAGATGCAGGATGCAGCGCTTGGCCCCAGGAGCATGACCTCCCTCAAGACAGACAGGATCTCGCCCACGCAGGTGCCCAGCAAGCAAAGCTCACCGAGCACCTCCTGACACCAGCACACACTTGGACCCACGCAGGGTTTACCCCAGACCGTCTGCAGCAGGAGCCTCACGGCAATCCTTCCCCTTGCCAGGGTGCACTGGCTACCAGCTGCACCCAGAGGTGCTTGGCACCAGCCTAACAGCTCTGACCTCCCGGTTCCTGCTATCCAGAGAGTCCCTCCTGGTTCAGGGCCTGCCCAGGCACGTAACCAGGAGGAGACAAGAGCTGCACAGGGAATTGCTGGGGGCTCAGCCCACCTGCATTTCTTGGGGTGCTCATCCCGCTTGTTGTTGAACTCCAGGGAAATCTTCGCATCCAGGCCGATGCCAAAGTAGTTATTCATGACACATTTCTCAGAAAATTGGCTGAAAGCAGCAGACAGGGAAGGCAGGTTGGGAGAGAGCCACGCACAGGCGATTGCCGGGGTGGAACTGGGAAATAGGAGCAGAATAAAAATAGCCGGAGTTGCAGTGCAAGCAACGGGTGGGGGCTTGGCATGGACCGGGAAAGGGCTGCCAGGACCAGCCATGCAGAGGCTCAACCCAAGTTACCAGAGATGGAGCAGCTGTAGCTGGGGCCAGTTTGATCCCCACATGGTGACTCCCATCCAGGACCTGCCTGGAGGGAACCCCACGCTCCAGACTCCAGATCTACATCAGTTTCAGCATCCCTAATAATGTCAGCCTGGCAGAGATGCTGCTGGGGAGTTTGCCCGTGTGAAGCACCGCACATGCTGGCACGTGTGTCCCTGGCGGGGCTGGCACCGAGGCGATGCCAGGCAGGGCTCGGCACAGGGGACTACGGAGGCTGCCCCCCAGTGCTGCTCTCAGAGCCAGTGGGGCCCGCGGGGAAGCCTCACAACCATGGGGCTGCCCCTGTGTGCCCCCCACCACCCAGTGGGCATATTTGGGCAGCCAGTGCCTCGGGAGCCCTGCGGAGGGCCCAGCCGCTGACTTACAGGGTGCTGGGGTCTTCGGGGAACTGCAAGGTGCCGAAGGTGTCGGGCCTGTCGAGGAGGATGGAGGAGGTGGAGGAGGTCACGGTCTCCCGTCGGGAACCTGCAGAGAGGCAGTTAGTATAGGGGCTCTTCCCTGACCTGGAGCACCCATATGCCAAAGCTCAGGCCTGCAGTGCCCCCAGCCCTGCTTACTGAGCCTCTCCACCTCCTTGTTGCACTCCTCCACGCTCTCCTTCTTGGCAGGCCCCACGGTGCCGCAGTAGGCTTGGGTCTGCTTGTTCTGCTCGTCCACAGCTGGATGGAGACCCCGGGGGTCACCACGTGCCCCAGCGAGGCTCCTTGTGCCCGACGCTGTGCCCAGGCACTGGGAAGGCGCTGGCACCCAGGACGGGCTCATTGCCAGCACCAGCACTGGGCAGGGCGCCTCTGCCCCGCTCGGGGCCCGCACCTTTCTCCGCTTGCTCGATGATCTGCCGCAGGGCTTTCTTGAGGCTGTTGGCCCGCAGCATGAGCTGCTCCTTGGATTTGAAAATGCGGGGCACGGGGCTGGGGTGGAAGGCGCTCTCCTTGGCGTCGCCCGCCGGGGCCGGCAGCGGTCCCTCGGGGACCGTGATGGCCTGGGCCTCCTCGTTGAGCTCCCGCACCAGCGAGTCCAGCTTCTCGTTGAGCATGGCGCACTGCGGGGCGCGCAGCGCTTGCCCTGGGCACTTGCATGGGTGCCCCTTGTGCCACTGCATGGGGCTAGCTGGGCTCTCCATGGCCCCAGCACGTGGACCCACCCCCAGATGTCCCCAGCCCACCTTCCGCGCCATCAGCTCGGCCTCCTGCTTGTTCTCCGTGGATCTCTTGTAAGCCCGGCCAACCTCGGCTACAAAGTCATTCACGGTGCCGCACAGGAACCTGCCAGGGAAATGGCTGGGGTGGTGACAGCGCCGGCTGGGAATGGGTGCCGTCCCTGGGGGACCCCCGGACCGGCCTCCCTTGCACCAGCAGGGCAGCACCAGGACTTTCCCGGCACAGGCATCCTCAGTGGGGTGTTAATGTGATCCCAGGATCCTGGGGCAGGGATGACACCTGCATCCCCGTCCCCAGCACATCCCTTACTTGGCAGACGAGATCACCACCGAGTGCTTGTCGGACTCCAGGATCTTGGCCAAGTGGAAGGCAACGGAGTCGGCGTAGTGGGAGATCTGGGCCTGGGGGAGCAGGGGACACAGCTGGGGCTGGGCTGCCTGAGCAGAGCCCCATCCATGGTGGCCCAGGACACCCAGGAGCAGGGCTGAGCAGCAGCCCTCCTCAGCCCCAACCCTCCAGGCAGAGGAGATGCTCCACACACCAGGAGGGAAACTGAGGCACAGGGAAGGTGGAGGTGTACATACAAGTCCTAAATAGCCCCCTGAGCTCCAGCTTTGCAGATCAGCCCCACATCTTCCTGCCACTCGTTGGCAGGCAAAACGCATCCTGGTGGTTCTGTGCATGTTGTGCTGAGACCTGGCAAACTCATTGCACTATGCTCACCAGCTGGCAGCCCCTCTGCAGCCTCTCTTCCCAGCACGGCCTCTCTGGGGATCACACCTTCCCTTGCACATACGGGAACCCACTGCCAGTCTCAGCCCACGGCTCGGACAGGGACCAGCCTTGCCCCCCTCAGAGCTGCCTGTTCCAGGAGAGCGGCCTACCTGGATGTTGGAGTCCCCGTCCTCCTCCTCCTTCACAGCCGGGGGAGACTGCTTGGGCGCCTCGTAGGTCAGCACGCTCCAGCTGCCGGGCAGACACAGACACTCGCTGCCACCCACCCAGCCTGGGCACCCCGTGCACGTCGGGCACAGCCCTGGGACGTGCAGGACCACCAGACTAAGGAGTGACTAAGGGACACGGGAGGGGACGGTGCCAAGCAGTGAGCTCCTGCCCCAGCCTAGCGCCTCCCATCGCACTCACCGGTCCAGCATCTTTGTGGTGGCCCTCTCGAGCTTCTCCAGGATCTGCAGCAGCTGCGTGTCATCGTCGCACAGGCTGCCCCAGCCCAGCACCCGCGCCAGGTCATTGCCGGTGCCCAGGGGCAGCACCCCCAGCTGGCACTGCGGAGGGAGGCCCAGGGTGCTCTGAGCAAGCTGGGGACCCCAGGAACCACCTGCAACACCCCCAGCTCTGCAGCTGAGGTCCACGTCCCTGTCCTTGCACTCCAACCCACCCATGCACCCTCCATGCTGAGGGGACAGACCCATCACCCTGTCCTGTAGGTGCTGGGGCCTCGCCAGCTCACCCAGGTGACACCACGCGGCCGCGCTTGTGCTCACTTGCTTGTGCAGGCCAAGGGCATCAATTTCGGAGAGGACCCAGCCCACACTGCCGTCTCCTCCACACACCAGGATGCGGAAGGTGGAAAACTTCTGGAAGAGCCGCAGCCTGGCCAAGGGCACAAGAGAGGGGCTGCATTATCATCTTGCATGGGGCCCATGCTGATGTGATCCCCTCGCCAAGCCCGGTGCTTACCCCAGATGTGGGCCCCCGTTCATGAGGTCAAAGACTTGGGCCGGGTTGAGGAACTGCTTGAACTTGCGCAGGAACTTGACGCCTTGATTGTCCCCACTTTTGGAGTTGACAAAGGCCAGGAGAGGGCTGGAGCAGGATGAGGGGCAAGTGGCCTTCCAGAAACCTGCGGCAAGTCCACATATATGAGCCCCAAGCAGTGTCCCTCAGCCTGGCTCTTCTGTCCCCAAGGATATTAGAGGAAACGGCTTAGGAGACCAGAGGCCATGCAGACACCTGGACTGTGCTTAGCTGAAAATGGGGGCTGCTGGGGTCTAGACATAGCTGAGGAAACAGCAACCAGGATGCTCAAGGGATGGAGAGAGGAGGAAGGAGGAGTGAGCTGAGAGATGGCAATGGATGGGACTGAGCTGGGAGTTGGGAATAGAAATGGGGAAAGAAATGATGATGTGATGGGAATGGTGATGGGGAAAGGAATGCCAATAGGCATACAGATAGGGAAGGGATAGAGGTGATGATGAAGAAAGGAATGGGGATGGGGATGAGAATAGAGAGAGGGGTAGAGTCAAGTTTGTGTTAGACTGGTCCAAAGGCGGAGCTAAGGCAGTGATGGAGCAAAGAGCTAAGCAAGTCACTGACTGAAACCAGGGCTTGGGCTGCTGCTCCGGAGGTGGGAAGCACAGGCTGGACAACCCCTCCTGGCACCAGCAACCCAACTGGGACCAACCTCCTCAACACCCTCCACAGCAAGGCATGCTCTGCCACCCAGGGTGGCACCAGCACGGGTCCCTGCTGAGGAGCAGCCCCCCAGCTCTCCTGCCCGCTCGCGCTGGCAGGGCAGAGGGGAATGACGCAGAGGCCGAGGGCGGCTTGGCAGCCACCCCGCTGCTCTCAGGGAAATTAGACAGGGATGAAATGTGCCCGAGGCAGAGGAGAATTGATCGCTGGCCTGGAGCCGGCAGCCGCCTGTGGCACATCCCGTCCTGGCGCCCCGGGACATGGTGGCAGCTGCCCTGGCTCGGGGACACTCCTGCTGCCTCCGCATCCATCCACAGCTCCGAGCGGCCTGGCCGGGCTGCGCTGCTCTCACTGCTGCTCCCGTGCAGGGACCCAGGGTGCTTGGTAATCCAGACACATCCCGCCTGTCTGGCCGC
>JAUBOD010000222.1:2877437-2887692 GCA_032353885.1 Nothura maculosa | reverse complement strand
AAAACAGACCCCCCAGAACCCACCCTGCACCCAGACACCCAGCCTGTGCCATGGGGCAGGACGTGGGCAGCAGCGTGCGGCCAAGAGCACCCAGCCCAAGCACAGCTCTCCCCTGAAGCCTGCAGCACCAAAGCAGATTGAAGGGAGCCCCAAGCACCCACCCCAACACCCTATGGGGACATGAAACACTCCCGGGGCCAGGAGTTCTCCACGGCACCGCTCAACAAGGCAGCACAACTTGCCTGCAAAGCTCAGAGGCTTCGGGCTCCGGTGTCCTCCGCAGAGAGCTGGGGCCGTGGGGGCGGGCGGCAGGGCGCTCTGGCGGGACCCAGGCGTCCGGCGCCTCGGCGCCGTGCACACGGGGCCTGCCCGCCTGCCCGGTGGGGAGGCTCCGCGAGCGCTCTCGCACCACCTCGGCGATGCTGCGCGACGGTACCCGTGGCTGCTCTGGTGCCGCGGCGGGGCCATCCACCGGGAAGGGCTGCGGGTGCGACGGCCGCCGCGGCCGGTACTTCTCCCAGTTGGGGGGCGGAGGCCGGGGGGGCGGCGGGCCCTTCTTTTTGGGGGCGCCGGCAGGCTCGGGCTTGGCGCGGGGCAGCTCCCGGCGGTCCCTGCCCTGCGGGCTGGGCGGCTGCACGTTGAGGTGGCTCTCGGAGAAGGCCCTGCCGCGCAGCGGGCGCTGCGGCGGCTCCGGGGGGCTCTCGGGGCAGCGTGCGGGCCGCTCGCCGTCCCACGACAGGTCGTGCGTGGACGTGCTCCGGTAGCAGGGCAGCCACTCCTGCTCGGCCTCCTCGAAGCACGGGCGGAAGGGGCCGTAGCGCGGGAAGCCCGGCTTGTAGCGGGAGAGCTCGCTGCAGGCAAGAGGACACCCGCGCCCCAATGTCATCCTGGGGTGCATCTCCATGCTCCATGTAACCCTGTGTCCCCATTTGCCCCAGGGTGGGCACTGAGCGCTCCTATCCCTAGATGCACCCGCCTGCACCACCGGGCTCAGGGCCCTGCGTGGGGCTGGCAGCCCCGCCGCGCTCTGCCGGCGCCGGGCGCCCCCGCGGGTTTCCTGCCGCCCGGCACGCACGCCCTGCACCCCCCTTACCTCACTGACTGGCTCGTTTTCCTGTTTATCGCCGGGGGCTCCCACTCGTCCAGAGGAAATTCCTAGGCAAGGGAATCACAGGGAGCGTGAATGGTGGGATGAGCCCTCCCCACGGCACCTCCCCGGGCTGGGGCAAGCCCCCGAAGAGAGGGGCAGGGATGCAGAGGGAACCATCACTCCCAGCCCAACGGCTCCCACCCAGGGAAATAAGGGATGCCAAGGAGAGGGTCCAGAGCACACAGCAATGCCAGGGGGCCACACAACTCACCGCAGGGAAGGCTTTGCGTGCTGACCACGCGTCGCTCTCCTCCCGCACGGCGCGGGGGGCCGGACAGTAGCAGTCGGAGTAGCGGGCCCAGGGTGGTGGCGGGCAGCGGTAGGCATGGCCATGGGGCAGCAGCGAGGGGCACAGCTCCGCGGAGCAGTAGCGGCAGGGCTCGCGCAGCACGGCGCCCGCGCCACCGCAGCCGTACGGGAAGGCCCGCAGGTACTCGTAGTCGCCGCGCCGTGCCAGCGGGTTATAGTAGGGAGGCTGCTCGCGGCAGCACTCGGCATAGGGGCCGGCGGCACCAGGGCGAGCGGGCGAGGGCGGCCCGTAGGGTTGGTCGAGCGAGAGGCGCCGGGGGTCACGGCACTCGGCGCCCATGGGCTGGAAGGCATCGGACTCGGGCACCTTGGGCCGGTAGGTGCCAGGCTTGACGTGCCGAGGGGGCAGGGGCCGGCTGCTCTCCTCGAAGAAGCGGCGCCGATCGGCGAAGGGCAGCAGGACGGCCTCGTCGCCTGGTCTCAGCGGCGACGCCGGTGCCTCCTGGCCCTTGCCGTAGCTCTCCGACTCCCGGGGGCTCGGCGAGCGCTGCGGCTGCAGCTTGCGCTCCGGAGACCAGCGCCAGCGGCCCCTGCCCGTCGGTGCCACCGGCTGCCGCTCGCGCTGTGGGGAAGGTGGTGCTTGGGGCATCAGGGGTGCCGGCTCCGGGGTGTTGGTGTCGCGCTCGCCTGCGCAGCCAGCGCGTCGTCCATCCTCGCTGGGCGCAGGGCTTGGGCACTCGGTGCGGGCCCGCGGCCCCTCCGTGCAGTTGGGCTCAGCGCCCTCATCCGCCTCCTCCACGGGCTCCTCGCCGCGCAGCAGTGCCGCGGAGCCCCTGCTCTTCTGCAGCTGCGCCTTCCGCCGCTGGATCTCATTGCGCAGGTTGGTGGCGAAGCGGTCGCTGCGGCGCCGCAGCTGCGCCGAGCGGTGCTGCGGGGCGCCCGCCCGCCGGGCGCCTGCCCGGCCCTCCTTGCTCTCCTCCTCGGCCAGTGTCTCCATGCTGGGCGCGGGCGTCAGGCTGGTGGCAGCGGGCGGCTCCGCGCCGTGCCCGCAGGCTCTGGGTGGCTCCGGGCAGCACTGGCAGGGCGGCAGGCGGTGGTAGATGTCCTGGCAGCCCCCGGGCGCCTCGGCGGCCGACGCTTCCCCGGCACCGGGCGCGCGGGTGCCCTCCAGCCGGTGCTCCGCGTGCAGCGGGGACAGGGTCCAGCGGTGGCCGTCATGGGCCGGCGAGGCACGTCCGCTGCCACTGCCGGCCACGCGCAGGCAGCGCAGCTGCGAGGCCAGCAGCTGCTCGGGGGCGCTGTGCCGGTGTGGTGCGAGGCAGCTCAGTGGCACCCGCGCAGGGCTGCTGCCCGCCCGCTCCGGCCCCATGTCCGGCATCGCGCGCCCACTGCCCTCCTCGTAGGGCCGCTCGCCACGCGCGTGCTCCACGTTGTCCGGCAGGAGCTGCTCAGCGCTGCCCAGGCTGCGCTCAGGCGGAGAGCTCAGCATGTAGTACTGCTCGGGACAGGCCCCCGGCGCCGGCGCGCACGAGTCCTCCAGCTCCTTGTCGCGCTGGCACAGGAAGCTGTCCGAAATCCACCTGCCCTTGCTGTGCAGGGAGTCGGGCGGCACGGAGGCCCGGCGCCGCTCAGCGCCACCGCCCGGGGCCGCGCGCAGGCTGTCCCTCCTCACGGGCGGCTGCGGCGGCGCGGGCGTCCGCCACGCACCGGCGGGGCTGCTGTCCCGAGCGCTCGGCTCCGCGCGCCGCCCGCCGCGGCCCGGCGACTCGGCGCCCTCGGTGCCTGTCTGCAGGTAGCGCCCGTCCGGGGGCTTGCAGGGGGCCAGGCCCTGGAGGATGGAGTCGGTGGAGGACGTCTCCTCGGGACGGAGGGAGAGGGCGCAGTCGGACGTGTTGGAGCTGGCGGAGAAGGAGCTGTAGGCTGAGTCGCGCTTGTTGTGGTACAGGCCCTGGTCAACAGGCGAGGGGTTCCCTTCGTAGTAGGCCTGGCTGGGCTGGTCCAGGCTCTCCATGCTCCCAATGGAGCTGCTCTTGTCCGTGCTGCAGTGCCGGGACAGCGGGTTCCACTGCAGCGACAGCTCGCTGCCGGCCGCGGGGCGCCGGGTTAGCGCTGCCCGTGCGCCCCGGCCCCCTGGCCCACCCGCCACGAGACCCCGAGCCCCTTGGTGAGCTGGGCTGGCACTGCTGCCACCAGGGCACGCACAGGACACCAGGGCCACGCGTGGCTCTGTCTACCAGCTTGCCCTGGCCCACGGCTGCCCGGCTCCAGACAGGGCGAGCGCTGGGATTCATCAGCTTCTCCCTGGCTCCGGGACCACCCCTCTCATTCCCATAGGGAATGGTGAGCCCAGGAGCCAATATAAGGTTACAGGGTGCAGAGGGTCCCACAAGTGACCCTGGGCCCCACCGCTCCTGTGTGTCTGGGCCATTAAGGCTCTGCTGTTGGGAGGGGGAGGCTGAGAGCCCCGGGCTCCCCACTCCACTGCACTGCAACGGCTCAAGACCCCTTGTCCGCCCCCCTTCCCACATCCCACAGCCCCCCCGGGCTCACCTGACATCACATCCCGACGGCCAGGAGAGGCTGAAGGTGTCGGCAGGGCAGTGCATGGCAGTGGTGTCGGGATGGAGCTCGGAGAGCTTGGCCATGTGCCAGGAATGGGGCCGGAGAACGGGCACGTTCCTCCTGCCAAGAGCAACAACGGGAGAGGACAAGAATGGGGAGGAAGCCGGGCCGAGGAACCGGGGCTGAAGTCACTTCCTACAGGGCTTCCTGTCCCCCCCAGGCCAGCAGCCCCCGAGGGGGTCGGCGAGGAAGAGGAGGGTCTGGCTCCGAGCGCGCCCGGCGGGGGGAATGTGGGAGCACCCACGGCCCCAGCCCCGCTCCCTGTCCGCGCCCGGGCACCCCGGCATCATCCCGGCGAGGGCACGGCCCTGCACTGCCTGGCCCCTCGGGAACCGTGGGAAGGGGAGGCCTGAGGCTGTCCCTAAAGCGTCCTCTGTGCCAGCTTCAACAAGGGACCAAGCTAAACATAGCCCCGAGCCAGCCCCTGGGACACCACCCGCCTGGGCAATGACCCAGCGGGCACATGGCCACGGGGCACGGTGAGCCATACAAGGAGCCCTGGTGGCCACCACCTCCACTTGCTTCTCCTGTGGACCTGAGCAAATGCCCCAGAGCCCCTGGAGCCCCGAGATTTGCCCACCTCCATGGGCACCACGGGCTCTCTGCAGTGAGAAGCGTGGGTAAGCAGGCAGTGCTGCCACGCTGCAGGGCTGGTCCCCAGCATGACACAAAGCGCCTGGTGCCTTGCAGGGCTTCCCGTCCCCCTCACCCAGCTCCTCGTGCCCCTGCCTTCCCCCAGGCCACACCTTGGCCTCAAGAGGAGAAGAGGGAGGGCAGTGCCCTCCAAAGGCACCAGGGACACCTCCGTGTGGCCACCTCAAGCTCCACCTAGCCCCTAATTGCTCAGCGGGCAGACTCGGGGTGCTCTTGGTGCACATGGGGACAAAGAGGCCCATCCATGGAGCTCCTTCTGCCCCGGGGCTCCACACGGGGCGGCCGCAGAGGTTGCAGCAACACGAGGCAGGGAGGCGGCTGCGGGAGCCCCAGGACCCCCATGTCCCTCCACGCGCCCCGGCTGCGCGGCTGGCAGCACCGCACAAACACGCGGGCAAACACCCCCCCACCAGCATCCCACAGCGCTCCCAGCAGGTCCCCCAGCAGGCACGGAGGAGGCCAGGGAGCAGATGCCACGTCCTGAGGGGCAGGACAAGAACTGAGCGAGCGCCTGTCCCGGGCACAAGGGCACAGCTCGGTGGGGCAGGGAGCCCTGGTGATGCGGGGGTCCCTCCCTGCTCGGGGGCCCCAGAACTCACCATGGATGAGGCCGAATCCCGCGAGCCCCCAGGCGCAGGGCCCTGCGGCCCCCTCCACCGCCCCCAATGGCAGCGGCCTCCCCGTGCCCACGAGCGGCCGTGGGAGCCGCCGATCGGCTCCGCGCCGGCCGCGGGAGTGAATCCGGGCAGCTGGGAGGCGGCAGGGGGGGGTGGCCCAGCCTCCCCTTCCTTCCCCGCGTGGCCGGCACAGGGGCGGGCGCCGGGAGGCGGCAGGAAGGGAGAGGAGCGAGCGAGGCCGGAGCTAACGCCCAGCAACGGGAACGGCGGCTCGGCCTCCACACAGCCCAGGGCCCTGGGGTCTGCGCCCACCTCCTGCCCGAGCCCTGGGCATGGGCAGCCGGGTGCCAGCGTGCACGGGGTGCCGTGGCCTCCCTGCGTCCCGCTCGGTGCAAGGGGACACGGCTGCAAACAGCCCCTGGGCACAGCGCTCCCCAACACCAGCGTGGAGCCCCGCTCCTTGCCAGCCCCCCGTGCCGGATGCCCACACGCTGTGGGCACCACATCCCCCCGGCAGCCGCCCCCAGCACTGCTGACCTGCGCACGATCATCTTGAGGGTGCGGTAGGAGCCCTTGATGAGGATGAGGGCCTCCTGGCGCGAGCCGTACAGCGGCGTCCCGCTGATGTTCACCAGCTCGTCGCCCGGCTGCAGCTTGCGGGACAGGGCTGCCTTCCCGCCATCCTCCACCTGCGGGACACACGTGGGCATCGGCGGGCAGCCCGGACACCCAAGTTTGGAAATCCACCACGTCCGCCTGTGCCCGGGTCTCACCCTTCTCCCGCAGTGCAGGGATGCACAAACAGGCACCCCTCTCCCCAGGACGCTGCCACAAAGATCCCAGCGGCTCCGCTGTGCCGGCTCCCCCCGTCTGCCCAGTCACATGAATTTCTGAGCAAATAAAGGGCATCGGGGGAAGGAGAAAAATGTCCCTTCCCAGCAGATTCCCCCGCAAGCGCGGGCAGCACAAGGGCCCTTTGTGCAGTGCCGATGCCAGCCCGCAGCCGGCACGCTGGGCCCCCGCTCGCCACCGTCACCCGCCCCAGTGGCACAGCCCGGGCACACGGGTATTTGTATTGGGGGCCTGGGCTCTTCCAGCCCCGCGATGCTGCTCTTTGCACATGGACAGAGGCAGCAGGTAGGTGCGGTGGCAGCCCTGGCACAGCGGCTGCCAGGGCAAGCGGGTGGGCAGGACGGAGGACCTCTTAGCAGGGCTTGGCAGGCGCTTTTCTGCCAAACCCACCGCTCAGGAGGTGCAGGGAATCGCCATGCCCAATGTCTGGCACTGCACACCTCGCTGCCAGGCGGTATGGCAGAGCCAGCGAGGCAGCAGGCAGCATGGAGCGGGGCAGCCTCCGGACGGTGCCAATTCCAGCAGCAGGAATCCCAAGCGCTTCCTGGTGCCAGCAGCAGGCGCGGGGCAGCAATCAGCGCTTGCTCCAATTCCCTCATGCCCCCTGCACAGAGCAGGGATGCCCAGGGCACTGCCTCATCCCCCAAAGCAGAGAGGAGCCCGGGGTCAGGCCACGCTCAGCTCCTTTCCAGGCTACCCGGGATGCGGTGCCAGGCCATGTGCCTGCTCCACTCGGCCGGTGGGCAAGGCAAAAGGCTGGATCGGGCATCCCCAGGGCAAGCTCAGCCCCAGTGTCCCTGTCACCCACCCCAGCCTCATCCTGGGGCATTTGGGCCCTGCTCTAACCCAGACAATGGTCAGTCCATGAACACCCAAGCACCTGCCCCCCCGCCCATCTCCCTCCAGGACTTGCCCCCTGCAGCACCCCGGGATGTGCAGGCACCGGAGGCAGTGCCCGCAGCCCCCTCTCCATGCCCTGTGCAGCCCCCGGCCCTGGCTGCAGCCGAAGGGCAGCACCAGGGTGCCATGCAGAGCGGGCAGGCCCCCGCGCCAGCTCTCCCGCATTCCTCACACATGTGGTTCCCCTGGCTTGGCCCAGCCTGGCGCGCGCGGCCCAGCGGAGGAACAAGCTCTGCCCGCAGCAGCCGCGGCCCCGTCGCCGCAGCCCGTGCTGGGCGCCTGCCAGGCCCTCGTGCCCGGGGCGGCTGCGGCTGCCGAGCAGCCCGGCCACCCTGCACGTGCCCCGCGGCACCGTTCCCAGCTCGGGGATGAAGCAGGATGGCAGGATGGGACACCCGTGGCATCCGCAGGAGCATCACGGGGTACCCGGTGGGAGGCGCAGGGTGGTAGCCTGGACCCTGCCCGCTCCCTGCTGCCACCTGACTGGCCCACCAGCCTCCTGCAGAGGCTGCATCTCCCAGCCCTGGGCACCAGGACTGGGCAGCGCACACAACAGCTTCACCCCCATTTCCCTGCCCAGGATCTGGCCCGTGTCTGGCACGGGCAAGTGCCCGCCCAGTCCGCCTGGGCGGCACAGGGGCCGAGCCGTTGGGTGCCGGGCACTGCCAGGGCCGGAGCTGCACCAGGGCGCTGCGTGCGCCGCGGCAGGCGGGCAGGGCGCAGAGCTGGCATCTCCGGCCAGCAGCTAAATCTGGCACAAACAGCCCCTTGTTCTGCCTCCGCCGCCGATGAACTCAGCGCTGGCAGCCGAGCCTCGCTGCCTGCCGGGCTTGCCTGGCCAGCCCTGCTCGGGGGCATTTCCTAGATGCTGCCCCTCCGTGTTCACCCTGGGCACTAATGGTGGCACTGCCGGACCTCATTCCACAGGAGCCTCACGGGCAGCCGGCCAAGCCACAAGGGACCCAGCCAAGGCACAAGGGGAGCTGTAAGGGGACTGGAAGCCATCTCGGCTCCTGCGCTGCCCGTCCCTGCCTGGCACCTCCCGGCACCGCCAAGGGCAGGGCTGAGGTCGGCATGGGAGCTGGGCACAGCAGCCCTGCCACGCTGCCCGCGGCCACTGCAGCACCAGCAGTGAGGCCGGGTGGGCAGCGGCAGGACCAGACGGCTACATGCCCACCCGGGGGGCTTTGCTTGGGCAGGGGGCACTGCTATGGTGCTGCCCAAGCCATGTCCATACTGCAGACCCCCTCCCTGCACCATGCCCTGCCTGGGGGCCCCACGCCTGCCCCACGGCAGGGCTCCACTCAGAGCTCCACTCGGAGCAGCCAAAGTGCATGGGAGGCTGGAGCAGGATGGGGCCCCCCACGCACCCCCGCTCTTTCCGGTGCAGGGCCCGGGCGGGCGCTGCCCCCTCCCCAGCAGCAGCAGCAGCAGCAGCAGCAGCACGCGGGGCCTGGGGCCGCGGGTGCTGCGGGGGCCTCCCTGGCTGCACCGAGCACTCCAACAAGCCCCCTTTGTCTGCAGCGCCCACGCGGCAGCCGCAGCACCCCCGGCCCGGCGCCCCTCCGGCCTCCGCCAGAGCCACCCGGCCCCTCGCACCCCCTGGCACCCCAGTCCTGCCTCTGAGGCGTCCCGCACTCCCAATGCCAGGCGGGCACTGGCCGCCCCCCACAGCCAGGCGCAGCACCCACTCCCGTCGAGCTGCGGTGACACCCCGGGGCTCAGCCGCTTTCTGTCCCACCGAGCTGCCCCCGCCGCCCTGCAGAGCGGGCAGGCAGCCAAGGACCCGCAAGGGAAAGGGCCCAGGCAACCGGGTCCGCTCCTCCCTCCTGCCGGCACCGCACCCGCGCCCAGCCCGGATCCGGCCGTGCTGGAGACACGTCGGGACGCAGGGGCCGGGACGCAGGGGCCGGGACGCAGGGGCTGGCCGCGGGCCGCCCCCTCCCCGGCCGGCACAGCGGATGTGCCGCGGGAGTTTCCTCCTGCTCACGGCCGGGCTGCGCTCCCCGCTTTGCCCTGCGCCTGGCGCTTGGGGCAAGACTGGATCCCCCCCAGCACGGGACACAGCAGCAAAGCTGCTCCTGCCACCCCAGTGGCACCCAGAGTGGGGCTGGCAAAGCCAGGGCAAGCTCATCATGGGCACCCCAAGTGCTGCTCGCCCCGTGCCCAGGCACAGTCCTTGACGGGCTCAGCAGTGTCGGCTCAGGGAAGCTCCCTCAGGACCATCCCGAGCTCCGCAGCAGTCCCCAGCCCCGGCATGGGGTCCAAGGCAGTGGGCAGGGTCCAGCACCATTCCCTGCTGCCCAGGCACCAGAGCAGGGAGGGGGTGTCGCTGCAGACCTGCAGTGCAGGAGGGAGCGGGACCCACATCTGGGGACGCAGAACACGGGTCAGGCAGCACCGGCCTCTCACCACGGGAGCCCCGGGGCTGCTGGCAGGGCTGGGGCAGGACAGGATGCACAGACCACATCACCCGCCCCGGTGCCCTGTGCCAACAGAACAAGGGTGGCACCAGGGTCCCAAGTAAGCCCAGCCTCCCAAGCAGGATAAGCCGCGGCGTCCCAGCAGCGCCTCCATCCCAGGGAGGAAGTGAGAACAGCGGGAGGCCGGTGCCGAGGCTCCCCTCGCCGAGGGCCCCCAGCCAGGGCCGGTCGGATGCCTCCATCCTGGGACCGTCTGGATGGCTGGAGCGCTGCCCCCGATGCCGCCATCCGGGGATCCCGACAGAGGCGGGTCCGCTGCCCCCATCGCGGGACTGTCCCGACAGGAGAGCGGAGCCGGCTGTGCAGCCCCCCATCCAGGACCCGCGACGGGCTCCGGCCCATTGTCCCCATCCCGGCATTCCCAACAGCGGCCGGCCCGACGTCCCTATCCCGGCTCCGTCCCGACGCGGGGAGCCGGCCCATTGCCCCCATCCCGGGACCCTCAGCGGGGACCGGCCCCGCACGAGGGGGGGCTCCCATCGCGATGCCCCCCGCGCCGCGGCCGCCGCCGAACAAAGGGCGCCCCGCGAGGGGGCGGCGGGGCGCGGGGCGCCCCCTGCAGGCTGCCCCTACCGTGGAGACGATGAGGGGCTCGCCGTGCTCCAGCCCCCCGCGCAGCGTGAAGCCCCAGGGCGCGCCGCCCTGCAGCTGCACATGCACGTAGTGCACGGCGCCCTCGGCCCGCTCCATGGCCGCTACGGGCCCATAGCGCGGCGGGAAAGGCCGCC
>JAUBOD010000222.1:2857564-2869303 GCA_032353885.1 Nothura maculosa | reverse complement strand
CGGGACGCGCCGGGTCGGGCCGGGCCGGTACGGGCCGGGGCGGGCGCTGCTGTCCCCAGGTCACCCCGCGCGCCGCCGCCGCTGCCATCGCCATGCGCAGCCGGAGCAACTCGGGCGTGCGGCTCGACGGCTACGGCCGCCTGGTGCAGCAGACCATCCTCCGGCACCAGGTGGGAGCCCGCGGGGCGGCGGGAGGCTCTTTACCGGGACCCGGGGGCAGCGGGCGGCTCTTTACCGGACTACGACAGCTGCAGGTGGCTCTTTACCCGGCTCCGGGGGTGACTCTTTACCGGGCTCCGGGGGCGACTCTTTTCCGGGCTCCGAGGGTGGCTCTTTACCGGGCTCTGAGGGTGGCTCTTTACCAGGCTCCGGAGCTGCCCCCGCGGCCGCAGCCCCAATCCAATGCCCCTCGACGGGGCCCTGGGACCCCAGCTGGAGGGTTTGCCCCTGGCCCGGGCACCTGCGTGGCCGGAGCGGGCTGCGGAGGGCAGGGGAACGGGGGGGATGTTGGTGGCCAGGAATTGGCACCGGGACCAAGCAGCCCCCTGGAGCGAGACGCCACTCGGACCACTAGGGCTGTCATAGGTCCTAGGATTGTTGTGGTTGGAAAAGAGCTTCAAGATCACTGAGTCTAACTGTAAGTCCCTCGCCCGTCCCCGCAGGACCCGGTGACGGGCTTGCTTCCCGCCAGCGAGGACCACAAAGATGCCTGGGTGCGCGACAACGTCTACAGCATCCTGGCCGTGTGGGGCCTGGGCTTGGCCTACCGCAAGAACGCCGACCGCGATGAGGACAAGGCGAAAGCCTACGAGCTGGAGCAGGTAGGGAAAACCCGGCCTGGGAAAGGGCTCCTTCCCACTGGGAGCTCCCTGAGACCAACAGCTGATTTGCTGTTTGTGCAGCCCAGCTCTGGGGCTGAAGAGACATGGGGAGCTGTGGCAAGTGTAGATACGGGGACAGGGCTGCCCTGTGGGCTGGGGAGGCTGCAGATGCAATAGGAGAGGGTCCCAGAGATTGCTCTTTGCACTGGAGCTAGGGTTTAAACCCAGCCTGAGATTCAGCTCTGGGCCTGGGGGGATACAGGGACTCAGCCCCGTTTCCCTGGGATGGAGGGGCTCTGTCCCACCGGCTTGACCTGCCGCCTGCAGCCCCACAGCTTGGCTGGGAGCGCTGCTCGTGGCCTGGAGAGCAAGGGCTGGAAATGTGAGCAGGGGCTCTGGTTACAGACACCGGAGTCCTGCAAAGGTCAGCGACCAGCTGGTCCTGAGTCAGGGCTTCTCCTCCCCGTGCCGGGGTTTACAAGCTTGTTTTCCTTCTTCCTGCAGAGTGTGGTGAAGCTGATGCGGGGACTGCTGCAGTGCATGATGAGACAGGTAGGGCCTCGAGATCATCTCTGTGAATGAAGTGAGGTCCTTGCGGCTCTGCTCCATCACCAGCACAGCCAGTCCCAGCTACAGTGTCTCCCCAACCGTCCCCAATGTGCAGAGAAATGGCCCTTTTCCAGGAGGTCTTAAAATAAGCCAGGCTGGCGTCCATCCTGCTGCTGAGCTCTCTTCCTGGGAGCCCTAGTGCTATGGGCTCCGGTACAGGCCTTGCCAGCTGCTCCCTCTCCTGAGGCCTGTCTCAGCCCAGGACTGTGTCCCTTGAGGAACTTGGGGCCACTCTTGTCTCTCAGTGTAGTGCAAGTGCAGATGTGTCTTCTCCATGGCCTTGCTGCAGTGGTACCCCATGCTGAGGGTGGTGTGTGAGCTCAGACCTGCTATCTGAGCTGTTGCAGGGACCTGCACCCTTGGAAAGGCTGGAGCTGAGCCCCAGTACTAGGAGCTGCAGCTGGTCAGAGCCTGGGACAGCCCATAGCTGTGGGGCTGCAGGACCTTGTGTTCCACTGGCACCTGCATCCCTTTGCTCTTCTCAAGGTGGACAAGGTGGAGGCGTTCAAGTACAGCCAGAGCACGCGGGACTGCCTGCACGCCAAGTTCAACACCCACACGTGCGCCACGGTGGTGGGGGACAACGAGTGGGGTCACCTGCAGATGGACGCCACTTCCCTCTACCTGCTCATGCTGGCGCAGATGACGGCCTCAGGTGAGGCTGCAGTTTTGGGCCCCACATCTCAGAGGGGAAAGGGTTTCTGCTGCCCGTGGGAAGCAGCCCTGGGGCCCCAAGGGCATCAGCCATTCAGGCAGGCCTTGGCACGGAGGAGGGAGGAAAGCTGGGATGTGCTGATTTCCAGGGCTCCCCACAACCTCAGAGTGTCCATGGTGAGGCCACCAGAGTCACCACCCTCATTCTTGTCATGTGCTCACAACCCTCGAGGCAAACAGAAGTCGTTCACGCTCCCTAAAAGATACCAGTTCTCTGAAACCCCGTGGGATGGGAGTGCTGGGGCCCACCAGGACAAGACTGACCCAGAGCAGATATGCAGGGAAGAGGAGTTGGGTCTAGGTTGCTGCAGCCCTTTCATAGCAGGTTGCAGGTTTAAAGGACTCAAGCGGGTTCTCCTTGCTGCAGGCCTTCACATTATTTACAGCCTGGATGAGGTCAACTTCATCCAGAACCTGGTGTTCTACATTGAGGCAGCCTACAAAACGGCGGTGAGTAGAGTCATGGGCCAGCAGGATGGTGCTTGGGTTTCCTGGGGTGCCAAGGCAGCCAGCCTGTACCTGGGGCACTTGCAGGGCTCCCACAAGCTGGATGCAAAGCCCTGCTGGGCACCTGGCTGCTGCGGGGTGCTCTTGGTTTGGTGACCAGCCTGGGGCCAAGGGAAGCTCTCCAGTGGGCCGTGCTCCACAGCAGAGTGTGGGAGCAGGGTCCCCTGGGGCCAGGGCCATGGGGCTCAAGGGCTTCCCAAGAGAGCTGTGAACCCCTGTGTCTTTGCACAGGACTTTGGCATATGGGAGCGTGGAGACAAGACAAACCAGGGCATCACCGAGCTGAACGCCAGCTCTGTCGGCATGGCCAAGGTGAGCGGGGCAGAGGAGCAGGGAGGCAGAGGGGAGGTGGATGGCACTGCTGCCACGGCTGCATTTGAATGACCAGTGGCCTGTTTCCACTTGGAATGTACACGAGAGGCTGCACTTCAGTGTTGGAGCTGAGGGTGCTGAACCCAGAGCCATGGGGCTCATAGACAGTCATCAGTTCCAGGGTGGGAAAGCCTTTTTACTGGTGCACTGGGATAAAACCATGTTTCTGTCACCTGCTCTGTGCTTTTGCTGGGAGGAAAGAATGAACTGGGTTGTTCTGCTGGAATAACGGTTCCTCTCCCGGGTCCTGTTGATCTCTTTCCCTGTTTAAAATTGGCAGTGTGTTCTGCACAGGGGCTGGCATGGGGCTGAGCTCTTATGGAAGAGGACTCACTGCCCTGGATCTCTCCCTGCTCGCAGGCTGCCCTGGAGGCACTGGATGAGCTGGACCTCTTTGGAGCGAAGGGAGGCCCACAGTCCGTGATACAGGTGCTGTCGGACGAGGTGCAGCACTGCCAGGTGAGTCCGGGCTGCCTTCCAAAGGGAGGCTCCAGAGCTCCCAAAGGGAAGTGCCGCCCGCGCCTGGCTGCTCCGCAGGGCACAGGGTCCTGCAGCAGAGGTGTCCTCAGGGAAGAGCCCTGCGTGGGGCAGCCTGGGGTGCCCTGGTATCGCCCCAGGGCTGGGATCAGCCTGTTCCACAAGCTGTGTTAATGCTACAGCAAAGTACTCTGTGCAGAGTGTGGGCTGGTCCTAGCAGTGGTCCCACATGTAGATGGGTGCTGTCTCACAGCTCATCCTTGCCATACTTGTACCTTGATCTTTTCACATGGCTAACATGTCATATCACAGGATTAACTTTGATCCAGTGGGGTTACAGTGTGAGCAAACCTGTTACTGGTGTGCACAGGGCGTCCCAGTGCCTGGCCTGGCGGTCTAAGCAGCTCTCCTTCCTCTCTGCCCAGTCCATCCTGCATTCAATGCTCCCGAGGGCCTCCACGTCCAAGGAGGTGGATGCCAGCGTGCTCTCCGTCATCTCCTACCCGGCGTTCGCTGTGGAGGACAGCGAGCTGGTGGAAATCACCAAGCAGGAGATCATCACGAAACTGCAGGTGAGCGGCTGGGCCCTCATCTTGCCCTTGGTGGGGAACAACTGCAGAACCCAACTGAGGTGACCTGCCCAAACCCTGGAGTTGTCATCTCCTCCTAAGCTCACGCTAGGAAGGGTTTCCAGGGCAGTCCCCTTCTTTTTCTGGTTAGAGCTTCATGCTTCTCCTGCTCACTAACTCTTTGCCTCCCTTCCAGGGGCGCTACGGCTGCTGCCGTTTTCTCCGCGATGGATACAGGACCCCCAAAGAGGTAACTGCCCCAGCGGCAGCCCCAGCACTTGCCTGTCTCAGCTCATGTCCCACCACTTGTCACATACCTCCCATTGGAGGGGCAATGAGGCTGCTGCCCAGTGTGAGAGCCCTGCACTGGCCAGCCAGGGCTCCCAGGGTGGCACGAAGCAAGGACCTGGAGGGGACCACGTAGTGCCCCTTTCCAGCAACCCTCAGTCTGCAGCATCCCTTGGATCATGGAGCTGCATCTGCCTCTCCGTGCAGCTTGTGCCCTGCCCAACTTACCTGCACAGAGCCAAGGGAGACTTGATACTTTGGAGAGGAAAAACATAAAAGTTTTATAAGCAGGAGGCATTTAATAATCCCCAAATCAGAAACAGTGCTTGGAGGCTCTTTATATGTCAACAGCTGTAGAGCCCATAACCTGATGGGGCTCCTGTGGGTGCTTAGCCTGCCTGGGACTCTTCTGTGCATAACATCAGCATGAGCGCCTCTAAAAGCTTCTCCTCTGTTTTGTCTCTTCAAGCCTGACCATAATAGGCAACGTGCATCCCTAGGGCTCTGTGGAGCTGGAGGAGAGCAACAGCATCTCCAGGCTTGTTTTTCTCAGCGCTCACAAGCTTTGCCAGGGATCCTGCTGAGGAGCTGAGCCCCTTTGAGGCCAGGAGTGGCAGCATTGCTTTTGCCTGGAGTCAAGTGGGAGCTTTGGAGCTTGTCACCAGGAAAACCTCTGTTCCCTGAGGTTCCTTGGCCTGGCTGTTTGCTCCTTCTCTGATGCAGATAGTGGAGGCTCAAGTGTAGGCTGTGGGAGGACTCTGTGCTGCACGTACCTGGGCATGGGGAGGACATCTCTCCATCCCAACCGCTTCTTTGTGTCAGCCAGACGGGCCGTGTATTGGAGGTGAAACTGCTTCTTGATTCTGTCACCAACCCTCATCCACTGAGGACAACTCTGGTGGCCTTGGAGGCTGGTCGCTCTGGAGAGCAGGAAATCCATTAGCTTGAGGAGACCCTGTAAGGTGGCTGATCCTGCTCTCATGTCCTCCTTGCAGGACCCCAACCGCCCCTACTACGAGCCTGCTGAGCTACAGCTCTTTGAGAACATCGAGTGCGAGTGGCCTCTGTTCTGGACGTACCTGATGATCGACGGGGTTTTCAGCGGCAACATGGAGCAGGTAATGGATGCAACACATGCAGAGAGAGGAAGGGAGTCCCTAGCAAGGAGCACAGGAGGGATAAGGATGCCTGGCGCCCTGCCTGCAGCTGGATTCCCATCTCTTCTCTTCCCAGGTGCAGGAGTACCGTGAAGCCCTCGAGGGGGTCCTTGTCAAGGGGAGGAACGGTGTGCGCCTGCTGCCGGAGCTGTACAGTGTCCCAGCAGATAAGGTGAGCTGCCCTGCCTGTGGTATGGGTCTCCTGTGCAGAGGTTTAGGGTGGCAAGAATCCCATTGCCAGACAACTGAGATTTTACCCAAAAGCTTACCCAAAGCTTTGCTTACCCAAAGCTTTACTTACTCAATGCGGTAGTAAAACAGTGAATGTTCTGCATGGAAACCCCATGTGAAAAGGATGATTGGGTATGGCTTGGAGTCCTTAAAATGATCTTAAATATGATTCATAAATAAAGTATTTTGTTTTTCTCCCTAAAGCAAGCCTTGCCATCTTAGAAGGACATGCTTTGGTGACCCAGTCTGTTGTTCTGGAGTTCTCTGAGACTTTGGGATGAGCAAAGCTGTGTTAGGAGCTCCTGCTAAACTCCCTCTCAATTCACGGGAGTGTCTGGGTGTGCCTGGGCTGAGAGCACTGGTCTCCTGCTCCCCAGGCGGGGCAAGAGCAGCGCTGTCCTGGCTGCTGTTGTGTTCCTTGGTGTTCCTGGCATGTCACCCGTTTCTTTGGGATGGTCTCTTCTGGGAACCTCCAGCCAGCTGACTGTGTTGCTTGAAGCATGTGTCTGGAGAGAGGAATGTAGCTGGGATATTTCCAACCCTCTGTGGCAAATGCTTTTGGAGGTTCTTGTTTTAGGCCTGAAATTGCTGGGCTCTAAATGCAATGAATTTCTTACCCATGCTGTGCCTGTGGGCTTCCTCCCTGATCTCCTGCCTTGTCTTCCAGGTGGATGAGGAGTACCTGAACCCCCACACTGTGGACAGAATTCCCATGGGCAAGCTCCCGCATATGTGGGGCCAGTCCCTCTATATCCTGGGTTGCCTCATGGCTGAGGTTAGTTCACCCTGGCTCTGGGGAGTGCTGACCTGGCCCAGCTCTGAGTCCTAAAGGGGCCACCTACCAATACATGTTGTTGGAAAGAGGACAGTTGTGCCTCAGAGATGGTTGTTTGCATTTGCAGTGGGCATCACCAGCCCTGCTCTGCCCATGCGATGTTCATCTCCTTCTGCTTTTTCTTTCTCCAGGGGTTTCTAGCTCCTGGCGAGATCGATCCCCTCAACCGCAGGTTTGCGACCGTCCCCAAACCCGACGTGGTGGTCCAAGGTGAGGGGGACAGACTGGTCCCAGACTCCCTCATCTAGAGCAGGTTTCTGTGGCCAGCAGAACTGGGGGCTCTGCCCAGGCCAGATTTATGTGGGTGACTGCTTCTAGGGAGACACAAGTGCAGCAAAATCTCAGGCCTGACAAGAAAGCAACAAGAAAATTGACAAGAAAATTTAGAGGAATTTTCTCCGTCTGATGAGCTGCAGGCTCATACCCAAAGGTGGCTGCATCTGAGCTGCAGCTGAAAGGAGATGAGGATGTATTTAGTGCCCAGAAAGTCCTTTGGGGGTTGGAGACCCCCAAGGACTTGGGGAGGGAGAAGGAGGGAGAAGATGGGATATAAGTTCTTCTTGTGCTCCCCATGTTGTCCTGGGGCAGGCTGAAAAGTCACCTATCCTCCAGCTTAATACACTGGCTTGGGATAAGTAACTTATTTGAAGAGGGAGCAAGGGTGACCTTCTGTGTGGTGGACACTTGTCCCTAAAGGGCTGCTGGACCCAAACAGCTCTGTACATGATGTGGCACCTTGAGTCCCCAAAGCGTTGGGGCAAGCACTGTTACCCTCTGTGCTCCTACCTGCTCTGAGCCTGCTGTTCTCGCTCCATAGTGTGCATCCTGGCAGAGACGGAGGGCATCAAAGCCATCCTGAAGAAGGAGGGCATCCACGTGGAGACGGTGGCTGATGTGTACCCCATCAGAGTCCAACCTGCCCGCATCCTCAGCCATATCTATGCCCGCCTGGGTAAGCTGCACTGTGGACTTCTGAATCAGAGGGGATGAGGAAGGGGTGGTACCGTCCCCTGGTGATGTCCTCTTGCTCCCTGCCTGGCTGATGAGGGCTCTTCCGTAGATCCCTGGCTCTGGGAACACTGCTCCTGCCAGGAGGGGAACAAGGTTGGCAGTTCAGGGGGATTCTGGAGGGGACAAAGCTCTGGGGCTGTGGTTTAAGATTTGGCCCAGGATAGACAGATACTCTGAGCAGGTGTCTTTGGGACTTGGTATGGACATGAGCAGCTCTTACCCCTGCACCCATACCACAGTGTTGGGGGCAAATCAGACACCAGGAAGGGATCCTTTGGCAGCCTTTGGCTGAAGAGGCTGTGGGGATGTTGTTGCAAGGGGAGGCAGTAAAAGCACCAAGAGATGGATGTGTAATATGGAGCTTTCCACGCTTATTCCCTGACACAGCAACTCCTTAGGCACAGAGCTTGTTTTGCAAGAGCTGCAGATCTAGCTTGGGTCAAAGGAGAAACCCAATCTGCGGCAGGCTGCAAGCGCTGGCTAATTTAAGCCCCCAAAAGGCCAAATGTGACCTTGGCGAAGGGAGCAGGGAGGATCTGTGTGCAGAGATGGAGGCAAGTGCTGCCTGGCATCTGCCAGAGCATCTCCCCATGGGCTGGCCATGGCCAAGAGGCCACTCTGCTGCCCAGGGGATGCTGATACAGGTGACAGCTTCAGCGTGACAGGCAGCTTCCCAGTGGCAGCCAGGTGCAGTGGGGAAATCCTGCCCCAGCATCCAGACCTGGAAGTGTCTGGAATGCCTGGAAATGTGGCATTTTGTCGAGGTCAGGACTGGCTCTATGCCCCTGCTCCAGCAAAAGTCCCTGGGGAGGGTTTGCTGGGGCAGGACATTATTGTCCCTCAGAGCTGTGCCAGTGGAAAGCTGGCTTTGCAGGTCCTGAACCAAAAACCAAGCTTTTCTTGGTGCCTGGCAGCATCGTGTTTGGTCTGATACTTACTACCCTATGCCCTTTTGCCAGCTGGCATGGGGAAATTATATTATTTTCTTCCCCACAGGCCGCAACAAGGGGATGTCCCTCACAGGACGTCCCTTCCGGCAGATGGGTGTCCTTGGCACCTCCAAGCTCTATAACATCAGGAAGAACATCTTTACCTTTACCCCCCAGGTGGGTGTTGGGCCTTGTTTCCAGCTTGTGGTGTCCCATGGAAATGAAGCCTGAAGCATTCCAGGCTTCCAGAGGATGGAGGGCAATGGTGATGGAGTGGGCATAGAGATTTCTCCTTGTGAACTCCTGACCAAGCTCTCTAGTTCATGACTGGGGTGGCCGGTAGCTGTTTAGAGGGCCTGGTGGCCATGGAAAGGGCTGTTCATGTCTCCTGCTGTCCTTGCAGTTCATAGACCAGCAGCAGTTCTACCTGGCTCTTGACAACAAGATGATCGTGGAGATGCTGCGGACGGACCTCTCGTACCTCTGCAGCCGCTGGAGGATGACCGGGCGGCCAACCATCACCTTCCCCGTCTCTCACACCATGCTGGGTACAGCTCCTCCTGCCCCGTGGGGAATTTGGCTAAAACTGCCCCAGAAAGCAGCCCCTGCAGGAGGTGGCACAGATGAATGTGGGACCATCTAGGTGACAGGGGCATGGTGGGGATGGGATGGCTTCCAGCATCCTGGAAGCAGCTCCCTACCCCAAGGAGTCGTGCTGAGGTGGCGGTTCTGGTAGCGAGCGGGGCTGCCGGCCAACCTTCAGCACACACAGCTCAAAGGATGTTCCCTGGCAAAGTGCTGTTGGATCTCCAAGCAGCTAGGCCTGTGGGGAGGTCTTAGGTGAATGAGAGAGAGATTTTTAGGCCAAGAACAGAAAGCCCCTGTTGTGAAAGTGTTCTTGGGGCTGTTCCTGCATCCTGGTCTGACTCTTCACCAAGCCTGTCTGTTGAAGGCTTTTTATTTTCTAGAGGACAAGGAGGAAAAATAGCGAGCCGGAAGACACAGAAAGCTCTGCAGTGGCTCAGAGCAAAACAGACTTCCCTCTCCCTTCTGACTCCCTTTTGCTATTGGGTCATTTCAGTTCCCGTTTTGAACTTGAAAACCCTTTAAATGTCTAAAATATATTGTGATCCCTCTACTCCCTCTTCTCCCCACCATCAGCTCCCCGTGTGCTGATGGAGAGAAACCCAGGGAGGGATGAGGGGCTGTGAGATCCCTTTGCCTGGGCTTTGCTGGGAATCCAGATTCCTGAGTTCTCACCCATGCAAGCGCCTGTTTCTGTCCCCAACAGATGACACGGGCAGCAACGTGCACCCCACGATCCTGGCGACGCTGCGGAAGCTGCAGGATGGGTATTTTGGTGGCGCGAGGTGAGTGCAGGAGACCAGGGGGCTGGTGGCCCCGTAGAGCCTGGTGGGGTGGGTGCCACCTCTGGGGCACGCCGTGGAGCTGGGACAGGATGCATTGGGTCACGGATGCACCCTGGGGCTGCAGTCCCCACAGAGGAGGTCCAAGGGAAGAGGCATCTTCTCACGCTGTTCAATCCACAGCTGTAGGACTCCCCTTCCACTTTGGGCAGCCCTTTTAGTGCCCCGTATCTTGTGCTCTCCGATGCTGCATCTGCCTGGGGATGCTGGAACAGATACTGGGATACTTGTGCTCCCTGGCAAGCGCCAGTCTGTCCCCACTGGAGGGGCCTGCCCTCGATCCAGGAGGTGCGTCCAAGGGTGCCCTGCCTCCCCATTCCTCTCTCCATGACTTCCCCTCCTCTCACCCAGGATCGAGACGGGTAAGTTGTCTGAGTTCCTGACAACGTCATGCCGAACACACCTCAGCTTCATGGACCCCGGGCCGGAGGGTAAGGTCTTTGCCAACGATTACGAGCTCGGCATTGACAGCTTTGAGGAGCTAGATCCTGAGGAATGGCTGCATGGCTTGCAGTTAGCAGATGATGGTAAGGAGGAACAGACCAGTTGTTTCTGTGAGCTGGAAAATGCTAAACTCACCAGTAAACCCCTAACTCCTGGCCTTCCCGCCAGAGCCTGCTGTCATGTTCTTAATACACTTGGTTTCCACCACGCCTTTGTTTTCATCTGACCCTCCATCCATTAACCTTGCCTGTGTGACATTAGCAGGGTGGACGCTGAGTGATTTGCTGCGGCTGTGGGAGCCCCCTTGCCAGGGCCACTTCCCAGACACGTGTTGCTGAGGTGGATGGGCTGTGGAGAGCCCAGGAGATGTTCTTGAAGGAGCCTTCCAAACCTCTATAGCCAATGCACAGGGACAAGAGGAAGGCTCATTGTGCCAGCCCCACGCTGGGGCTTTGCCTCCAGTGTTTCACTGCGGTCCCTACCAGTGTAGCACAAAGGGTGACGTTGGACCAGAAGACACAGAAAATGCCTGAGATGGCAGGGAAGAAAA
The DNA here is from genome assembly GCA_032353885.1 of Nothura maculosa. Taxonomy (NCBI): domain Eukaryota; kingdom Metazoa; phylum Chordata; class Aves; order Tinamiformes; family Tinamidae; genus Nothura; species Nothura maculosa. The sequence continues at coordinate 2,858,362 of JAUBOD010000222.1, read as the reverse complement.
GACAGATTCCGTGTCCTTGAGCAGTACCTGGGTGTTGTTTTCATGAGGTCTTTGACCAACAGCAGAGCTGTTGGGCAGCTGCTCCAGCGTGTGCTGAATTGAGGCTTGGCTGCCACGGACACGTTGCCCACTGGGGACCTGCTCTGTACCGGTGCTGTGGTAGGCTGATCTTGCCCCGAGAGGGTGCACGTTACCCTTGCAAGCAGGTCTGGATGCATCCCATGCCTAGACGCTGGTCCTCTTCCCAGCCTTCCCAGCCATCTGCTGTGCCCTGCTCCATCTGGCATCTGTAGCCAGCATAGAGAAGATTTTTACGCTTACTTCTCTCGCCTAACTGTGCTCCTCTCACCGTGTGTGCTCTTGGGCTACGCCGCAGCCTCTTGGCTTTGTGTGGGCCCTAGCCAGGCTTGTCTAAGGTATCTGCATCTCCAGCCTGGGAGATGGGGCCAGCGCACCCAGCTTTCCCTCTCCGCAGCAGCCTAAAGATGCCCAGTTTTAGGTTTCTGCTACATCCAGACAGCCAAAGGGGAGGGTGTTCTCAAGGTCCATGAAGGTCCATGAGGTCCTCGAGAGGATGTTGTGCTGTGTTGGCCTTGGAGCCATTCACCCGCTGGAGCCTGAAGGCCGCAGGAGATGCGATGCCAGGGCTGCACGGGAGGCTGCCCCCTGCCCCGGGTGCTCACTGGGCCTGGGCTCTGCCCCACGGAGCAAGGCAGTGTCTGGGACTCCAGTGACAAGCAGCGTGTGGCCCTGCCTGACGGCTCGTGTGGGTCATTCATTGTGTTCTGCCTCTGCTCT
>JAUBOD010000222.1:2821020-2847289 GCA_032353885.1 Nothura maculosa | reverse complement strand
GGCAGGATAGTGAAGCCCAAAGTGGCTTCCATGGAGGAGCTGGCGAGCTTCCACACGGACGCCTACCTGCAGCACCTGCAGAAGGTCAGCGAGGAGGGCGACGACGACCACCCCGAGTCCGTGGAGTACGGGCTTGGTAAGAGCCTCTCGCGGCGCGGGCAGGGAAGGTGCTGGGCTCCTTTTCAACCTAAAGCTTTGTGTGTTGGCTGCAGAGAACGTGTTCTCTTCCATGTTTCTTGATTTACTTTAGTGCCTTTTTGCTTTGAGAACTATTTGCTAACCATTTTCTTCCGTGTGCATTAATTGCCTGAGCAAGGTGCTGAATTGCTTCCTACTCACTAAAGAAATCCCTCCTCTAGTGCCTGCAGAACCAGTGGGCAGCTGAACTCCTATCTTACCTCCATGAGAATGGAATTCTCATTTCCTCCATGAGAAATCACCAGTGTATCAGGTGTAAAAGCCTTTTTGCTGGGGCTGCTCTTAGGCAGAATGAGCTGAAGTTGGCTGTTGGGTTGTGAGATTGCGGGGTTAGTGTCCAGGAGAGGGACGTGGCTTCACTCGGAGACTGTGACCATGGTGAGAACATGACAGCCCAGAGCAGGCCGGTGAAAAGTTTGTGTTTTGCAGCTGAACTGAATTTTGTTGGCTCATATCTAAACAAATCAGGATACAGACATTTTCTGGCTCTTTGGAAACGCTCACTATAGAGCTACAGGCTTCAAACTGTGGGAACCCGGTGGGGTCCCAAAGGGAATCAGCCTGATCCGGTGTAGCCAGGGATCCTGCTTCCACCTGGAAGCAGCGAGCCATATGTTCCGTGTGGCCGGCAGAGGCTGCCCTCGTGCTCTGGGTGCAGCCAGAGCCTTTTGCTGCTCCCTGAGTGCAGCCCTGGGCTCCAGCTGAGCTTGGGGACGGCGCCAAGGAGGCTGCCCTAGGGATGACACAAGATCATGGTCTGCAGATGAGGCTGTGAGGAGGCTGCTGTTCCGTGTGGGCATCTCTAGAAGGACAAGGTACCTCAGTCGCTGTGTTGGGACTAGCCAAAGCAGCAGATATTCTTCTCTGCAAGGTTGATGCTGGGATCCAAGCAGGCCTTGCATGAAGTCGACCCAAGACTTTTCTGAGAGCTATTTGAGCACAAGGAAACGCTTTAATTACCAACATATTTATCTGTACTACCTGCAGCACCTGGATCTGCTGCACGCGTCCTATTGCGGTATCCACTGTGGGGACCTTGGGCCATCCATCCATCCCACGTGCTCCAAACCAAGTCAGGGCTGGGCTTGCAGCCTGCTAGCTCCAAGCAAAGGGGCCTGCCTCTCCCAGCGGGAATGGGCGCCCGTGTCTGATGCCCTGGTTCTCGCCTGTAGGTTATGACTGCCCCGCTTCCGAAGGGATCTTTGACTACGCGGCAGCTGTAGGAGGAGCCACCATCACGGCAGCCCAGTGCCTGCTGGACGGCAAGTGCAAGGTAGCCATTAACTGGCCTGGAGGGTGGCACCATGCAAAGAAGTAAGAAAACAATCTCTTCCCTTCCGTTCTTTTCACCTGGTGTCTGACCCTCTTAGCTCCCAGCTCTGCCCCGGGAAGCCTCAGGGTGAAGTGATTGAGTAGAAAAGAGAGCAAGGTTGGAAGAAGGAGGTAGAGAGCAAAGGTCCTGGTGTGGGCAGAGACCTGAGCGCCTGCTGGTTTATGCCCAGCACTGATTCTGTCATGGACTGAAACGTGGCTCTGGAATAGTCATATCCAACGATTTCTTGAGCCCTCCATCCAGTGATACCTGCTAATTGCCTGAGGGCCAAGGGAGAAATAATTTGGCCAAGCACTTTGTGGTGCCTAGAAGAAGGAATTAGGAGGAGCAAATGAGGAATATTACTTCAAACACAGAAAAGAATGGGATTGTTTGCCTTTTGTGGCTTTTTTTTTCTTTTTTGGCTTCTTAAGAGGAGTAAAAGAGTGCAGCACTGACCTCTATGTTTTTCCCGCTGTTCTAAGAGTGGCTCTTTGCTCTCAACTCTGCTCTCAATAGTTAAACCTCCAGCACAGCAGTGGAGGAGGCAGAAATTTTGTCCCTGAGCACTGTGGTTGTTCAGTGCTCAAAACACTTGTTTCTAAATCGCTATACTCATGCCTCCTTGTCGCACAGAGCCCCGTGGTGTCAGTAAGCTTCATGTTCCCTTTTGTTTGCTTTCAACCTGTCAGCTGTGAGCTTAACTGCACGCCTCCTCCCTCTCCCACAGCGAGGCAGAATGGGAGTTTGTTCCCTCCGAGCCTTCCCTGTTCCTGGCATTTCAAACCTTTGTCATATCCATCGTGAGTCATCTCCCTTCTAGGTTGGAGAGTCCTGTGCCGCATTTAGGAGCTGTTTGAAGCATGTTGTGAACTATTTTTGTTCATACCAAAGGCCCCCACAAATTGCATGTATTGGCAGAACCCTGCAAAAGTCTTGCAGGGCACAGAGAACACTCTGCTTTGTGCTGGGTGCGATTCCCTCTGGGATGGGGTATGGACCAAGAAGCTGTTGTGAACTGTTCTGTTCTCATTGGGCTCAGGGGCTGTGAGAGGTGCTGGTTCCTGCCTCTTGTCCTCAGGTTGTGCTGCTGACGAGGTTCATCCTCAGAAACGAGAGGATGTTTTGCCACACAGATGCCAGCAGAATCAAGTCGTGCCCTTTCAGCTTTATTTTTAGGGCCTTGTGGAGTGTTTGGTGCCTGACTGCCACAGATGTGTGCACGTAACCCTGTAGTTGGGAGGAGACCCCCCGTGAGCTGCAGTGCAGCTCGGCACGGGCACGGCCTCGCCAGCAGTCTCGTTGCACCTTCCATTCACTGCCTTCCACTGCAAAGTGCAGTTACTGCCCCTTGCTTTCTGATTTTGTTGACTCTCAGATGACATCTCTGCCCAAATCTATGATCTTCTTAACCTGAATCACTGTATTTTACAGATTGGCTAAAATCTAGTTGTTCCTAAGGCAGAGTACCCCTGCTCTTCTCTTTTTAATAAAAATAACAAGTTTGAGTTTTCTGCAGGTTTCATCTTTGCCCTGCTTAATGTTTCTGGCTCCAGTAGCTGCTGGTCTCAGTAATTCCCCTCCTCCTGAGTTTTGATTTCCAGCTGCCTCTCTGGAAGCACGTGCTTCCCTCCCTCTCTTTCAGTCTTGCCACCAAAATCATTCCACAAGTAGCCACATTTGGTAGCTCCCTGCTTCCCTAACAGAGCATCAGCAGCCGAGGAAGCTCCCGGAGCTCTGGAAGTGCCTCCTTGTCTCGTGTTTGGCAATTTGAGACCCAGCAAGGAGCAGCTGAGTGACCGGGCTCCTGTGGGAGAGCCAAGCAGAGGGCAGTTGTGTCTTGTCAGGACGTGCACAGGCAGTAATCGCAGCTGCTGGAGGTGGTGAGGTGCAAACCAGTAAATATCCCTCATCACTAAGTGGTGTTTTGCAAGTTGCTTCTCCTTTTTTTCCCACCTTGAGGGTGAGCATTGACACACGTGAGTTTCTTCAAGGCGTGGAGTTGTTACGTGTGCACTAAATATACATCTTTTGTCTACACAGAGCTGGTGTGGGCGGCAGGGAGAGCTTTAATGACTTCCCAAGGTCCTCAGGATGGAAATGATACCTGTGCAACAGTGGGTATCTGAAATTCCCAATTTATTAGGATGCATTTGAGGCAGAGACGAGGAGCTGCTGCCCCCTATGATGTGGGGTTGCCCTCCCTGCTGGCAGTGCCACTCAGGGCTTGTCCCTGCCATGAACCTAGGAGCAGAAAGCCCAAGTGCTGGCCCAGCTCCAGAGCCTCTGTGCAGGGAGATGTCCCAGCCTGCTTGGCCTTGAGGCTGAAAGGGGTGACGTGTGACAGTGTGAGGAGAGTGTCACAGGGCCCCACAACGCTCTGCTTAGATGTGAGCAGGGACTCCTTGGCTCTGCTTTCCCCCATTGAAACCTCTGGAAACCTCACTCCACAAGGATGTGTGCAGTGCCTCCCTGCCTTGTTTTTCATGCTGAAAGCAGATGTTTCCTGGCTGGTCTCCCTCATTTTATGCAAGGCTGCATCTCTTTGGCCTGGTCTGCACTAGCTCTGTCTCCCAGAAACATCTGCTCTTGGTCCTAGCTGCAGCAAGTCCTGGCTTAGGACATCAAGGGCATCAAGGGAGTTAAATCCCTCAGTCTGTAGAGACTGGATCTAGATTTTTGGCTTCCTTATGGGGAAAGGGAGGAATATAGAGCCTAATTGCACTTAAGGAATACCAGGGATACCTGTTAACACCCCTGTTTCAGCATCACTGTGAATCAAGAGAGGCAGCACGTCCCTGGAAAGAATCTGCACTCAAAGAGACCTACAGAGTGTCAGGAACTGCAGTTCTGCTGTGTCTGGGCACGGGAGGATCAGAGAATCGTGCAGAGTACCATAGCTGAATGCCAAGGGGCACATTTTGAACTGTGGAGTGATTGGAGCCTGGCAAGGAGGAGCCGATGGCCTCCTGTTACAAACTAAAAAGTTTTGGCTTAAATTGGCCATCTGGGACTGGCCTATGGATGTCTGTGGAGTTTGGCTTTGGGATGGCAGCTTGCAAAGCTGTGTTTGGGAGGTGGCTTTTCACCATGTGCCTGAACCCAGACTGTAGTCTGATGGCAAGTGGTGACCACGGCCTTGGCTTCAAAGCAAGTCTAGAGTACGGATCAATAAATGTTCCTTTGGCAGCAGGAGTGTGGTAGCTGCTCCGTGACACGAGCCAAGGATGATGGTTTTCATGCAATGTTTGGTCCTGTGTTTCGCTGCTGGGGGCTCTCCTCTGACCAAGCCCAAGACTGGTACTGTAAGAGGCTTCATATGGAGCTTTTGTGCGTTTTATTTTCCTCAGGAGGAAGGAGAATGTGGTTTGGGCAGAAGCTTAAAATTCACGTGCTGTAGAAGGGAGCAGCAAAGTATCAGTGTTTCCTCCCCCAGCCTTGACGCTGCCTCCTAGGAGCTGAGAACCAGAGTGAGCAGCTATGGGGTGGCTGGTGGCTTCACACAAGGAAAAATGACCATCTGGGGCTCCACTGGGGTCTGTCCTCGTGCCACAGTGGGGCTGAGACAGAGGAAAGCAGCCTTGGCATTTCTAGTGGTCCTGAATTGCTTGGAAAATGGCTCAGCTGCAGGGACCCCTTGCGGAGCCCCTGCCCAGCAGGCAGGGACCAGCGTGAGCTGCGGGTGCCCTGAGCTGATCCTGCTGCTCCCAACACATCCCTGGCACCTGCCGAGTCTCAGCAGAGCTGCGTGTCCCCTGCTCCCTGCAGGGGGGTGGGAAAGGAGGGCAGTGCTGGCCGTGGGGCTCACGTTCAGCCTCCTGACCTTTGCTTTTCACAGAGATGAAGCCTCTGGCTTCTGCTACCTGAACGACGCCGTCCTGGGCATCCTGCGGCTGCGCCAGAAGTTTGACCGTGTCCTTTATATCGACTTGGATTTGCACCATGGGGATGGTAAGGCCAGAGCAGGCTGCAAAGAGCAGAGCAGCACGGACTGAGGGAGGAGCAGCAGAGGTGCAAGGCTGTCGGTGCAGTGGAGTTGATCTGCTGCAACAACAGTGGCTTTATCTCTGCTCAGTGCAAGCAGATTCCCTCAATCTCCTTCTACCTTGTCCCAGATTATAGATAAGCCAACTTGTTGACTTGGTGTTACTGAAGTATCCTGCCCTCTCCCAAGGATGTTCTGGGCAGCAGTCCTGTATCTCAAGTGACAAACTGCATTGATGGGGTGTGCTAATTGCCTCTGTCAGAGGCTCTCCAGCAAGAGGATCCCTCCAGCCCCTGGTCTCCTATCCAGTGATGATGATTAATGGCTTATTGTCACCAGGACAGGATTGCAAGAGGGAAGCAGTCGATAATAAATGATGCTCTTAAAAGAAGACTTGTTGCTATAAAACTAGAGGCAGAGCGGGCCTTGCTGAAGCTGCTCTTTGCTCCAGGGACATTATTTCAACACCATTTAACACTTTTAAGTTTTATGTCGTGTTTCATTTTGCTCCATTTTCCCCTGCACATTTGTTTTCTGTTAAATTCTCCCAATATTTCTTTTCCTATCCTTACCCTTGGTATTTTAATATGTCTTTTAGAAAAAAAAAAGAAAAACAGAAAAAAAAAACCCTGTGTTGAATTGCAGCAGTGCTGAGAATGAGCAAGAGAGCCTGGTAGCTCTGGCTCTAATGCCCTGAGGTATTGTGATCCATTCAGTTATGGTTAGCATGAGAACTGCCAAATTCATTTCAGTTGTGATCTTTGCTGCATTTGAACATAGATCTCCACTTATTAAGACGAGATTTATTGAGCCACATGTGGTTTTGTGTTTCATTAGTTCCATTCCTGCCCCCCTCATTGCCCCTTGCTTGTTGAGCAGCTCATTTGGGTGTTTGCTCTCTGCCACTTACTTCAAGGATCCGTGAATGTTTCTTCTCTTCCCGCTTTCCACAGGTGTGGAAGATGCCTTTAGTTTCACTTCGAAAGTCATGACTGTTTCTCTGCACAAGTTTTCACCCGGATTTTTTCCAGGCAAGTTGAGCTTGTTTGGGTTTGGGTTAGTTTGGTTTACACATCCCTGACAAGGCACCAGGGAAGGGAGCTCTCATCCCTCGGTTCAGCAGAGGTTCCTCACTGCCCTCCTCTCTAGGACATTGAGTCCTGGCCTGTCCCTTGACCATAGCACCATCTTTGGCTGTTAAAAAATGATGCTCTCTGAACTGTCCCAGCTGGGTGATGGTTGATGCCCAGAGTCCAAGAGCCCCTTGTGGGCTGCCATGGTCCCTTGCCTGTGTCAACCTTTCTCTGGGTGATGTAGTTTCTGCCCTCAATCAGAGCTCCCTTGAAATCTGAGCCTGCAGGACTTGAAAGCTGCTTATGGGATAGGACAGACAACTAGAACCAGGTGCATCCAAGCTCTTCCTTGTTGGAGATGGCAAGAGGGCCACCAGCAGACCAAGCCCTGGCCGCCTGTTCTCATGTGAGACATCCCAAGCTTCTGTCTCCTGCAGCTGATCCCCTTTCTGCCTAAACTAACTGTGAGATGTTTCTGTTCTGCAGGCACTGGTGACGTGACAGATGTTGGCCTGGGGAAGGGTCGCTACTACAGCGTGAATGTGCCTATTCAGGATGGCATCCAGGATGAGAAGTATTACCAGATCTGTGAAACGTAAGCTCTCTTGCTCTGATACAGTTTGTTTGCAAGGGATTTTTAGAGAGCAGAGACTGCACAGCATTATTTATTTACTGTTTTTTAATTAAAATCTTTCTTGTAGGTTAAGGTTTGTCCTTTCCCGTTACAGTTTTTGATTACAGTGAACATAGATAATCCTCAGACATTTCAGAGATCTCGTCCAAATCCTTGGGGGAACTGAATATACAGAGGCCTTTGTCGCAGGAGGGAAGGTCTCCTTGCTGTGGGTCAGACTTGTGTGTTTAAGGAGAGATTGAGAAGGGAAACGTGCTCTCCACTTGGACTCTTGGCTGGCCACTTCTCTAATCTTGGCTGGCCACTTTTTTTTGCAAATAAGTGCTCTGAGCTCCTAACCATCCGTGAGACACATGCTTGGGGCTGAGCTACAAATGTTTTCAAAGCACCTATTGTCTGTCCCAGAAGAATGAAAGGCTGAAGCCATTTCTGTTGGTGACAGAGCTGTCTCTTGGCAGACCCCTCCATCACTTGTTGGGTGACCTATCCAACAAGCTACTGTCCATGCTGAAGCTGAGCTGCTTGGTTTGCCTGTTTATAGGGGGGACTAGCGTTAGCTGAGGACTGGGGGATGTGGTAGCACGTCCATTCCTTAACCATAGCACCTGAGGGCTATCACTGCTCAGGATCTGTAGGGCAGTGACACTGTCTGCTTGTGACATAGCAGCCCTTTTCCTGCTGGGAGTTGTGTTTCCAAAAGGCAGGGCGGATTTGGGAGCCAGATTAGGAGCTCAGTCAGGACTAACCTGTTGCAGACATTCCCAGTTGTCTGCATAGGTCCTACCATAGCTTTCAAGCTGCCTATCAACAAAACATCTAAAAATCAGTTCTGCAACTCATGGGCAAACAGGAAGGGTTGTGTCCTGGCCAGGAGGTGCTCATATTTGTGATCCTGGGTATCTCGCCCAGCTCATGCCAGGGGATGATCACAAGCTCAAATTGCTCATGCTTTCCAAAGCTGGATTGGAATTGGAGCTGGTGACCTCCTCTGGCACGGATATTGGTAGGTCCATTACACCCTGTGCAGACCATTTCCATGTATTCTTCTCCTCAGTGTCCCCTGCTGGTGAGAGGAGACCTGCTCCTTGGCAGCCCTTTGTGCAGGTCCTGTCAGCTCAGGCGTTCCCAGAACAAGAAGCCAGGGAAACACGATGCAGAACTGTTCCCTCTCCCTGAGTCTTGAGGACATCTGCTTCCCCTGTCCCTATAGAGACTTAACCACTGCAGCTCAGTGACATAAATAAAGAGGGAGTTTGCTCATGGGGTCTTGGAGCACATGCCCTTTGAACTTGCCTCTCCATAAATTACCCCGCTTGTGTTTGATTGCTTTTGTTGTAGCAGATAAACTCCTGGCCTGCTTCTGGGTGGCATGACCCATGTATAAGAGCCTATTGTTTCTGCAGAGCAAATGACTCAGGCTCCAATTAAAACACAGCGTTAATAATAGCTGCTGTGTGTGAAAGAGGGGCAAAGCGTGACGTTTTTTATATTATTTCCTGGAAGGTCTGACGTATCTTTAATCATTTGAAGGCAAAAGCAGCCCGAGACACAAAACCTCCAAGCTGGGGCAGGGTTGGCAGCAGCAGCGTTGGGTGCTGAGCTGCTGCAGGGGGCAAGAGCTGCAGCCCAGGCCTGTTTCCACTCACAGCCCTTGGGGAACCGAGCTGCCCACATAGCTTCTCCATCAAAAGGAAAGTTATGAGGCTCTGGCTCGTCCTAAGAACAGCCAGAATGACTCACTTGTTTGATCACCTTCCAAAAAATGCCCGAATTAATAAATCACATCAATTCTGCTGGTATGTCAGTGCACTTACCTGGAATCTGGAGATTAATCTTTTGAAGCTCAAAAGAAAGAAAGGTGCCGCATGTGAGAAACATTATTGTAAGTGCAGAGAGCTAAAACAAGAAATAACCCAGAGACATTCAAAAGACAAAGAGGAATCTGAGGTATTTTAGATTATGTAACATTTTATATTGCAGACTGGCACTTAATTCTACCAGGATGAGATCACAGAATCATCTATTTCTCTTCTGAATCTGTCCGTAATGTTAAAAAAACACATATACATGACCAATTTTGGCTTGTGTTGTTGTAAATGATGCATCCCCACTGTGTTAATACAGTGCCTAGATGTGGATGTAGGGGGAGGATTTGACGTTAGCTCGGACAGGCTGAGCTGCGTGACAAAATCTGCTTATCTGGAGGTTGGATTGTGGCCATTTTTCAGTGGAGAAACAAGATAGAAATGTAAGTTCCTTCCACTGAAAGCAGGCAGAACCTTTGCAGCACCAGTGCTGTGGTTTGCCTTGCATGCAGCCGAGCAAGGTGCTGTTATTTCTGTATTTACAATGTATTTTCAGTAGTTACACAGTGAAGGAAAGATGGTTGAGTTTGGACACGTATCTCAGCAGCCAAAGACCCGGGTGGTGGCCCAGCCTGGTGGTGCTGGTTGCTCTGAGATGTGATGCCCACAGGCAGAGCCAAATCCTTCTTATCCAGTGGGCAGCAGCAGCAGCATCCTGGCAGCAACGTGGATCTCTGCAGGTGGGTCTCAGCTTTCAGACTCCTGAAAGGCAGCTGGCTCTTTCAGTGCCTCTTGCAAATCCTGTAGATGAGACCCAGGCTGGGAATCCCAGACTTTATTTGCCTTTTTTTTTTTTTCCCCTCAAGTCTAGGTTTCCCACTTGCAGTTTCACATGTCTCAGAAGCAGCACTCGCCAACAATTTTGGGAAAAGCTGCCTTCTCTTGTGTCCCTGCAGCTTTCTTTTCCCCCTAGCCTTGCACTGGCCAGCCCTGCTTCATCTTTTCCATCCCTGTTGTCTTCCTAAGTTTTGGAGCACTGGAAACCTCGGAGTGCAGGAAGCAAGAGAAGCCCCCAGGGGTTGGTAGGCAGGCAGCAGCGAGGTGCTGGGTGTATTCCATGGAATGTGCATAAAATAGCAAAAAAGGGAAAGCTGGAGGTCAGCTGGACACTGAAACCAAGCTGTAGCTCATTATTTGAAGGAGTAATGTTGGAAATGGGCTGGAGCTCTTCCTAATGCTTTTCATGGAGAAGAATATTCAGGGAAAGGTTCAGGATAGCTACTTCACTCACATTGTGGCATCCAGATGAATGCTGGGCTGATTTAAATGCTGGCATGCTAATTTTTTCCAATAATTCACCTTAAGACTGTGGCCACAAATAACTCTGGGCTGATTGGTGAGATCGGAATGGAAGGGCTTTAATTCTGGGGGATCATTCCTGGGTCTGGCCATTGGGTTCAGGCATTCAGCAGTGCAGATCCAGAATGACGACGTTATTTAGAGGCTGTGGGGATTAGGAGTGTGACTTGTCAACTGGGTTTAGGGTCTACTTGGAGCTTTTAGGGTCTTCAACTTTTTATCCTGTAAAGGTTGAATGCAACAAGGGACAGGGCAGCGAATGTAGGAGACCTAGACCTCCATCTGGTCCCCATTGGCTTGATCTGGTTTTCATCATGGAGCAGAGCTCAGATCCTAGAAGCTCTTCCAGACTCTGCAAGTTTACAAGATGTGTAGTCACACAAGAAATGTTGCAGAAGGTTCAAATCTTGAGCTTTTAGAGGTTTGGGAAGAAATTTTGAAATTTAGGCTGAGAAAGCAGATAAAAGCTTTTGTTTTGAACAGCTCCCAAGTCCAAACCGTGTGAAAAGGTCCAGTTTAACCTGGTTGTGTCTGAATCCCCCTACATGGGATCCAGGCACAACCAGCAGCTCAAACCTGCTTTCCAGTGGTAGGAATGAGGCTGGATGGTTTCCTTGTCCTACAGAAACAGCTGAGCTTGTTCCCCACTGCAGTGTTTTAGTGTATCCTGCTTTGCACAGTCCTCAGCAGAGGGGCAGGTTCCTGGGAAGCAGGAGAGGAGTTGGCATGGAGAGAGCTCCCTGGACCATTGGGAAGCTCTGGTTCCTTGTCCATGCTAAGGGCACCATGGATATAGTTTGATGGCTTGGTGGAAACAGCTTAATGCAGCATCTTGCAGATGAGGAGTATGTCACCATTACAGAATAGTTGAAATGGGAAGGGATCCTCAGAGATTCCCTGGTCCAAGCCCTCTGCTTAAGCCAGGTCACCCAGGACAGGCTGACCAGGACATCCAGGTGGCTTTTGAGCATCTCCACGAGTGGAAAGCCCACAGTCCCTGCAGCCAACACATGCCAGTGCTCAGTCACCTTTTCTGTCCAAATAGAGGAAAACCCTCTGATTTGGGGAGCCCTTCCCCATTCTGCCGGGCTGACAACCATCTCCACACGCTGCGAGGAAGCGTTGAGCAGCACTGCTGCTCTTCCAGCAGCCATCCCACCAAGGCTAAGGGATCTCGACCACGCTCAGGGTTTGCTTGAAGCTGTAGAGCCCCTTTTCTCACCTCCTCCCCCTTGCCCTGGAGTCTTTCAGCTGTTTCTCTGTGGTTGACAAAAGGCCACTTCTTTGCAGCCATTTCCTGTTGTCCTTGGGAACCTGAGGGGGAGTGAATTGGATGCTGCTGAAAGACAAATCTTGGGAAGGTCTGGAGACCAGGCAGCATCTGCCCTGCTCGTGTCTGCTCCCTGGGCTGCAGAGAGGAACCCACAGAGAGGAACTGCTGGGCTCATCTGCACTGCACCGAGCCCGTCCAGGCTGTGCACGCAGGAGAAGCCTGAGCCTGGTGAGCAGCCCTTACCGGGGCACTGCTCAAACTGGGGGACCAGCTGAAGCAAGAGCATGGGAAGCATGGGTGGGATTGTGGATGCACCATCAGTTTAGCTTTATCATCAGGTCGAACTTTTAGCCTGTAGAAAATGGGTAGGAGCTGAGAGTGCAGAAAAGCCCTTGTGACTTCCTAGAACACCAGCAGCACTTGTTCTCTGCCTGAACACAATGCAGAGCAAGAAGAGGGCTAAATTATCTTCATGTATTAATGGAGGTCCCAGGAGTTACAGGCAAATGCTGTCACATCAGGGAGAGTTTTTTCATTGGGGTAATATCTGTAATGTGCTTTGAAGATAAAAAGCCCTGGGAGGCAGCAAACTTGGTTTAAAACTCCTGATGCAGCCAAGAAAAACTTGCAGGGATGTGCTGAAAGCCCCTTCTCTGTCCTTGCTGGGAGAGCTTGCTGAGAAATAGTAAGAAGCTTTGGCTCAAGGCTTAGTTCAGAGTGGCTGGGAGCAGTTTATATATGTCCAAGTGAGTTTTAGTCCTCTGTGCTCCAAGAAGGAGTAGCACTAGGTGGGCTTTGGAGTGGGAGGGCTACGTGAGCAGAGGAGGAAACACAGCACACATCCCTTGCTTGCATGCACACACTGACCTCGGCAAGGGACTGGGCCTCCTGAGCTGGAAGATGCCTGTGGAGAGCAGAATAAACCCCCATAACTCAGGAGGAAACAATCAGTGACCTGCTGCTCCCCTTGGACACCCACAGGTCTATGGGACCAGGTGGGATCCACCTAAGGGTTCTGAAGGAGCTGATGGAAACGCTCACCAAGCTGCTCTGCATCATCTGTGAGTGGTCCTGGTCAACAGGAGAGGTCCCAGACAACTGGAGACTGGCCAGTGTGACACTCATCTACAAGGATGAGGATCTAGGGGATAGAATGGAGGATCTGGGAAACAACAGGCCTATCAGCCAGACCTTGCTATCAAGGAGAGTCATGGAGCAGATCATCTTGAGGGTGATCACGCGGCGTGTGTATGGCAGCCAGGGGATCAGGCCCAGCCAGGGGTTCATGAAAGGCAGTCCTGCCTCACCTACCTGATGTCCTTCTGTGACCAGGTGGCCTGCCTCATGGATGAGCCTGCCTAATGGCAATGAAGCTGGTGAAGGGGCTGGAGCACGGAGCTTGTGAGAGTGTCTGAGGGAGCTGGGGTTGTTCAGTGTGGACAAGAGGAGGCTCAGTGTGACCTTGTCGCTGTCTACAACTACCTGAAAGGTGTAGTGAAGCAAGGGTTGGTCTCTTCTGCAGAATAACTACAGAAAGGACAGCAGGAAACAGCCTCAAGTTGTGCAAGGGGAGGTTCAGGTTGGATATTTGGAAAAAAAGTCTACACACAGAGTGGTTAAGGCTGCCCAGATGCAGTCACCATCCCCAGCACTTCTCGAGAAACGTTTAGCTGAGGCCCTTAGGGACATGGTTTAGCAGGCCTGGTGTTGAAGGGCGTGCAGTTGTATTTGATCTTGAAGGTCATTTCCAGCCATAATATGGATCGTTTCTGTGATCCCTAGTGCGGATTTATCCAAACCTTATACCTACACTAACCCATAACCCCACGCTATCTTCATAATCATCTTTGGCTGGTAGATCATCATGTGGATATATTTGTTTCTTCTCCAACTGCTAGTGATTCCTGTGGTTCCTTGCAGTTGCCATTAATGATGCCTATACAAGCACAGCCCAGTGCTCTTAATTGCAGGTTGAGGTTTCTCCAGAGGTGCCTATGTGCCCGTGATCTGTGGTGCTGGCAGAGCTGGTGGCCTCCACCTCGCAGCCATCTGCTTTCACCAACATTGTGCTCAGAGGGCTTCCTTGTTGGGGTCAAGTGACTCAGTAAGTTGCCTGGGGAGCAGCTCTTTGTCATGGGGAAGCAGCTCCCTGGTGTGACACCCAGATGGTTTGTACCTGTGTATCGGCTACTCTGGAGATACTCAGGTTCTCTGTTGTCCTGTCTCAGCCAAGGCAGACCTGTTCATTCCAGGGATCACATCTGCTTCTACTTCAGGGAAATAAAAGCACTGTTAGAAAGGAGCGTGTTTTTCTCCCTTATTTGCCCCGTGTTTTGTGCTCAGGAGCACAGCGTTGGGAACAGTGCTATTCCCTTTGTGTTCCTCTAAATACCAAAAATCTCCTGAATTTGAGCCTGAATAGAGCCAAATGTGTGACGTGCCCAGCTGCCTTCTCCAAGAGTGAATGTTTCTAATAACAAATGGTCAACAGGATGCCATCCTTGCCATGCTGCAGCATCTGCTAGATCCTCAGGGAAGTGTGTTTCTGCCTTAAGAGCCATATGGGAGAGAGAATAATAAGTGAGACAGAGTCCTCTATTTTTCTTGTCCCATCTTTGTGAGAGATGTTCAGGAGTGTTTATTCACCAGCCACTGCTCCTCAGTCATCCTGACTTTTCCAAAGAGGAAAAGAGATTCCCTGTTATGCCAGGGTCTGGGTTTAGTGGTGTGGGAGAAGGCAAACCCTCCAGGGATTTGGGTTGACATGACAAGTGTGGGATAGAGCAAGAGGAGGCTCAGGAAATCTTGGGAAGCATCAGGTGACTTGCAGGTAGAAGAACTCTGCAGGGCAAGGAGCAGGTTTCTGCAGCCCAGCACTGATCCTGCAGAATCTGATTAAAGCCTCGTCCCACAGATTAAAGCTCTGTGCAGTGGCAGGAACGGAGCTCCTTGAGGTCTTGTCTCAGGAAACCACTGGCTCTTCATAGTATTTTGACCTAACTTTTAGATGCTGTTAAAGTAATGGTTGGCAGGAGGCAGTGAAGTCTTCTATTTGTGGGCCCATCAGAGTCTGTCTTGGGTCCAGTGTTTCCATAGAGCCTTTGAAGCTGCCAGACTGCAGTATGTACACAATGTCCATGCATGGAACACCTAAGACAACCTCCATCCCGGCATTTTGGAAGGTGGGCAGGTCCTGGCCACCCCAGAACTGAGCAGGGCAGCGCGTGGAAGGGCAGCAGCATCGGTTTGTCACGGGTGCTTGTGGTGCAGCCCACTCTTCTCCCCGCAGCGTGCTCAAGGAGGTCTATGCTGCCTTCAACCCCGATGCCGTGGTGCTGCAGCTGGGCGCGGACACCATCGCTGGAGACCCCATGTGCTCCTTCAACATGACGCCCGAGGGAGTGGGCAAGTGCCTGAAGTACGTGCTGCAGTGGCAGCTGGCCACCCTCGTCCTGGGAGGAGGTGAGAAATGCGCCGGCTTTGGGCTTCCTGAGGGAGAGCAGGTTCCAAACCCACCTGAGCTTTGGGCTCTGGAAGGGTGGCTCGTGTTGTCATCGTGAGGAGGGCACTACAGCTGCTGCAGTGCTGGTTTTACACAACACGAGGTCCTTGCAGGCATCAGGGCCAAATCTCAGTGCCCCAGGATCCCGAGTTAAAGGCTACTCTTGAGAGCAGAGGTTTTTAAGCCTGATGAGCTCTGACCATGGTTCTCAGTGCCATCCTTGAGTCCAAGCTCTGCTCATGAGCCCTGCAGGGCTTCTCCTTAAAAGCGAACGCTGTTCCCAAACCTACTGTGGGCATCTGGCAGTGAATGATGTCTTTGGATTCAGGCAGGGGCTTGGGAAAAGGGCTGGCTGCCTGCATGGCTGTATTGACACCTGGTAGAAGCTGCATTTGACCTGCCTATGCCAGCTGCTTGTCCCATAGGGAGAGCACAGTGCAGGACTCTTGCAACCCAGTACTTCAGTAAAAACCTCTCTGTTGAGGACAGCCTCCAGCTCTGGGCCTGAGATCTCATCTTGATTGTGTGCACGACTTGGGTGGGTGAAACAAGCACCTTTATCGTGCAAGCTCCTAGTTTTACCCTCACCATTTGTTCCTTCTAGTAAAACCTCTCCCCCTCTCTCCCCTTTCCCCTTCCAACATCTCAATTCTTGCTGGAGACAGGAGGCTACAACCTTGCCAACACAGCTCGTTGCTGGACGTACTTGACCGGGATCATCCTCGGCAG
The DNA here is from genome assembly GCA_032353885.1 of Nothura maculosa. Taxonomy (NCBI): domain Eukaryota; kingdom Metazoa; phylum Chordata; class Aves; order Tinamiformes; family Tinamidae; genus Nothura; species Nothura maculosa. Next base: position 2,831,419 of record JAUBOD010000222.1, on the reverse strand, counting down.
AACGCTGGCCTCCGAGATCCCCGATCATGAGGTAAGCCTTGGACAATCCCTCCCTTCTCCTGCGCGAGAGCCGACTCGTTCCACCTCATCTGAGCCGTGTCCTGGCCGCTCAATGCCGGGTTGTTGAGAGGCCCTGCAGGAACAATACTGCACTGTCCCCCTGCATAGTGGCTGCTTGTTCCCCAAACCCGAGACCCTCTGTGTCTTTTTGTGAGGCCTCTCAGAAGCCAATCGCCTTCAGAGCCTCACGTAACTGCAGAGGGGAGGGAATGGGGGGGTCACCTGTTGGCTCAAAGAGCTCCTCAGGATGTGCATGTACTTTTGCAAGGGAAAGGACAGACCTTTCTGAAAACTTTACATTTTAGCCCTGCTTTCATCTGCTCGCAGAAAGCACCAGGTGCAACTTTGAAGCTTTACTGAGCAGGAGTCTTCCAAACACAAGGTGGTGTTTATATGAGCTGCCACAAAAGGCTCCGTGCCCATATTGCTGTTCATACAACTTTCTGCTCCTTATGTAGTAGGAAAAAATGGATATATGCTCCCTGGCTTTGAGCTACTGATGAGCTAATAAAAAGGCACTGGGAAGAGTGTTCCTGTGGACAGGTATGTTCCCTTCCTATGCACTGCAGAGCCTCCTGAGAGCTGATTTGCAGCTGAAGGGGAGATGTGGGGGCTCCAGTGCATCCTGCTGTGTGTGGAGTCCCCTCAGCTCCCTGTGGCCTGTGCAAGTCCTCAGCAATGGAGCAAGGCAAGAGCTGGTGCCACCCACGTGTCTCTGCCTGTCCGTGGCCATCGTGGCCCTGCTGCCCAATAAGGACGTTGTGCATCTTCACATCAGTGTGATTTTTTTGTCTTCACTAGCTGGACATTGGCTCGTGTCCTCTAGCAGGAAGCCAAGAGCCTAATTTCGAGGCTCACTAATAGCTCCAGCTGCTCTTTTTCATATCAATGTATAATCCTGTTTTGAAATGTATTAAGCAGTTTGTATCGCGTGTCCTGAAGCCCAGAGCCACAGGCCAAGGCTCACAGCTTTTCAAAGGATTTCCTTTATCAGTTTTAAATCTGTATTCTTGCCTCTTCCCATCAGGAGGTCCCATCAGGTCTATGTTTTGGCTTTTGAACTAGAACCAAGATCAACATTTTCCGAAACCAACTGCCTTGAAGATCATTGAAGGATTGTGTTTGTTTTCTTTAATATAACTTTGTTGCAGCTATCTGCTCCCTTTCTCTCCTTCTAAACCAGATCATTTCATAACGCTGAACATAATATTTACTTAGCCAGGAGTAAAGGTCCCTCTAATGCTTTCATATTGGATGCTGCAAGGTCATTTGCATTGAAACCGAGATGTCTGAACTTTCCCTGCTGAAGGGCAGTGTTGGCAGCTGAAGGGCAGTGTTGGCAGCTGAAGGGCAGTGTTGGCAGCTTGCCCCGACCCTGGGAAGCCTGGCCCATCGAGCAGCAGGTAAAGTGGCTGTTACTACATGGAGCACAGTGACAAACCCTGTGCACTGAGGCACACCAGGATGAAGTAGCATCTAGTCACCTGCCATCCAGATCCAGGTGGAGCATGTGGTGCTTCGAATGACCTTACGGAGCCTCCTCAGTGCTTCGGATCTTTGGGAAGGGTTCAGTGCTCTGGGATTTTCCAGCTGAGGAAGAGGCAGGGAGCTGAGCATCCCTGCTCTGCAAGCACACGGTGTAAGCCAGGCAGCCCGAGGGGCCCGGGCCCACCTAGTAGAGAGAGGGACCCGCTCTCAGCTGCGCCCTTGTGGCTGACGTGCTGCTTCCCACTGTCCTCTTGGAGGTTTACCAGGAGAGGATTAACAGTAGCCCTGTTCTGCACCCGCCTGGGGAGATCTCAGCTCCGTGGGCTCGTGTGCTCTGGCTGCGCTCACAGGAGCCCAGGGCTGCATCAGCTGCTGGTTGCCTGTGTGCAGGCAGCAAACCAGGCTGCAATGGGCCAGGCTGCAGCGGGCGCAGGATTTGGGACCACAAAACAGCTCTCACAGGGCAGTAGTTGAGCATAGTGCTTGGGGGAAGGGAGATGCACTGCCGGGCAGTGCCTGGCATGGCAGGTAATGATGGAGGGCACTGCTGCTGTGGGACGAAACCCTGGGGCAGATCGAGTTCCCCTGTGCCAGTTCATAGAGTTTTTCCCTCTCTGGTTGTTTTTTATGCTCTTCATATGAGCAGGGATCAAAGAGGTAAGTGGCAGTCCTGCCGAGCTACTGCAGAGTGCACTGCCCGTTCCTGAACTGCCCTGGCTTGTTCCCTTTTCCCAGGGGCCCCAGGAGGGTTGGGAGCAGGAGGAGCAGCAGCTCGGCCCTGTGGAGAGAACAAGAAGCTCTTGGTTCCTGCTGCTGCAGCTCCCACAGGAGCATCCCCCGGGTTGCCCAGGAAGCACAAGATCTTCAGTGAAACCCAAGAGAACTGAGAAGTGGAGTTGAGCCCCCCTTGGTGAGATCCTTTTCCCCTGCCCTACAAGCAGTGCTCGTTTCATACTTTTTACCCCTTGTTTCATTGGGATGTTCTTAAATAGTATGGACATGCAGTGGGGAGGACTGGGCCTGCTTTGCCATGTCAAGGGAGCTGTGCTGTCCAGAAAAGTGTTCGTTCAGTCTCCTCCTTTATCAGTGGCCAAGAGCAGACGCAGCGAGAGAACAAACATCAGTGCAAATAGAGGTTCTCAGGATCCTCTTCCAGCTTTCAGTGAATTATGGCCAAGAAATATCCTGCTGTCTCTGAATCTGGAATTCTTCATGGCATCTGTTTGGTGATTTTTGTCCAGTGTTTTGTTTGAATTACTTTTAGAAATTACTGTGTCCTTTGGCCAGGCCCTCCTCAGCTTAGCTGCGTGCTCCGTGGGGAATGTCCTTGTTTTCTTTGAAGCCACCACTACTTAATTTGTTACGGATGCTTATCCCAGGAGTCTTCCCCATTGGCACTTCCAGGTGTTTTGCAAAACATGCCCTATCCAAAAGAAATAGGATATTGCATCGTCCTCCCCTTGAGCTCCCTGGAGCAGGTTGATCCGCTCCGGAGAATGAGGGCAGCGGGTCCAGTGCAATAACAGTGTCTGTGGCACTGAGATTTCAAGTGATGAAGACCAGTCTTAAGGGAGGACTTTACATATGTGCAACAGTGTTGACCTGCATCTCCTGAGCTTTCTGCCTGCCTAGCACAATTCAACATCGAGGAACTTTGGGTAGGTTATTTCTACTAGTTCTACTCATCTTGTGTATTATAGCATGTAAGCTTTACTGTATCAAGAATATTATTTATTTATTTTGATGGGAGGGTTATTGAAAGATACCCATAATGATATGTGCTGGGTTGGTGTGAGTTACCAGGACTTCTATTTTAAAAGAAGTGAATTAAAGAAAAAAAAAAGAAACAGGAAAAAAAAGCAGGCTCATGAAACCCAGACATGGAAAAAATAATGGCTTTAAGATAGCAGAGCCCCCCCTCCAAAGTCAACTGGCACCCAGTGCAGAACATTCCCTTTTGTTTATGCTCTAGGGCTTTATCTGGGTTTAGATAATGGAACCAGTTGGGCTTCCACCACTTCCTTTAGGAAAATTCTCCTCTCAAAGCTGTTTCCATAACAGGACGTGCCCAGGTTTTTGGTTAGGTCCCTCCATTTGGTTTTGTCCCAGTATTCCCAGTGTCATCCGCTCAGGTGACGCCCACCTTGTTCTCAGGACCTGGACCTTGTGGTCTGGGACTCAGCAGCTCCTTTTGCAGAGAGCACATTTGTTTCTTGCCATCCTGCCTTCCACCATAAAATCTTTCTCTCCCTCTCTCATTTGAGTTGGAAATGGCATCTTTGGGTGTTTAGTTAAATTTCTTTTCCTATTTCCTAGTCAAATGGGAAGCAGTGCAGCTGTGCACAAAACCATGAGTGATTTCTGCAGGTGCTTCACACCCCCTTGCCTGCAGTGGCTTCGGTCTGTGCCTCAGCCTCTGGTAGGACAGAGACTGCAGCAGGGGACAGTCACCACGTTTCCCTCCTCTGAATATACTAGTAGAAGATCATGTAGTTCCTCATCTTAATGCAGGTTCCACAGCAGTGCTTTGAGGGGCTGCCTGATTCCTGCTAATTTGCAGTTGAGAATGAGACGTTATCATCCTGCATGGATCTTGCAGAGCCTCCGGAGAGAAAATCCCAGCGTAGCTCCTGCTGCCAGGATTGGCATGTGTGGGGAGTCCCTCCAAACTGCCCGTTTTGGCCCTCTAACCTTCCCAGACATAATCCAGGCTGCCTGCGCGGTGCTGCAAGGGCAACGTCCCGATGGTGGGAAGTTGGCTGGGACTCTAGTGGGCACATGGAGGGAAATATTTACACAGCAATGAGATAACCCAAAGGGAAGCTACGTCCTGTGTGTACGAGCACGGAGCTGGTGGCTGTTTGTCGCATTCCCAGGTTTATTCTGCTGCTTCTGGCAAAGAACCACTAGTGATTGAATAGCTTGTCAGCACCCAGGCACAGAAACAAAGGTTGGTACTTCCTGATCCCTTATTTCCTCTGCTTTAAATAGGAATTCCTATTCTGATTAACATGGAACCTGGAAGTGGAGCTGTCAGGCTGGGCAGCTCTTTACGTTCGGCTCCAGCTTCCTGAGTGGGATCCGCCTGTCCGCAGTCCAGGCCCTGCTTTCCTGCCATACAATCCAGAGCAGCTACTCAGTGATTTGGGCATTGCTGCTTTCTCCAGGACACCCATCTCATGGGAGGGAAGGCATTTCCAGTCCCAGGGATGCGTCCCTCTCGCTTAAACTTCAGGTCCATGGAGTCTATGCAAAACCTTAGCAGCAGTCGGGCACTTCTGAGTCTCTCGTTTGTTGTTTCAGCTTGTGGAAGTTTTAAAAGGGAGAGGTGGTGCATGTCCAGGTGAGCTGCTTATCCAGGCAGGAATTTTTAGCTTTTCCTTTCAGCCTTGGCTCTAAGCACCTTTTTTCATCTCTGCAAATCAGCATGTTTCTCAGCAGTGAAAATAATAGATTTTTCCCTGCAACAACCAAATGTTTGTTGCGGCCCCTCAGCCTCCTGTCCAGACCAGCCCTGGCTCCCTCCCTCCCTCCCTGCTGTGGATAGTCCCTGCAGTTCTTTAATCAGCTAAAAGCAACCAAAACACAATGCACATCCTGCCACCTCGATGGGAGATGTGGAGAGGCTCATCCTGATGATACCGATAGCCTAGGTCAAATTAAATTAACAACTTAGTAAAAAGGGACTAGTGCACAATCTGTGTTGTTGCTGATGAGAAAAGACTGCTGGTGATAACAGAGGGGATTCAGTGGGGCTGTGCAGAGGTGCTGTGGGTCTCAGTGAGCCTTGGCCACACGCAGGCAGCTGGGAGGGCCGCACGCTGCAGCATTGAGGAGCTCTGGTTTGGCCCCATCTGATTTTGCATCTGCTCTCACTTGGCCCCAGCAGACGCTGCCCAGTGGTAGCAGTTGCTAACATTGAGTGTGCAGAGGCACTGCAGGAGCCCGGCATTGACATAGCTGAACTCCCCTCAGAAGAGAAAATGCTTTTCCCTTTTGCAAACAGGTACCCGTGAGGAGCCATCCTGCAGCCTCCGCCCGCCAGAGACCTCTCTCTTGACTCTCCTCTCTCCTTCCTGCAGTTTTTCACGGAATATGGTCCTGATTACGTGCTGGAGATCACACCGAGCTGCAGACCAGACCGCAACGAGCCGCAGAGAATTCAAGAGATCCTCAGCTCCATCAAAGGTGAGTTGTCCACCCCAAGACAGCCCTGCTGCTTCAGGGGCATCAGTTTATAACAGCGTTAGGCCAAGTACCTCGAGGCTTCTCAGGTGCAATTGGCAATGTCAGCTCCATGTGTCACACACTTAGCGAGACTTTCACATTCACCAACTTTGAGAAAGGAAACAAAACACAAGGGAGCTGAAAGTCATTTGAAGTTGATGTGATTTTTACAAGGGATCCATTTTCACTATCAGCATTGGGGTGGAACAAGCTGGCACAGTGGCAGTATCCAGAAAGCATGTATTTGTTCTGGGGTCTCCTGTTTTGTGGTCAATATTTTGGAATTAAAACTCCTGTGGGCAGCCCTGGGGAAGGAAGAAGCCTTCAAGCCACTCCAGCAGTCTTGTTGATCCTTTCTGCCCACACCAGCTCGTGAAGCCCATTGAGGAAGGCAGGGGGCGACAGAAGAGATGACAAAAACAACCCAGATACCGGGACGTCCTCACCCTCTGCCTGGCCACATCTAGGCAGCTCCTGGGAAAGGAGCAGGCACCAAGTGGAGCCTGGATGAGATGGGCTCTTTGGCAAGTGTGGGCTGTCCTGAACGCCACGCTTAGCACTGCACAGAATGAGCCCTCAGGAATGGACTGATTTAATAAGAGCCACGTGCCCAAACTCTTAAGACTTTGGCATACAGACATCCCAAATTAAAGCCAGTGTTTATGAAATCTTCCCAGCACAGGGACTGCTGTCCGCAGTATGTCGGATAATGACTTGGGTTGTGCTTCTGTTGACTTATTAATAAGATTAAGTTAAAAAAACCCCTAAAATTGCTGTGGTCTCGGGTCTCAGCTGCAAGGCTCAGCCCCATCCCTTGGGGTACCTGCAAATTGAGGGCCTCTCCCTGTCCTTCCCAGTGGGAGGTACTGGGAGAAGAGACCTTTACAGTTCAGCCACCCCCCCAGGTTGAGCTAACACATCATGGATCACAGGTTAAGCCTCAGTGGAAGCATCTTCTCCGTCTCTTTCTGTTTCCAGGGAACCTGAAGCACGTTGTTTAGCGGAGCAGGGAAACCAGCGCAGCCCCGAGCGCATCCCTGGCCTTGAAGACGTCGCTGTTTCTGGCAGCAGGGAGCGGGGGACACACGATGAGAAGGACTCGCCCTTGGTGGCTCGGTGGATTTTATTTCTCTTCCAAAAAGAGCTGCCAAGCGCCGTGGCCCTGTCCAAACCAGGAGCACGTGGACCTCAGCTCCAGCCTTCCCGTGCCCACCCAGCACTTGCTCCCTTCTCTTTCCTTTTTAAACACAGAGTTTTATTCTCGCCACTGGGTTGAATGGTTTTTGAGAGGGGCCGCTCAGAGCTGCAGCCCCTCAGCTGGGCCCTGGCAGCAGCACCAGCTTTTACCTCGTTGCCTTCCCATGGCCTGGGCACGACACCTCCGAGGCGCCCGCCCGGGCAGCGGTGCCAGGGGCCAGGCAGGACGTCGCAGACGTTGGTTTTTAAACTCTTGGGCATTTTTTTACAAATAAAATACTTGAACTACTTCTGCCCTTGCTCTTCTTCTTGTGTTGCCCCTGCCTCCGAGGAGCTCTTGTCCAGCACCTTCCGTGGGGCAGTCCGGGGAGGTCCCACGAGCTCTCTGGAAATGGGGCAGATCGGAAGGCAGCCAGGCTGCCACCACCCATCTCCTTGATGTTGCTCCATGTTTTCCCATGCAACGTGGGCACCACAGGACGATGGCAGCACCCTCGTGGATGGGGTGGAAGGAGCCCGGCCAGCACCCTGGCTGCTGCAGCCCCTCGGCTCGGGAATGCTGCACATGGATTTGTGCCCATCCCTTCTGGCTCTGCCACGACAGAGCAGCACAGGGCATTTGTGGGGACTGGTGAGTGGCCAAAATCCACCAAAAATCTGTCCTGAGGCAGATCCCTCCTGGCACCAACAGGGCAGGCCAGGGACTGAGGCCTTGGCTGCCTTGTCCCCTCATTCATCTGGTCCATAGGGCTTTTATTTGTATCACTTTTAAAAAATGCCTTAATGGATATGGGAAAGCAAATTTCCGGTTGCTTTAATTAGCTTTTGCTGGAATAAATAGCAAGACCAAGGGCCTCCTGGCCTGGCCCGGCTTTGTTTTGATCCCTTGTTTTCCACTTCTGCTGCAAACAACAGGAAATACAGAGGGACGGAGCTCAGCTGGCCGCGGCTCCCACGTCCCTGCGCGCTGCCCGCTGACCCCCTGGCGCTTCCCGCTTTCCCGAGGTGGCTCCTCGTCCCGCTGGGAGAAGGAAAATGAGTCTGGGTTTCCCAGTGTCCCTGAGAGTGCCCAGGGCCCGGCAGCAGCTGCGGGAAGCCCTGGGCACAGGGCTGGGTAGAGATGGGGTGACTAAGAGCTGGGCACCCCAAAGTCCCCTGCACGCAGAGGGGTTGGAGCCTGCACTCCAAACTGGGGCTGGGGGGGTGAGGTTGGGGACCCAGGGCAGTCCCAGGGGCCCCCCCATCTCCCCCAAGGCCGGGCACCCCCCGTGGCTCCTTCTCTCCTTGCCCAGCTGCTCCCTTGGAGAAAGAAGCCGAGACTCAAAACTCAACAAAAACACCAAAAAACCCCAAACAAATGAGGAGGAAGCAGCCTAATGTCTAGCAGATGGGGCTGTGATAACATTAGACAGGGACTGCAGTGAAAAGGAGCTGGACAGAGCTGGGGGGGGACATCTGCCCCCCAAACACAGCAGGGCCACCTGCCTGTGGGTGGCAGGGGAAGCTGGGGATGGGGACAAGGCCACCCCTGTGTCGGGATGGGGACAAGGCCACCCCTGTGCTCGCTGCCCGGCTGCTGGGGGCGTCTAGGGCTCAGCTTGGTGGAGAGAAGAGGGCAGAGGGGGACACGGGAGCTGGGGGGGACCCCGGCCCCGCACAGAGCTCCCCATCCCTGTGTCCCCCATCGCCAGCCCTGTCACCACCGCCCCGCTTCAGCCGGGGGAGCAGGACGGGTGTCCAGCAACACGGGGCTTCCCGCGGGGATGAGGGAGCCCCAGGCTGCTCCGGGACAGGCGGGAGACAAGGCGGGTCACAGCATGGATGGGCAGGGGGCGCATGGGGGGACAGGGCAGGACGGGGAGGACGCGGCGGGCCCGGGAGGGAGGGGAGGCGGGGCCGCCCCGTCCCGTCCCGCCCCGTCCGTCCCGTCCCGCGGCCCGGCCGCTATAAAGGAGGCGGCGGCGCCGACGGGGCGGGCGCAGCGCAGCCCAGCGGAGTCGCCGCCGCCGTGTCCCGCAGCCCCGGCGATGCCATGAGCTCCCTGCTGGCCGGGAAGGACGGCGCCGCCGGGACCGGCCAGCAGGACCGCGACCGCGACGGCACCCACGGCACCGGCGCGACGGCGGTGCCAGCCCTGCCGCCCGGCGCCCACCTCGTGGCCAGCAGGCACCTACAGAGCCTCAGCAGCCAGTACCGCAGCGCCCTGGGGGGGCCCGGCTCGCGGCGCCCCCCGCCCGGCGCCGGCCTCGTGGACTGGGAGCCCGTGGACGAGGAGCTGCTCACGGCGCTCGTGGTGGAGCTGGGCCTCGACCGCGCCCGCGAGCTGCCGGAGCTGTGGCTCGGCCACAGCGAGTTCGACTTCCCGGCCGCCTATTGAGCGTGGGGGACGTGGGACCGGCTGCTGTGGCCCCGTCCCCACGGGCGGCCCCGTCCCGCTGCCCAGCCCCTGCCCTGGGTGCGCGGCTGCCCCGCGGGACGAGCGCCGGGACCGGGACCGGGACGGAGCCCTGAGCGGGGCCGGTGCCGGCGCCGGGGGAAAGGGGCTCCCCTCAGGGCCGGACACGGTTGGAGAGGTGGAGGGGCCGGTTGATGGGGCCAGCTGGAGGCTCCAGTGGCGGCTCAATAAAACCCGAAGGAAACGTCCTGCGTGTGCTGCCCGTGTGTGCCGTGCTGGGCAGCACCCTGTGCTCCGCGTGGGGGGACACGGGTTGGTGCTGGGGACCAGTCCTGTCCCTATCCGGGGGGTGGCAGCTCTTTGGGAACAGGCGCAGGTAGGAGGAGGGGGCAGCCCCAGCCCCCTGCAGGGCTCCCATGTGGGGGACATTCCCATCCTGCCACCTGCCCCATCGCCCCTGGCAGAGCCGCTGCGGGGACCCGCAGCCAGAGGCGCGGAGCCCGGGGCTGCAGCCCTGCCCGGTACCACCGAGGGGCTGCCCTGGCCCGGCCGCGGGTCGTGCCGAGGGCCCCAGGGGCAGCTCGGGGCTCCCTGCGGGGCCGGGGTGCGGGGAGCCCAGGGGTTCCCCCAGATCAGCACCCTGAGGCGGCTCCCGGCCCGGGCTGCGCAGGGAAGCGAGACCAGGGGTCACAGCATCGTGATGGAGCTGGGATGGGGTCGGGATTGGGCCGGGATGAGGCTGGGATGGAGCTTGGATAGGGCCAGGACGGGGCAGGCATGGGGCTCGGGATGGTGCAGTGATGGAGCCGGAATGGGGTCGGGATAGCGCCAGGATGGGGTGGGGAGAGCGCCAGGATGGGGTCGGGATGGGGCTGTGCTAAGGCCGGGATGAGGCCGTGATGGGTCCGGAATGGGCTCGGGATGGAGCCGGGATGGGGTCGGGATGGGGTCGGAATGGGCTCGGGATGGAGCCGGGATGGAGCTGAGATAGGGCCGGGATGGGGCTCGGGATGGAGCCGGGATGGGGCAGAG
>JAUBOD010000222.1:2755791-2766399 GCA_032353885.1 Nothura maculosa | reverse complement strand
GGGATGCAGCGTGAGGTCAGCTCACCATTGCCTGCTCGATCTTGTTGTCGATGGCCACCACGCTGGCTCCGGAGGCACTGGAAGAGAGCAGAGAGGCAGGGCGGTCAGCAGCGTTTCCTGGGCAGTCGCGCTCCCCACTCAATGCTCCAGGGACCGAACATCACCCTGCATCGGGCAGCGGGGGCTGCAAGGCCCCCAAAACCCCCCACACACCGCAATGCACCGAGGGTCCCCCGGGGAACCAAGAGCAGAGCGGGCGGCACCGGGGCTGCCCCTACCTGTTGTCGAGCTTCACGGAGACCACGTCTCCCCCGAGCAGGGAGGAGAAGAAGGAGATGGAGAAGTTGTGGAGCTGGTAGACAGCCACCTCCATGGGGGACTGGTAGAGGCCGGTGCTCATGGCTGCGGCTCGGGCGCGGAGGGCTCTGCGCACTGCGGTGCGCGCCGCGGCCGCCGCCCGCTATAAGGGCGGCCCCGCGTCACGGGGCGTTCCCGGGGGCCGGGCCGGGCCGGGCTGGGCCGAGCCGAGCTGGGCCGACCCCTTCGCCGCTGCCCCGGGCACAGCAGCGCGGCCCGCAGCCCCGCACCCCGACACAGCAGCCCTGCGCCCTGGCACAGCACCCCAGTCTGCAGCTCTGCACCCTGGCACTGCACCCTGCTCTGCAGCCCCAGACCCTGACACCACATCCCCACACCCTGGCACAGCACCCCAGTCTGCACCTCTGCACCCTGGCACTGCACCCTGCTCCACAACCCTGGATGCCAACACAGCATCCTCACACCCTGGCACTACACCCTGCTCTGCAGCCCTGGACCCTGACACAGCAGCCCTGCACCCTGGCACAGCACCCCAGTCTGCAGCTCTGCACCCTGGCACTGTGCCCTGCTCTGCATCTCTGCACTCCAGTGCTGTATCCCAAGCCCTGGCACGCCGGTCTGCAGCACAGCCCCCTGGCTTGCAGCCCTGCACCCCAGTACCACACTTCACTGTGCTGCCCTGCACCCCAGAGCAGCATCCCTGCACCCCGCTCTGCATCCCTGCATCCCTTGCTGAATCCCGGGCCCTGGCACTGCACTCCTATATGCAGCCCTGCACCTCAGTGCAGCATTAGTACCCCCCAGCACAGCAGGGTCTGCAGCCCTGGACCCAGGCACAGCACCCCGCTCTGCAACCATGCACCTCAGCACAGCACCCCCATATAGCCCCTCAGCACCCTCTGCATACCCATCTCCACACCCCACTATGGCTCCGTGCTCTCACCCTGCATGTGGGTGCTCAGCACCCCTATCCTGCACTGCAACATGTCCCTTTGGGACTGCGCTCCCAAGCTGTGCACCCCTGCACCCAGGCCTGCAGCCCTGCTCTCCTGAACCTGCGTCCTGGCACGCCGCTCATTCCCAGCACTCTTCTGCACCCTCTCCCTTTCCTGCATTCCCTTCATTCTTCTGCACCCCATTTCATGTGCAGACCCACATATCTGAGCATGCCAGGGGCACGGGGGAGTTGCTCGCAGGCATCCTGCTGCAGCCTGCAAGGCAGCTCCTCTGACTGCCACTTTGGGACAAAGCAGGAAGGCAAAGGGTCGTGTGGGGGGCTCGCAATGTGGGGTGCACGTGCTGCAAGGGACCCTGAGGCAGCGGGCTTTGATGGGACTACAAACACTCTCCTAAAGGGAAACGCAATCGGTGTGCAAAGCAACAACCACAACAACAAACGCAGCGCAAAGAAAAATCGCCGTGCAGAACAAAAAATCGCTGTGCAGAACAAATAAATAACCGCGGTGCGAAACGGAACGCGGCCTGGACGCGGGTACAAACAGCCCCGCCCGGGCCAGCCTTACATAACCCGCCAGCAAAACAAGTCGGCGCCGCCCGGCGCGGAGGAGGCCGCCCCCCGGCGGCCCGAGGCGGGACTGCAGCGGGGACCCCCCCGCGGGGCTGCCCCGGGCCCGCGGGGGGCAGCGCTGTTTGCGGGACAACCAAGGCGAGCTCGTCTTCTGCATCCCCCCTGGACCCTGGGGACAACGGGTGCATCCTGCTGGGTTTGTCCTTGCCACACAGGGGCCTGGCACTCGGATGTGCTCCCAGCCTTATCTCTGCCCTCTGGACCCCGCTGGACTTTGCTCAGTGCCCGGCGTGCGTCCCTGCCCGCTCCCGCTGCCCCTGGCCTTGCAGAGCCTGAGCAAGGACAGCAGCGATGCCAGGTTCAGCTGCGGCACCGTGTGCCGGCATCCGGATACGCCAGGGCACAGCGGCAGCTGGAGTAGCGCCACCGGACAGACTTCCCTTCACTTGCTGGGATGCAGGAGCACCAGCTTGCTGGAAAAAGAGAATTCCAGCCACTGGGCAGCACGAGCGGTCACCTCCCTGTGTCCTGCATGCCCTGCCACACCACCCTGGATGCAGGCACGTGGTGGCATTTCATGCCCAAGCAGCAAAGGGTGCAAGGACTCAGTGCGGGACGGTGCCCTGCAAGATGCCCTGTGGCCTGCCAAGGCACAAGGCACAAGGTGTCTTGCAGGGCACTGTCCCACACTGTGTCCCCGGCTGCACTGGGATACGTTCAGGACCTCAAAAACACATGCATGGGATGTTGAGGGAGACCCCTCCTTGCATCCCTTCCAGCACCCAAGACCCTTTTCCCTCTCTTTGTCCCTGCGTGTCCCTCTCCCTGTCCCTACTCACCAGTCCCTCCTCCTGAAGAGGCTGGGGGAATAGGGTGGCGGCAGGGCCATGTCTGCGCCCCGCGGCGCTCCGTGCTGCGGCCGCGCGCCCCACGCTGCTCTGCCCGGTGTCGGGCACCGCGCGCGTCCCCGCGGGGCTGGACGGGTGAGCTCAGCGGCGCTGAATCGGCCCTTTCATGACCGCGGGGAGCGGGGCCACCCCGGGCCACGCGGGTGCCGGGTGGCCCCCGCTCCATGGGCACATGAAAGCCGCTCTGTGCGCACGCTGTGGGCAGCGGGGCGGCCGGGCCCTGTGCCCCGGGCTGGAGCATCCCAAGGAGCCCACACCAAGAGGACCAGTGCGAAAATGAGTGGAGGTGACAAAATCCTGGCTCTGCTGTCCCAGCTCCAGCAGCGCATCCTGCCCCAGCAGCAGGGAAATCAGCGCAGGATGTAGGGACAGAGATGCAGGGACTGGGTCACGGGCTGGCTCTGCCCTGCATGGAGGTGATGGGCTGTGCTCCACGCCGCCCTTGTCCCTGTGGAGGGGCTTGGCATGAGCATCTGTGAGCTGAAATCCCTCCCTGGCAGCGGGATCAAGTGGAAAGAGCAACTGAGGAGGGAATTGGGGCTTCCCAGCTCTGCCATCGCCCCAGCGGCCACCATGGCCGGCGTTTGCTGGGGAGGATGCTGAGACACATCCAGGCCAGGGATGTTCTTCTGGGATGCAGGTGCATCTGGATATTTATATAAATATCCCATCCGGATATTTAGGGGTGCAGCCAGCACAGCGACCCTCCTTCACCTACCCCTCCTAGAAGGACATCTTTGGGAGGCATGCAAGGACCCATGTTATGAGACCTCCAAGGAGCCACATCCAAGAATTGCTCTCAGTGGCGTTTTCCAGGAGTCCCAGCCCCCAGCTCTCCTCTCTCAGCACTGGCCACTGCCGCACATCTGGAGCAGCAGCAGCCCGAGGATGCGCGGAGCAGGATGTGGGGCAGCGGCCGCACGGCCTCCAGCTGCGCCCCGGGCGGCAAGGGGCCCTTTCCCAGCCCCCCGTGGCCCCGGCACACGCTTTTCCCAGTATGCTGGCCCTGTTCCAGCCAGATGAGCTTCCTCTCCCACCACTCCCTTTTCAGGGATGCTAAATACACCAGCTCTTCCATGCCTCTCTCTCTTCCTCCCATGATGGGGTTCTCAGCTTCAAGAGGTGCAGATGGGACACATGTCCCAGTGCTTCCTGACCTCCGCAGTCCAGCTCCGTGGTGGCAACGGAGCTGCAGGAATTGCCTGTGATGCCGGGAGGAGTCCCCTGCTTCCCATCCCACCCCGTCCCAGCTCAAGGCCCTCTCTGCTGCTCAGCGGCAGCATTTCTGCCTTGCTCCCTTCCAAGGGCTCTGCTCAATGGCAGGAAGGCCCTCGTCAGGGCCCGAGCCGTGGGAAATGTGTCTCGCCTGGCTGCCGAGACGCTGCAGAGCAAAAGGGGAAAGGCATGGAGCCAAGGCTGCCCGGGCTGCTCGGCAAAGCCGCATCCCCGGCTTGCAGGGTCAGCGCGGGGCGGGGAGCAAAAGCCACAGCTTGCAAACAGGCAGCTACAAAGCTCTGGCATCCGCGGCCCAAAATTCTGCAGCTGTAGCCCTGCTGGCCCATGTCGCTGAGAATGCCCGTGTTAGAACCATGGAGGAGTGACTGGGGACACAGGTGACAATCTGCACATGTGGACTCACATCTGGAAGGGGTCCCCAGGAGGGTGTCACCTGGCTCCCTATGCACCCTATGCGACATGGGGATCAGCTTTGTGCCCACCGGAGCATTGGAGGGCACACAGACCTCCCCGAGCCCCTGAGCATCTTGCCTGCCAGGCACACGGGTGGCACCGGCACGGATTGCGGCCGGGGACCCTCGGATCCCGCGGAGCCGCGCGGGGAGGAGGGAGGCAGCTGGCAGCCGCCCATGTCCAGCTGCGGGGCGGCCCGTTTCCTCCGATAGCGGCGCTTGGCAGTACTCCCAGTCCCGGCTTCGAGGCGCGCGCACACCCCAGCGCCGCCGCCTGCTCCCAGCGCCACTTTTCCTTTCCCTCTCCAACGGTGCCGCTGGCCCTGCTCTTGGAGCCACCAGCTCTGCAGCCACAGTCCCCTCACCTTTCCCACAAGGATGCTCATGGAAGGAGAAGTTCCAATGCATCAGCACAAGGAAACCTCGGGGCTGTTTCCCCAGAGGAAGGGGGCCCTATGGAGACATGCACCCCCCGGGATACCTCCCCTTGCTCTCTCCAAGGCGCTCGGGCTTTGCTCGCTATTGCTGGGCACAGGGATGCTCAGAGCCACCCCCTCAAAGCCCCTTCCCACACATGGGAGCAGGCACCGCTCGGCCAGGCACGAGTTTGTTGGGGCTCTGCCGGCGCTCCAGAGAAGGTCAGGCAAGGACGCGTGCCAGAGCTGCAAACTTTCAGCCGAGCCTGTCATTAATCCCCCTGCCTGGCCTTTGTGAAGCATCCTGGGCATCCTGGAGCGAGGAGGCTGCGCGAAGGCTGCTGCCCTGCTGACATTTGGGGACAATAACAACGCGAAAGACAACGAGTCAGCGGCGGGACAGGCACCTGCGGCCTGTCTGGGCCACCAGACGCTGCCTGGCACCATGTGCCAGCGCGCAGGGAATGGCCCAAGGTTATTTGTAGCTTCGAGGAGCACAGGGTTGTTGGGCTCGGGGCTTCAGATCTGTCACCCAAGGCGTTCTGCAGCAAAACCCCTCCAATATATATATGTAGACACATATATAAGTACATAAACATGCTGGGGGATTCTCTGCAAATGGAGGGCTCGTGTTTTTTCTTTGCAGGATAAGCTAAATGTTGCTCAAGGCTGTTCCTAGCCCAGAGCTCCAGTGCCCGGGCCACGGAGGAGCCCGGCCGCTCTTTGCTGGCTGCTTGGGCTGCACCGGCGCTGGACGGGCTGCTCTGCCCAGCACAAGAGCAGCTTTTCAAGCCCTTCATGCCCAGTGAGCCGGTGCTAAAGCCTGGAGTCACTGTCACAAGGCGGGTTCGGGGTGCATCCTGCCCCGTGCTGACGGGGACAGCGCTTTCCTGGAGCTCGGACTGCCCCTCCCCGGCATGCTGGCCACTAGCCTGACAGCATTAGCTCCGGACTATGGGTATCACTGGGGTTTAGTTGGCTGTGCCAGCTGCCCTTGGCCAAGGGGCAAAGCCCTGCAGCCAGAGGCACCTCCAGCACAGGGCACGAGAGCTGCTGAGCTCTGAAGCCCAAAGGCAGCTTAGGGAGCCTCCTTTCTGCAGAGAGTTGGATCTGAGGGTATCAATAGGGTGAGGCAGGCAGTGGCGCTTGGAGGGATGTGCGCAGGGATGTGCCCAGGGCGGCATGGGCACCGTGGCCAGGGCAGCCCTGCAGAGCTCAGGGTGCAAATTGGGCACCATGGCCAGCCCTGCAGAGCTCAGGGTGCAACTTGGGCACCATGGCCAGCCCTGCAGAGCCCAGGGCGCAGCTTGGGCGCCCCTGACCAGCCCTGCAGAGCCCAGGGTGCAACTTGGGCACCATGGCCAGCCCTGTAGAGCCCAGGGCACAGCATGGGCACCATGGCCAGCCCTGCAGAGCTCAGGGTGCAACTTGGGCACCATGGCCAGCCCTGCAGAGCCCAGGGCACAGCACGGGCACCATGGCCAGCCCTGGAGAGCCCAGAGTGCAACTTAAGTGTCCCTGGCCAGCCCTGCAGAGCCCGGGGTGCAGCACGGGCACCCTGGCCAGCCCTGCAGAGCCCAGGGCACAGCTCAGGCACCATGGCCAGCCCTGCAGAGTCCAGGGTGCAGCTTGGGTGCCCTGGCCAGCCCTGCAGAGCCAGGGCGCAGCTCAGGTGCTGCGTGGCTGCCACAGACCCGCCTCTTCCTCTGCACGCTCAGATCCAGCCTCCGTGCGGCTGCACATGTTGCCCATGTGCTGCTCCTTGCCTCCCTCCCCCTCGGCTCCCTGGGGCCTCCTCCACCAATGTGCACTCGGCCCAGCCCTGCGCACGCACCGCTGTGTTGAGTAACAAACAGGGAGCTGCTGCTCTGCCGCCCGGGCTCGCGGCTTCCCATGCTCTGAACCAGTGTCTCTACAAGCGTGGACGCTGCTCCAGTGCCCAGCCCCGTGTGGGGAGAGTCCCGGGGCAGCAGGATGTCTGCGATGGAGAGCAAGGAGGGCACAGGGAATAGGTCTGTGCCTGGTGACCCACCACCATTTCGGGCAAAGGGAGGATTTGGACACCCTAAACTCAGCTTGGGCAAGGCCAAGGAAGAGGTCTCCAGTGTGTCCAGCATCCATAAGGCTTGGCAAGGCAGGCTGCAAAGCAGGGCCCGCATGCAGCTCCGCTCCACAAGAGCAAAGCGAAGGAGTCCTGTCCATGCACTGCTTCAGGAAGGGAAGGGTCATTTCCAGAGCCCTGTGGAGACTGGGAGAGGGCACCAAGCGCAGGGAACGCTGCCCCGGCCGAGCACTCTCACACCCACACCTCTCTCACGCTCACACGTGCTCCTGCACTCAGCCCCTGTGCCGCTCAAAGCCGCCTTGTTGGTGGCCAGCCCACTCTCCGGGCTGGAATGTGCTCCCCGGCCCTGCTGCCCTTTACACGCTGGCTCCTTCTCCTGAACTGCTGCAGCCAAACAGTGTGAGATGGATGGGAACAAGTGGTGCCGTGGCGTGCTCCAAATGCCACCCGGGCACCGCCTGCCCGGGGCGCTCTGCTTGCTGGTCCCTGCTGAGGAAACTAGTCCTGCTTGGCTTGGCTTGCGCCGTGTTGTCCTGCTTGCCCAGCCCCAGGTGAGGGGAGGCTGAGATCTGAGCACTGTGTGTGCCCAGCTGTGGGCAGATGTCGGTCTGGTCCCCTCAGTAGAGAGGGATCCACCAAGATCCCCGCACTTGGTGCTCTCTTGCTACCCTGGCTTCTCTGTGCTGCCCAGGCCTCCTCTAGCAGCAGGGCACAAAGTTATATGGAGCAGAGAAGCCCTTTTCAAGAAGGACCTTAGATACTTTCCAACAAAAGGGTTTCCTGCAGGAGTGTCAGCCCTGGGTGGTCTAGATCATCTGTATTTGCATCCCCCACAGCATCCCTGCAGAAAGCCAAGAGAGAGGAGAGACAAGAGCAGCCCACCCAGCAGCCCGCACATCCCCCTGAGACCCTCAGCACTGATCCAACTCCATTACAGAGCTCACAGCTTGAGCAATCATGGACCGAACTATCTCCAATGCCCCTGGAACTAGACCTGGGTTCCAGCTCTGCTTGGTCGCCCAAGCCCTACAAGACTTTGGCCGTGCACAAGTCATTGTACCCTCAAGACCTCCTCATCCCATACCAGTGTGAGAGCACATGAACACAAACCCTCCTGGGCTGCCCAGTGCCAGCAGCAATGGGGCCCTTATCAGACCTGTTATCGGGGTGTTCCTCCGGCACCCACAATCCCCTGCTTTTTACGCTATCGCCTCTTGGGTATCTTGGCTCATTCCCCAGAAGGAGAAAGTTCAGGCTGGAGCAAAACAGCAGCAAACACAGGCGTTGGCACACTTGTCCTCGGCCTTGGGGCAGTGCCCCCAGCCTCCATTGGGAGAGGGGGCATCATCCAAGAAATCTCCATCCCAGACTAGCAGCAAGGTGTCTGCAAGAATGGGCGGATGGAGGGATGCTCCTGGTTAGGCAAAACCCACTGCCAGCCACAGTGCCCCGAGTCTCCTGGGATGCAATGTTCACCAGGGCACAGAAACTGCTGCATGGTGCCCGCAGGGGCAGAGCGAGGAAGAGCTGCTGCTCTCCAGCACCTGCAGGTCACTGCACAGCTGCTCGGTGACCACAGAGGTGCCACAAGACTTCAAGAGCGGGCAGTTTTTGCCCCCTCTGCCTGCCTCTCACCCACAGACCCTGTCACTGTTTTTGTGAGGGGCCACCCGGGTGCCTGGCTCGTGCCCTCTAGGCTAGCAGCCAGCACCAGGGCTGGTGTCTCGCCTCCCTCCCACGCCCACGATGCCAAGTGCCCGCGGTGCACCGGAGCAAGAGGGAATCTGCCTCTCCTGCTCCCGTCCACACCTCGGCTGGGCAGGTTGCAGCCCAGAGGCGGCTCTGCCGCTCGCTGTGCACTGAGCGCCCGGCGCCGTTTGCTTTGGCCCGCAGCCTGGCTCCTCCTTCCCCACCTGAGAGGCAGCTCCGAGTTATGTAAGTGCAGGAAGAGCGTCTCCACTGAGAAGGGCTCGGAGCGAGCAGCCCGCTCGGCGCGAGATGCCGGCTCGGAGGAGGCGTGGGCACGCGTGCCGGGTGGCTGCCCGCGTGGCGCGGCCACGTGCGTGCCCACCTGCCTTGCTGCGCCGCGCAAGGCGAGCAGATGCTGGCCCAGGGGTGGCCTGGACGTGCACAGCCCAGCGGGGTGAGCAAGGGAGTACGCCTGCAGGTGCAGGAAGGGGAGGAGATGGAGCCGTGTTGGGCTTTCTCCATGTCAAGCTGGTGGCCTCCAGCACAGGGTGGCCACTGGGCATCTCTTGAGCCCTCTAGGGTGGCCACTAGCTGGTCACCAGGGGCAGTCCCTTCCCAAAGCTGCAGCCGGGAGTGCAGGACCAGAGACAGCTCTGCCTCCCTCTCGGGGCTGGGGTCCCCCATGTCAGCACCTGAAACCCCTGCACAGTCTTCTGGATCCCATGGATCTCCTCCTGCATGGTCCCACTGTGCTCCAGGGGCAGCCCCAGCCCATAGGAGCCTTCTCCAAGCTGAGCCAACACAGCGGCTCCAGGGGCAGGGACACTTTCAAAGGCTCGGAAATGCCACCCTGGCCAAATCTGGCTCTAGTCAACACATGCCTGGGAGAGGCACAAAAGCTGCTGAAAAGCAGGACCTAGCAGCAGAACTCTTGGATTTGCTCCTCAGCTTCCTTCTGACTCTAAGGGGTGGCATCACGGCTGTTTCCTGAGCGACAGGCTGCCTGTCTCCTTGTGAGATCTCCATGCACAGACGAGAGGAAGCCCGAAAAGATGAGCATAAGGTCCAGGGGCCAAGACACACACCCAGAGGCTGCTGTTCTTCCTTGGGCACACGGGGCACCAGGAAACAGAGGAGCACCATTGATCGCAATGCGTGCAGAGCCATCCAGACCTGCCCCAGGTAATAGACTGGCACCACCCATAGTCAGGGGACAGGGCTGCCTGTCACACACGGGAGCCCATGCTTCTCCTCACCTAGTGCCCCTCCACTCTGCCACTGCTACCCTGCTGCAGAGTCCCAGAGCCACCCCTGCCACTGCCAGCGCAGGGTCCCGCTGGTCCCAAATCTCGCTCGCCACCAGTCCCCGAACACTCAACCACCCAGTCCTGGCTCCAGAGGTCCCTGAAGACCTGCCAGTTGCACCCACCTGTGGAAAAGTAGGAGGATAGAGAGCAGTGTCTGGTCGATGTTCCTGTTGCAGATGCCCTCGTTGAAGAGGTAGCAGGGGTCCCGCACGACGGGCTCCAGCGAGTCCTGGCGCATGATGGAGCTCAGCTTGTCAGTGTTGAGGTTCTTGCGGACCAGCTGCTCCTGCAGCTGCCGGAAGCTGCTCACGGTGGGGCTGCCCAGGTTGTTGTTCTCGCCGCCGGCGCCCTCCTCCAGCCCGCTCCGGTTGGCCAAGTCGAGGCAGCAGCTGCAGCAGTCGAGCCCCACGGGCGAGCGGCACTCCTCGGCGGGCGACGAGGACATCCCGGGCCGCTGCTCCGCGCTGCCACGGCCCTGGGGGGCCGCCCTGCGCACGGCCGCTGCCGGGGCTGCGAGGGGCGAGCGGCGGCGGGACGCGCCCGGCTGCCAGCGCCGCGCTCCGCTCCGCGCTCCGTTCTGCTCTGGCTCCGCGCTCCGCTCCGGCTCCGGCTCCGCTCCGCGCTCCTCCGCGCCGGCTCCAGATCCGCTCCACTCCCCGCCGGGTTCGGCTCCGCTCCGCTCCGCGCCG
>JAUBOD010000222.1:2719578-2729869 GCA_032353885.1 Nothura maculosa | reverse complement strand
TCTGGTTGATGGTCATAAAACACACTGAGACTCTTGCTGATATGGGGTCCTCCCTTGGTCCCCCATGGCAATAGGTGTAAGCCAGACTCTTCCAGTAGACAGTCCCTGTGGGAACCTGACCAGGAGAAAGGGTGACCTGCGCCTTGCTACATGTATTGGTGGAGGTCACCATACATACGGGGATGAGAGATTGTCATGGGGAAGAGATTAGTTCTCTGCAGGCAGGAGCAAGGGAAGACAGATTTTCCCATATCTGGAATCTGCACATCTGGAGGAGCTGGAGGGAATCCTGTTGGGAGATACATATCCTGCAATGGTTGCAGAGGTCCCCAGGATCTTGAAGGAGTCCTCCAGCCTTTCATGGGGCACATTAGCCACAAGTTACAAGACAAACAAAAAATGACTTATCCTTTTCAGCACATTAGTTGAAATGTGCTAAATCGCAAGATTTAGCAAACAATATTGCAAAAGAGAATATTATTCATGCCATCTGGAGATGTTGGCTCTGTGATTACCAGATTCCACGAGAACTATTTTTCCTAGAGCTGGGATGAGATCCTAGATGACTTTAAGTTGATCTCTGGAGTGGCTCAGAACTAGTTTGGCCAAGTCCAAAGAATCGTGATAATTCAACGGTTGCTTTTACAGGCTACAGTCCACAAGGCACTGATATAATCCCTAAATAAATGATGTCAAAGATGAGCTAGTGCAGCAAACACTCCTATTGCTACAGGGTTAAACAAGTGTGAAATTGAAGCCCCTGGGAATTAACCACATATTTACTGCACGCGAGAGAGATTGCAAGAGTCCTTGTAGTCAATTCTTTGAAGGAGAGGGGTGCCTGCTCTCGCCCATCCTTACCTCCCACCTGGACTACCTCCCACCTCTCTCTTATAGAGACTTGCCCTCTCTCTTATAGCCCATCGCTACTTTTTATATCACTTACTCAAATCCAGCCAGGAAACCGTGAAAGCCCTGAAAAGGGATGTCAATACTGTGGATGAAGGATGGGCTACCCCTGATGAACTGTGTGTCAAACAGAGCATATGTGGGTCTGAGAGCGTTGCTTTTGGGCTTGCCCAATGTGATTTTGCTCCACCAAAGTGTCTGGAGACCCTGGTCCTGTGCATACAGGTGAGAATGGAGATTATGTGGGACTCATCAAAACCAGGCTTCCTGAAGCTCTTTCCTCATCTTGAGGCATCTGAGTTCATGATGGAGCAGGACAGATAGATTATGTCTCTTTCTTTACTCCTCCCAGCAAACACACCATGGACCTGCAGTGAGCGCTTCCTTTACCCTACCTTACCCCTGCAGATGGAAGGGTCAGCGATTCATACTCAAGTCCTTATCAGCACGTCTGGCAGTACAGAGAACCAAACCCCCTGCTTCAGAGCTAAGCACGCTGGTGTGGACGCCCTCGAAGGACCTCTCCAGGGGTCATTAAGTCATTAAGCAAGAGTGGTGTCAAAGTGCTGCTGCACTATACGAGGATGAAAGAACCTTCTCTCATCAGTTAAACTTTCCCCAACAATTAGCTGCTGAACTTACTGATATTTTAAAGAATTCTCCTCATTAAAGAGTAAATACTTTATTGCCGAGTGCCAGCAGAGCAAGAAGACAATTAGAGCGACCCAGCTCCCCTGACCACTCACGTATTTGGCTAATCACACAGCCTCCAACAATTGAGAAAACGATTTATTACCTAAGTCCTCTCCCTGATTGGTCTGCCAGTGTCCTGTCCCATGAATGTGGGCTGAGATCCAAGCTGAGCTGCAGACCCCTACTCAGAAATAGCGCTGAGAGAGAGAGCATTTTAATGCATCTGTATTTGCATTGAGGGGTCTAACTGGAAGCCAACTCTCTTTCTGATACCCCGTGTGCCCCTGGATCCCAATATCAAATGCTCACAGATGTCTTCCTCTTCCAAGCATATATCCAGCTGAGACACACTAGGGACCTTCCATATTTGTGATACCCTCTGCCAACAAAGCACTGATATCAGCCAACAAACCCGATGCCTCCTTGGAAATGCACTGCCCAAGTTTTCCTCTTGCAATTCCTCACTTGCTATCACCCATTGACCCTGAGGAGAATGCAGCAAGACCTACCAGCCACAGCTGCCCACAGCTACACGTTATAGCCCTCTCTTCCCACCAAAATCCAGTACATCCCTTGGAATAGCCGACTCTTTCACAGCCATGCATTTCCCTGTGGAAGGGACAAAGCCCGAGTTTGTAGCAAGAAGAAATGTAGAAGAAATAAAGACTAAGGGGACGCAAGAGCGCAGTGACATGATTTTGAATCCAAATTGAGAATAATGCAAAGATTCATAAATCCAATCAATTCTCTAACTGATGCTCACAGAATTATCATCTTTATGATGTCACCTTTAACTTGCTCAGCTACCCAAGATTTTCATCCCTACTGCAGTCCAGCTGTCCCAAGCAATATTTTCAGAGCTTATGCAACTCAGAAACCAGGGAAATCCCAAGGACACTTCAGAATATCACACTGGCCATTTCCTAACAAGATACCTGAACTCAGAACTAACTCCTTATGCTGAAATAAATCTACTAAACCCAACAGAATTGGCACTTAATTTAGAAGCTCTGAGACAGCAGGATATGTCAGACATTTAAGTGAAATACCAATGTTCAAAAGGTAGGAAAGATAGAATCCGTGTGAAAGCAAAGTGTATGGGAAAGCAGCAAGTGCCTGGGAAAGCAAGCTGCAGAGAGAGGATCTGGCATCCCCAGAGTGGAAAGGGCACTTTTAGTGTTGAAGGAAGTGAATAATTGAGAAATGCTTATTAGTGTGCAGTAGAAATTTACCCTATTAAAAAGGAGGCATCTGTGGCATCTTCACTTCAGAATTTGAAAGTAGAAAGCTTCCCTAAACTGGCTTTGATTATAGTTCTGTAATAGGATTGGAGCTCACTGAGCTATTCTTGGTCTGTGATTCATTTGATGAATTCAGGCAGTTATTCTGTTTGCAAATTATCAGCGAAGAGGCTTTGATTTGGAGAATTTTGTTCATTGCTCTCCATTATTCATAGAACATTTTCTTTCTGCATCAGCACTTCTGCTGATAGGCAGTTTGCAAGTTGTTTGCTGTGACAGTGACCTCTGTGCAATTCCTGTGGCGGGGTCTTGGGTCATCACATTATGTGGTCCCTATGCCACAATTCCTGTCTAAAACTTTAGCAGTAGCTACCTGCAAATCAACAACATTTTACATTAGTTGCCAGACTTACCCTAAGAGGTTATTCTAACCCATCAAACACATGAATGTTAGACCAAGTGGGCGACATTCACGACAAATGGCTGAGAAGCTGAGGGCCACAAGTGCCCTAGCTAACAAGCTTTGATGGTGGGAAAACCTGTGTTTAAAAATATTTTCACACCCTGTGAAGTAAATGAGCTAGGAAACTGGGAGAGACGAGTGTGTTTATCTTGGAGCTGCTTTTTCTCACCGTAACATCAGTTGGTACAATAAAAGTTGATGGCTTCGAACTTAATATGCTTGAAGTAAATAAGCTGAGACTTTAAAAAAAAAAAGAAAATATTAGTGTATCATTAGCCATTCCTAGGCCATGTGTAAACAGCACAGCTTTGAACTGCAGCTGTCTCTGCCTCTCTCCACTCCTAGATGGAGTACAGGGGCAGCCATGTGTTGTTGGCACCATAGCACCCACCTCAAACACCCTTCAGAATTGCCATCTCAACTGTATATGAGGTCCATCATCTTCCTCATTTCACTCTGGAGAGATTTGGTTAAAAACACTTTGCAGTCAAGGGGTGTTCCTATCTCACAGCAACACAGAGCTGGGATTTGCCATTCATGGACAACTATAGCAACACAGCCAGGCCAGGTCCTCCTTACCACATGGGCTTCAGCCTGTACAGCCTGCCCCACACATCTTTCATGATGATAAAATCCATCTCCTTTGCAGACCAGCTGTTATTTATAGTTTCTGACAGAAACACAAAAGCATTTGAGAACATCTCTTAATGAAAGCAAACCTCAACATTTTCTTTTAATTTCTCTTCACAAAACGAAAGGCGGCTCACGGCTCTATTTTTAGCTTCCCCATAACAAGCTGCATGAGCAGATGAGAGGAACAGCATGTTGATGAAGAAGGTTATTGCACTCCAATCTCCTAACATTCCTTCAGAAATGAGCTGTGCTGGGAGAGGGTTGCCAGCAGCCCGCGCTGCACCTTTAGCAAAGGAGCAGTGCGATGCTCCAAACAGCCCCTAGCAGAGGGCAGCAAGCAGTGGGTCTAGGAAAGCAGCCAATCTCCTCCTCACCATAGAAGTTGAGTGATTAGCCAATCTAGTGGTGGGGGCAATGGGAAGCAGGCTGCAGAGTCCCAGAAGCAGGAACCTCCTAAGAACAAGATGCACTACTTAGCAGAGATCAGCATGGAAACCATGGTCAGCCCAAAGCTCATATCATCCAGGGGCTCTATGAGTCCCCTAAATTCTCAGCTATGGTCATCCTCATGAGAGGCTAGAGGAGGCTGGAAGGAGCAAGAGAAGGAAAGTTGCAGTTTGCCTCCAAGCTGTGCACAGTTAGAGTAGGAGAGTTGAAAGGCCCAAGAAATTACCCCAATGCCTGTCCCCTATGAAGGCTGCTGGTGGGCCACCAGTGGAGCAAACAGGCAGCCAAAGACCTTGCTGGCTGGAGCTCAGCTTGCAAGGAGTGTCCTGGCAGCAAGCTGAGCTCCGATGCCCACCCCTCCAGGGCACCACTACATTAATCCGAAGCGAAAAGGTTGAGGGTTCGGTGTGTTTGGCATTTCCTGCTTTGACGACTCCATTTTTCACTCTGTCCTTTCTTGGCCTTGTGGGAACTTTATTACGAGCGTATTTCTGACTGCTGGCTTCAGGACCCGGGAAGGGTCACGCTCCTGCCACGGCTCTGTGCGTGCAACACAGAGCACGTTCTTCTCCTCCACGGCCCATGTGCTGCTGTCACAAGTCAAGTCCAAGGAAAAGGCTTGCAGAAGCCCCTAAGCTCTGTGCAAAGGTACATCCTGCACTGTTACTGTCAGCCCTCAGCAACATGGCTGAGGTCTTCCCTTCTCCTGTGCTCCCAGGCAGGGAAGCAGCTCATCTGCCAGCAGCATGAATCAGAGTACGGATGGCAGGTAGCCTGCGAGGGACTCAACGGGGTTTCGTAGCCCAGTTAGCCTGTTTCAAGCGGACGTACTGAAAGCCTCTTTTAGCGGCAGCTTTCAGTGACTGTGATCTCCATATATTTAGATTTCCAACACCTTGTGGATGAGGGAGCTGACGGGCTCTGCCTTGTGACTGTCACTCGTTTGCTGTTGATGTTATCTGCGGTGGCAGCACTGCTCTCAGGGGCTTTCCACACTGCTTTCCATCAGCAGAAGGTGGGACTGAGCAGGGTGTGAGGGCTGGCCATAGCCCTGGGATGGCCCAACAAGGGAGAGGAGCACTGGGCTCTTCTGGGTTTCTACTCCACCTGCCATGGACACCTTCAGCAGGAGCTTGACTCTGTCCTGACAAATAGCAGTGCAGGGACAGTAGTAGTTGTGGGACTTGTCCAGGACAGGAGTGTGTACAGCATCTAAAAGAGAGACAGGAATTGGACTTGAATGCATGTAGGAGACAGAGGTATTTCAGGATGTGTGTTTTAGTATCCAGGAGAACCTGGGAAAATGGAAAAAGGGTCATCCTCACTGTGTAGTGTAGGGTGGTCCCTGCTAAAAAGTGGGCTTTGAAAGAAAAGCACAGAGGTGCCCTGAAACTATAGATGGGACCAGAAAGGCTCTCTAGGGGCTGGCAGGAGGATGTAGGTTTGTGCTAGACTGGACATTCCTCTTCTGCAAGATAGACATGGGACAATTATACCAGCTACTCTGCAGAAATGGAACGAACATCTTTATTGGGCACTTTCCCCACATCCATGCTGGTCTCTTCCCACTTAGCTTACAGCCAGGAATCTCCACAATGCAGCAGAGATCACACATTTCTTGTGAACATCAGGCCCCATGCAAGGGAGCTTCAGCTTTAGCAGCCTTAGGAGAGGTGCAAGGCACAAACTTTCGTATCTAAAGGAGAGATCCCTGAGGAGTTCCCCACCAGCTGGGAATGTTCTGGGACCTGCCTGCCTAAAATCAGGGTAAATGGAGGTTGCAGTTATTGGTTCTGAGGTGTCATCTGGGGACTCCAAGCAAATAGAGCACAAGGTGATGTGTTGTAAAGGAGAAATATCTCAAGCCATTAACAAGGGGTTGGAGAAATGCTGCTGCCTCAAACTTTTATCCCTGCAGACAGGGAGTTTTACAAGGTATGTAAACATTATTAGCATTGTTTTACAACAGGAGAATTGAAGTGCTCAGAAGAGGCATGATTTGGAGTAGTATCCCCATCTCCCAATATCAGATAAATGAGGGGCCTTCCAAGTGTGTCCTACTGCCATCACTCCCTCCTTACAGCATGGGTTTGCACAGGTACACCGTATAGTTTCTGGGAGGACTGGCATGTCTAGCTCAGATGTGCTTTGACTAAAGTCAAGAATTGGTCTTGTGGTTAAGACATACAGGTGGGGAGAAAGCAGAGTCACTGGACACATACATAAATGGTGAAATGCATCAGATCTGGAAGAGCTGCTATCGTCTCTCTTTAGGGAGGCCAGCAGATTGGAGGTTTGCCCCAATCCCTGGCAGACATCAGCTCATACGACCTCTGTGATCCCAGGTAGCCCATGTAGACATTAGACAAACCTGGGGACATCCAGAAAGAGCATAGACCAGGGCAGGGATGGAGCTCCTTACCTGGGGGACTTGGGCAAGCCCCCCATTAATATCTATTTCATTAATATCTGTCATTATATTCCAGCCTATACCCCCTGGAGCATGGTACACACTAAAGGGTAAGTTGGGAGGCTGCAGGAAGAAAGCAGTGCAGTTATCCCAAGTAATTCTCCAAGGTGGCACTTTTCCTTTGGGAAGGCAAATTAATGATTTGAACTGCTTCCCTGTGCAGTATGTAGGCATTTCTGAGAAGCGAATCTGAGAGGGAGAGAAGCTACAGTGCAAAACGATGCCCAGGAAAGTCAGTATTTTTATTTAATATTTTCTGGACTGTAAACCTGACAGGGTTTGCATGAGGACAAGGAGTACAAATGAATATTCATTTAATTACAGAAAGGCCAACTAACCTGAGGCATGCACGCAGCATGAAGAGAAGGAAATTCATGGGGAAAAAGAAAGAAAAAAACCTTGGAAGCTGCAATTATGTTAGCAGGGGTCAAATCAATTTCTAAGCTCCAGGGCTTTTTGCTGGCTTGAGGTTTGGCATCAATTTCTGCAAGATATAGGACCTGAAAAGAGGTCTGCAATGACAACTTCATTTCCACCATCCTGGGGTCATCTCGCGGAGGCTGCTGACTTCTGGCCTGGAGAAGCAGTTCCTCAAACCATGGCAGAAGGGAAGGCTCAAGGAAAACTTGGTGGACTCGGTGGAGGCTCTGAGGCTTCTCTTCCAAACCAGGGAATCACCTCTGCTTTACATTTTGCAAAGTTCACAATAAAAATGAGTGATTCCATCCTTGAAGTTGTTTATTGCACAGTGGACCCCATGCCATGAACCACGTGAGGCTCTGGGGAAGGAGATGGATGCACCACTTAATCCCAAAGATCTCTAAGGAAACCAACCCTAAAACAGCCTGAAAGTGCCAGCCCAAGGGAATAATATCACTGCAGGTGGTTTTCCCACCATTTGGCCTGCCAGTGGCTACCATCACACAGGAGAACATCTGAGAGCTCTCTGGAGAGCAACAACCAAATGGGCTCCACATCCTCTTGGCTCCGGGACCAGTTTTTGGGTAGCTCTGAGCATCAGCATCGGCTGGGACGTTGCTGTGAAATGGACTGTGTGCCCCCACCATAGAGGGAAAAACTTCAGGAATTAGCTTTTCAAGTCAAAAATCCTGCGATTCACAGATTCAAGATATGGTAATATTAATTTCCTTCAGGATGCCTCCTCATTTCAAAGCAGAGCGTATTCCCTTGAGTCAGCACTACAAAGGATTCTCGGGAATATTTCACTCTGGGCATTTGTGGCTAATGAATTCACCCGCCAGTGCACCCCCAGGACACCATATTTCCCTGATCTAGGTTGTTTTTTTGCTTCTTCTTCTTCTCTGAAATTACTCTTTCCCCTCATTAGGAAACAAAAATAAATGAATAAAATAAAAAACAAGCGTAGGCTTTATAATACAGGAAGGAATAGGGATGGATGGATCTGCTCTAAAATGAAACACCAGTGCAGGCAATTTTGCAGGAATTTTGACCCAGGAATCTTTTAGCTCTTTCCAAAAGAGCAGAAAGAAGAAGAGAGGGATGGGGGAAGGAATGAACGACACATGTATTTTGGAGCTGCTAATGGAGGAGTCCCTGAGGCAGCCAATCAAGCTGGCAATCCTCCCGTTTCATTTCTTGACAGGTTTCTCTCTTTGACTGAGTTGTCAGCCCAGGCATCTCTGTATTTCAACACGAAAGAGCTGTCAGCCGGCAGCAGGAGGGGAGAGCGGGATGCAGACTGGAGCGCACTGAGACCCTGGGCAAGTCAAGCTTGGAGACCGCGTCCACCTTCCTGCATCTTCCATCTTTGCTTCTCCCCAGCTCTGTGCTGAGACTGGTAAACCTTTTCTCTTGCTTTTAATGATATTAATGCTGACTTATTGGTTGTTAGCAGAGGACTAAACCAGGCTGAGCTATGACTACTGTTGTGTTCCCTAAAGCAGCCAATTCAGGCCAAAAGCATTTGTGGTCCTATTCTCACTGTGAGGTGTTTAAACTGAGAGGTTCTTCAGCACACTGACATGCAAATATGGACCTTGTCCCTGCTCATTTCTTTCCTTTCTGACGAGCTTTCAAACATGGGACTCTTCTCAATTAGTATGGGAGGATGCATGATGAGCAACTAGAGCTCTCCGAATTACAAACAAGGTTATTTCATGGTTCTTCGGCATTTGTTTGCAGGACTCCTTTGGCCTAAAAATATGTTTTTTGTTTTTCTGGAAGGAAACTGAAAAAAAAGAATTTATGAAATGTGAAGTCTTCATGTCTTGGAGAACTGAAATGGGGACAGAGCTGACAGCCCCATGTGAAGTTCTTGCATCCCGATGGAGCAGCTCACTGCATGCTGAAAGTTGAGGTCCAGAGAAATCGGCTGCACACTGGAGCAGATTCGTTAGCAATTACGGTCTCTCTCTTAATAGCCTGTATGATTGTGTTGCCCTCTAGCGTCTGGTTGTACAGTATGAGGTTCATGAGGTTCCCAGTGTCTGGCAAGAAGGTCTGTGCAAGCACTGGAAAGGAGAAGTAACAGCTTGTGGTTGGTAATTTAGTGTAGTGCCAGTCAAGCCTGGGCAGCTGAGAAAGGTGCGAGCGTGGGTACTTGTAGGTGCCATCCACTGGGGCTTCTTGGAAAATGCCTAAAATTGGAAATCTGGGTGAAAAGCTGATATGAAAAGGTCCCAACCCCGGAGAATGTGCCCAGAAAAGTCTGGTAGCCACTTAAAAATTTGGCTTTTCAATTAAAAATAGAAGCTTCAAAAAAATCATGCATCACATGTCCTGCCTGCTGACTGCAGTCTGCCCAAAGGGCAGAGATCCCCTTGGCCTTACAGCGGATAAGGCCATTGCTCCTGGAAGGCACCTGGAGCCCCAGCACGCCAAGGAGGAGCGCTCAGGGATGCTCGCTGTTGCAGGGAGCCCTTCCAGCAGGTCCCAGCACACTGTGAGCACCCAGCTCCCTGCAGCTGCTGGAGGAGCAGCTTGGGCTGCGCTCCCTGCAAGAGATGCCTGCAGTGTGCCAAGGGCTGCACATAACTGGCATGAGGAGAGCAGATGATGTTTAATGGGTGAGGCTCATATTTCACCCTCAAGGAGCCCAAAGCATTTCATGGGTGGGGTGTTCAAGCATCTCGGCCCAGCTTTGCTCTCTTTTAAGCTGGCTTTTAAGTTGGTTGCTCTGGATGCACAGGCTCCTGTCCTGCACGGAGAGACACGCGAGGCATTTGCATCTGCTCTGGTGCACATCGAAGTGGCCGTAAAGCCAGGGCTCTCATTTCCTAGAAGAGGGCCAAAATCAGCGTTTTGCAGGTGGCTAATGGGCCAAGAGGCCTTGGACCTTGCTCAGGGTCAGTGTTAATGAGTATAAATATGACCTGATCATGAGTTCCAGGAGTGGGAACACTCCTAGTCATCCAATAGGTAGAAAAGATCAATTCTGGGACTTCATCCAGGAAC
>JAUBOD010000222.1:2691018-2708207 GCA_032353885.1 Nothura maculosa | reverse complement strand
CGCCGCCTTCCCCGGCACCGGCTCTGCCAGGGAGCGAGCGGCGGCCCCGGCCCCGAGCCGCTGCCTGGGAGGCTTCCCGGCCGCCGCGGCTGCTGCTGCCCGCCCGCCTGCGCGCGGCCTTTCCCGCTGCCAAAGTTTGCCTGAAATGGGAGCGCAGGAGCCAGCGGGTTCCCTGCGATGCCGGCTGCTCGGGGAGGCTGCAGGGAGCTTGCCAAGCAAGCGTGGACAAGCATGGGTTGTGTGCGATCCACGCAACCCCCTTGCTCGCCCATGTCTTGTCCGAGGTATTGCCACGGCGTTTTATTGAGTGCGTTCTTCCTGGTGTTATCGCTAGTCCCCAAGCGTGGCATGTTTTGGTGGCCCGGAATATCCGGCAAGCTGTTAGGAAACCTGCCCACGCGATGCCTGAGACTCGCGTTTTCTCGTCTTGCAGCCTTTATTTGTGTGTGTCGCCTCCAAAACGGGATCACGCGCCTGTTTTATTGCTCTAACGTGCGTGGCCAAGGAGGTTCGTAACGCCGCGGAGCGGTGGCAGTTTGCAGAGTGCCTGGAGAGGGTTTGTGTGCCGAGTTTCTCAGGTCTCAGCACGCTGGGGTGTTAATGGTTGGGATGGCTTTGGCCCAGGTCGTCTCCTGCTTCGAAACGAGCTCTGAATCCTCGGCCAAGTCCTTGCTGTTGGCAAGTGGCTTCAAGGAGAAGGTCCCTCTTTGGGCAGCTGCAGCAGCCGGCCCGGAGCTGGCGGCTCGAGGCGCCCGGTGTTCCTAGACGGCGTGTTGCCTTCCTGGTGAGGTCACCGCTGGACGGCATGCCGGGAATTGGGGAAGCGGTGCCAGCCGCTTGCTGGGCTGCACGCGGGACCGCGACGCAGCGAGCTGGGATTTCCGTCGCCACCGCCGCCGGGATTGCTAGCGGAGCTGCTCGCTTGGCTTGGCTTGGCTTCCTGCCCACCCTGCGAACAGGCAAGAAATAAGGGGGATGCTGAAGGGGTGGATGCAGGTGCAGCGCTCTCCATTCCCAGAGGCTGTGCCCCAAAACCTGCTTCTGTGAGATGAGCTGGGAAAAGGCAGCGCGGGAGGATGTGAGCGGGAAGCGAGCGGGCAGCAGCGGCGGGAGCAGCAGCTGCGGCGGCTCGGGCAGCTGGTGGCAGTGCTGCAGAGAGCCCCGAGAGGCGGCTCCGTGCCCTGCTCGG
The DNA here is from genome assembly GCA_032353885.1 of Nothura maculosa. Lineage (NCBI taxonomy): Eukaryota > Metazoa > Chordata > Aves > Tinamiformes > Tinamidae > Nothura > Nothura maculosa. The sequence continues at coordinate 2,707,018 of JAUBOD010000222.1, read as the reverse complement.
CCCTCTGCAGCCTTGGTGGCACCGGGAAGGCTGCGCGTGTGAGATTTCGGGATGTCAGGGGGCTGCTTTCTCTGATGGAAGCTCAGAGAAGGCTATAGTCAACTTTTATTGCCATAACAGAGCTCTTTGCTGCTGTTTTTTTCGTGGAGCCAGCCCAATTGGTGGCATCGGTAGGTCCCTGCCGTGGAGACTCTGCATCCGCAAAGCCGCAGGGCTTCAGAGCTCTGACAGCAGGTCCCGTGTGCCTGGCCACAAGCATCCTCAGCAGGACAGAGCTGCTCCCTTTGCTGGAGCTCAGGCCTTGAGCCTGGGCTTTGCAGGCGCCCCAGGACCTCAGACGGGTGCCAGGGCTGCTGGATGGCTCATGTACACGGCAGGGAGGAAGCATCCTGATCCCGGCCTCCCCTCCTGCCTTCCTGTTGTTCCCACTGGGAAGCATCAGCCTGCAGCTCGCCTTGGGGTCCTGGCATCCTCTCGTGCCCTCCTGTTTTCCCACTGGGAAGCCCCAGGCTGCAGCTCACGTTGGCATTGGGAGCTCTCCGGAGCCCGCTGCAGCGCTCGCCACGGCGCCGTGGGGACCTTGCAGGCTCCATCGCAGCGTGGGCCCTGCTGCCTGCCCTTCCCCTGGCTCCTAGCGGGACCAGCAGCAGAATAGCTCCTTTTGTGAGCCCCTCTGTGCCTCCATCTCACAGGAAATGGGCTTTTGTGTCAGCTCCCATGGCCCAGGCTCCCAGCTCCTGCCTTCCCTCACAGAGATGCTGGGATGCTCCCAAGCAGAAGAGTGTGCTTGGTGCCCTGCTGCAAACACCTGCCTTGGTAAAGGGCTGACTGCTTTTCTCCAACATCTAGATTTTGGTAAAGGCGCCGCTGGTCCATCCTGATTCCCTCTTGGCTTTTCCTGGAGGGATTTCCAAGGAGCTTGGGAAGGAAGAGGGCATGGGTGCCATGTAGCGTGGATAAGATCCATCAGCCAGAAGATTCCCGGAGAGGAACTGGGGCTTTTCCTCCGTGAGTGAAAAATGATGCTGAATCTCCTCCTTGCAAACTTTAAGAGCAGAAAGACAAGCAGGAAAATGCAGTAGATGCTTGGGCAAGAAAATGCTTTGCTGGTGTGTTTGCCAGCTCCTCTCGTACCTGGGACGCAGGAGCACAAACATTTGCCCAGTTTCTGTGCAGCGACTCAGCGTCTTGCAAAGGGAAAGGGCTCCGTGCATGGGCAAAATGTGCTATTATTTATTGCTGGGCTTATGTGAAATTAATTGTTAGGCTTCTGTATTTATTTCCCTTTTACAAGGACAGTAAATGAACTGCACGGGGGTAATGGCCTAGAAATGAAGCTTCATTTTCCTAAGCAAAGCCCTTTTTGAGTGGTTGATTGAAGCAGGGAAAGAGAGGGAGGAATAAATCTAACTTCCGAGAGCAAGCAGGGATCTTTCTATTGGAGAGCTTAAGCGCAGCGTAATGAACGTGCTCTGTTAGGAGGGCTGCACAGGAGGAGGAAGAGGAAAGTTGCATGCACCTGTGCATCCTTGAAATGCAGCTGGGCCGCATCCATCACGGACGACTCGGAGGTGACGTGGAACAAATTAGCTCACAGAGGCCCCACAAAAGGGTTTGAGGTGGCACCGATGCGGGTGGGAGGCAGATGTGCCCACGCAGGCATTCCCAGGAGGAATGATGTCCTGGAAAAGCGGCTCGGTGCCTTCTGTCATCAGGATGAATCCGTGACTCTTTCAGGCTCTCATAATGGCCATGGCAGAGTATTTCCCTGTTGCTGGGTTTGCTCCAGTCAGATGGGCTGCAGCAGCAGGTGTTTCCCTGCGGCACAAACACTCGTGCAGGGGGCTGGAGCATCACGGAGCGAGTGCAGGAATCCGTTGCGGCGTCTCCTTTGCGCTCCCAAGATCCCCATCGTGGGCAGTGGTGGCATTTGCTTGGCAAATCAGTGCGTGCTGGGCGGAATGGGTGCTCTGCGGTGCGGCTGCAGCGTGTCGGGACCTGGCCCCCGCTCTCCGCAGCGATGCCTCCGTCTGCCGGGGCTGTTTTTCTTTCCCTCCCAGAACAGAGCTGGGATTTTGCTTGGCCGCCTGCCCAGGCTGCCGGTGGCTCCGTCTCTCGCAGGGTGACGCCGGAAGCTTTTTGCACGCCCGCGAAGCGAGGAGGGCCGAGCCTTGCTTTGCAGAAAGGCGGTGGGTGCTCAGTTGTACAGCGGATCAACCCGGCCGTACGCTTTTGCTTTCTGCCTTGGCTTGTGCATTTTCCACTGTGGCCCGTGCACAGGGGTGAGAGCCATCCAGCATCTCTGCTGATCCCCTAACCATGCCCGGCCTTTTCCTGAGCCCCTTCTTCCCTTCGCCCACTGGTATCCCCTGCCCTTCTGATGCTCTCCCTTCCTCTCCATCACAGCCAGAGCCATCTCAGATAAGGTAATCTGCTGCACAGAGCCCTTCCAGTTCCTCTTCCCTTCTCTCTTGGTGTCTTTGGCTTCTGCTATTTTCTCCCTGCCTCTTTCTTGGTCTCCCTTCCCTCTCCTTAACCCCTCCATGGCTGCTGTCGATGCCTCCCAGATCCATGCAGGCTGGAGCATCAATACCTTAGCGTTCTTTCCCTCCTTCTCCCAAGGATTTGGTGTCCTCCTTGGACACCTCCTGGTGCTCTGCCAGCCTCCTGGCAGCTGCTTCTGTCCTGCACCAGGGCTATATCCTGCTCTGTGTCCTATCTACAGCCTCTGCTGTTCCTCCGGTGAAGTGAAGATGCTGGAGATGCTGGTTCTCCGAACATTTGCAGAGAAAGCACAAAATGCACCAAATAAAACCTTGAAAAACAAGGTTCAGCCATAGCACCTATCTCTCCTGCTAAGACGACCATGGCAGAGGGATCGGCTAATCTTTCTGCACATGCCGGCAGGTTATTCCTGAGCGACAGCAGCTCCTGAGCTGAACATTGTGACCTTTTGGCTTCTGCTCCCAGCATCCTGCAGGGATGCTGAGATGCTGCATTGGGCTGCGCGCGTTCCAGCTGTGAGGAGCCGCAAATAGTGTGAAACTTGAAATAATTTGTGAGGAAAAACATCACATTGGCCATTGCTTTCCTCGCTGGGCTTTAAAGCTGGGAGCCCGACTTCTGCTTGTCATCAGAGTTCCCTTTTTTGACTGCTGTTGCCCTGTGGCCTTATGCCCCTCCATGTGTGTTACACGTTTGCTATTCTTAGGGCTGGAATATTTTCTCTCTTTTTAAATCCCTTTTCTTCCTCTGAGAAATAACCATCGACCAGAGATACTTTCCAGCAGCAAGGAGGTGATCTGGGTTGGTCCTTGCAGCGAGGCCAATGTTGGCACAGCAATGGTCATCTCGGCAGGGTTGGCATCACTGCAGAGCACAGCTGGGTGCATCTCCAGGCTGTGTGCTCCACGGGTTGGATGTGCCATGGATTGGATGTGCCATGAGTTTTCCACCGGGAATCCATGCCCTCGGTAGCTTCACGAGAAGATGCCCCCCAGCTGCAAGATGACCCTGAGGAGGGTATTTAGAGCAGGCGCCTGGCCAGGTTCCACGTGTGCCGGTGGAGCAGCGCCAAAACAATTGGAATAAAATAATCTTGTTTTGCTGGGAATACAGCGGTGGAAAAGCTGCTTGAATTGAATTGCTTCTTTTGGGGAAGATTAAGGGTAAAAAGTGCTTATGCTTAGAAGTGATTTCAGGTCGGAGAGAGGCTTCTCTAAAGGAATGCAGATGTTTCTGGGTCACCTTGCAGTGCCTGGGAAATCCACCTCGGAAGGCTTCAAGTGGCCTCTCTGTGTGCTTTTATTATTATATATATTTGTAATAATATAATGGAGGGGAAAATGGATTCTGCAGTGAGCTGCATCCTTTGCTGGGAGCCCCTTTATGCAAAACAGAGGCTTGAGACACATGTGCCCTGGGCCTCTTGCTTGTTGGCTCAACCTGGGCTTTCTCTTTTGGATGCCCGATACTTCTAGCGCATTGTGGCTGCTGGACCAGGCTGCACCAGTCCCGGTGCCTCTTCCTGCGCTGGTGAGAGGGTGGTGGCACAATTCCAGAATATCCGCTCGCCAGGCGGTTCATGCCACAGGGATTAGCGCTCGTTATCCCTATTGTCTGCACTTCCCGCAGGAAGCACTGTTTATCTCGCCCATTGAGCTGGGGAGCCTGTGCAGATATATTTAAACTTCCACCGATCCGCACAACAGCCTTTGAGTTTCTCGATGCCTCCAGAAGCCCTGTGAAAAGTGGGAAACCTTAAGAAGAAATTGCAGAATTTTGCCTTTTGCATCCCTATGCACTTCAATCTGATGAGGCCAGGCAAATATGATATTAGGAGCAGGTGGCTCAGCAGGAGGTCAAAGAAACAAAAAAATACTATAGACACGAGCCCATCCCATAGGCAACTTCCCAGTGCAGAGCAGCTTTACTGTTCATTTTGCATGGAAGATTGTGGTTGACGGAAAGGTTTCATTTCATCGTGTCAACAAATGGCTTAATGCACTGATTTCTGCCCAGCTATAACAGCACTATTAGCCACTTAAAGCGATGGAAACTGTTTAGCACTAGCAAGGGAGAAGCATTAGGGAGAGTCTGGCTGAAAAAATCATTAAAGCTCATGTGGAAATGCCCACGTTTTGGAGCGAGAGATTAAGGACAGCCAAGCATGACTTTTGGGGCAGGAAACCCAATTTACTAGGGTTTGTACTGCAATAAAGAGTTGGGGGGGGGAGAGATAATTTATTTGGCCTTCCCCAACACCTCCAATAAATTCCCTAAATCACTGCAGAAATTGCTGGGTATCATTGGTGCAGCCAAAGGTTGCTCCCCTCTGTTGGGGGACTTGAAAGCTGGAAACGTCACATTAAATATGCCAGTCGGCCACGTACGTGTGTGAGTTTATGCGCTTGCCGTGCAGCCTTGATAGAGATTAGGCACCGCTAGATCTAAATTGGCTGCGGGAGCCTGATTGCCTCCCCTCCTCTTCTCCCTGGAGCATCTGCATTAGGTAGGAAGCGGAGCTAATTACACGGCCGTGCGCTATTTTTACTCGTAGGGCACGTGCTCCGTGCTGTACGTGGGAGAGACCTGCTCCAAGGGCAAACATGGCCAGCGTGGTGCTGAGTAGTCATGTTTCTTATTATTTATTTATGGGAGGAGGGGATGGGGGACCCACAGTTGGGTGATGGAGGACACCAGGAATTGCATCCTGTAGAAGCCAACCTTCCTAGCTTGCTGGTCTTGGGAATAGGTGCGTTGACCTTTGGAGAGGCTCTTGATGGGGCAGGAGTGATGGTAGATGTGTTTAGCTTCAGACCTACCAGAGATAGGGATGCAGGTGGAAGCAGAGGGCCTGAATCTCCTGTAATTGCCTTCTTGGACCACATCTGGCTTCCCTCGGAGCAGGGGTGGCATGACCAGCCAACCCTATGACCCTGATGATGGGAGTCTTTGTAGCCAAATGAGGTTGGGTTCTTTGCATGTGTTAGACACTTTTTATATTTTTAGGGAGTTAATTAATCCAAACAAAACCGATTTTAATCTAATCGGCGCTTCCTTGTGCCACATCAATCATGGTGCATCAAAGTGAACATCAAAGCGAGCGGCGTGAATGGCTTTGGAGGCAGTGCCAGCTGCTTTATCCAGGTGCATCCCTGGAAGAGCGTCCTGTCCCATGGCCCTTGTCTCTGTTTCTGAGGCTCCTTCCACTTATCTCGGATCTAAGGGGTGCTGCAGAGGTGAGGAAAACAAGATTAACATAAGAATGGCCAGCATGAACAAAATCTCTCTGAACTTTATGCTCCTTTTTTTTGTTATTATTATTTTTTTCTTTGCTGCCTCAGATGGCCTCTCCAGCAGGTGCTCTGGAGGAGGATGTAAACTCCATCCAGCCTGTAGTAGATGGGTCTAGCCATGAGCAAGCCATGGGCAATTGCATCCTAACCAGTGCACCTGCAGTCTCTTTGCTGGGATCCAGCTTTGACTGCAACTCCCTGCAGAAGTCACTGGAAATGTCCTGTTGTGGTCCTTATTTTTCAAATGATATCCTTGAGACTCTAAAAAAGAGTGCTGTTTTCGTTAATTATATATATTTTTTGTATGCTCTTAGGACAGTAATTTTGCTTGTTGGTGCAACAGGGTCAAATTGGGGAGGTGGGAGCTGCTGGGTTCACTTGGGTAGCACTAGGGTTTGCACTTGTGGATGCTCTACAAGGAGAGATATGGATGCTCAGCCCTGCAAGAGAGAACCCTAGTGAAGGGGCAGCTTGAAATGCAGGGATGTTATGACATGCGAACGCCCAGGATCTAAAAATACAACCTTGTTTTCCTGCAGCTGGAGTTGATTTAGGCATCCCTGTTTTGGTTCTTTTTTTTTTTCCACTGAGTGCAAGGCAGGGCAGCACGGAGACAGGACTTTGCAGGCTGTAATTTTGCTCTCTGTCCTTCCTCACCCTGCTCCTAAAAGAAAGTGACTGGTAAAAGCTCTGCTTGCCCAGGGTATCCCAGACTGTTGGCCTTTCCCCTGCATGTTAGCAAAGGCAAGAGAGAAGTTTTATTATATTTTATAGGGGACCTTTTGAAGCAAGCTGCTGTGTTCATGGGAGTCCAGCTGTGCTGTGGAAGCCGTGTCAGGATGCATGGAGCCCAAGGGTCTTACAGACTGGATGTCCTCAAATCCATCCTGCCTGTGGGGTCCTGCTGGAGAGGAGTCTCCAAGGTTTGGTTTTGCTGGCCACAATAACCCCTTTCTCATGCTGTTCTTTTCTGTTCTTCTCCCTCACAGGTAACTGGCCAGCTTCCCTGGATTTCCATGCAGAATCAGGCTCGTTTTAACTAAAGATGGAAACACTGGAGTCAGAATTGACCTGCCCAATCTGCCTGGAGTTGTTTGAAGACCCTCTCTTGCTGCCGTGCGCTCACAGCCTCTGCTTCAGTTGCGCCCATCGTATCCTGGTGTCCAGCTGCTCCTCCAGCGAGTCCATCGAGCCCATCGCCGCCTTCCAGTGCCCCACGTGCCGCTATGTCATCTCCCTCAACCACCGCGGCCTGGAGGGCCTCAAGCGCAACGTGACCCTGCAGAACATCATTGACCGCTTCCAGAAGGCGTCCCTGAGCGGCCCCAACTCCCCCAACGAGAGCCGGCGGGAGCGACCGTACCGCCAGAGCCCTACCATGGCCGGCGAACGGATCGCCTGCCAGTTCTGCGAGCAGGACCCGCCCCGGGACGCGGTGAAGACGTGCATCACCTGCGAGGTGTCCTACTGCGACCGCTGCCTGCGGGCCACGCACCCCAACAAGAAGCCGTTCACCAGCCACCGGCTGGTGGAGCCCGTGCCCGACGCGCACTTCCGCGGACTCACTTGCCTGGAGCACGAGAATGAGAAAGTGAACATGTACTGTGTGGCCGACGACCAACTCATTTGTGCCTTATGCAAACTGGTGGGCCGCCACCGGGACCACCAAGTGGCATCGCTCAGCGACCGGTTTGAGAAGCTCAAGGTAAGCTCAGAGGGCTTTTGGGTTCTTGGTGACCACGGTGTCCACTGTGGAGGCTTTGCTGCTCCCCAGCTTGATCAAAGCCTGAGACTCCAAGCATGGAGGTGGACATGTGGAGCTGGGAATGACTCGTAGCCTCGTGTCCTGCTCCTGTTTCCATGTGTCCCAGCCCTACGGCAAGGTGGAGTGTAAAGTAGTCAGATGGGAGTGGTACAATAAGCCCTTGGGCTGTGAGCGAGGGCAAAGTGCCCAGGAGCTTTCTTTTGTAGAAACTGCTGTTGGCTGATGGAGTAGTTTCAGAGCAGGAATTGCTTCCAGATGTCTCAAGCAGCATCTCTCACTTAAGTTGAGCAAACCCTCTTAAATCCAAAAAGCCATGAACTGTGGGGCAGTTTGTTGGCTCGCTTGAGACTTGGGTACCAGCAGGGAGAGCTGGGTCTCGTTTGTGTCATTGCAGCGGAGTTTGAACCACTGTCCTTGGCTGCTGTCTGTGGAGAACCTCTTCTCTACCAGAGCCTTCATGTTGCAATGAAGCAGCAGAAATGGGCAGTCGTTTTCCAGCCCCCTTCACTTGAGTACATAGCACATATTGATCCGAGCTGAATTACTGTTCTGATGCTCTTCAGGTTGGCAAGATCAAGCCTCTGGAGATCCCCCTGGAGTATGTTGAAGCTTAATTTTCATGCAGCGCTTGTGCTTGTACTGGATATTGTGTGAACCCGCATGGCTGATATTTGACCTATATAAAGCTAGAAATCCCTCTCCATCCCCTGTGCATTCCACGTGAATCTGCAAAACAATTTCAATTTATTTTCCTCCTTAATATTGAAAAAAAATATAGCTGGTCCCATTAGAGAAAATGCTGCTAGTATGACTGTAACTGTGGCTGTGCATTATAACCTTTATCATGTTTCCAACTTCTTCTTTGGTTTTGTTCACCCTTAATCTTCTGGGCTTGTTCTGACCCAAAAGTGCTTTTCTTGGCTCTTTGTCTTGTTAATGTCTCTGACAAAAATCGATTTGTCTGCTCTTGCATTGTTTTTTTTTGAGGGCAGAGGAAATATTTCTATCAATCTAACAAAAATGCTGACTTTTTATGTGCAGACTAGAATGATTGTTTAAAAAAAATCCTCTGTAAAAGTTCTCGTGGTGGCAGAAACTCCCACTTCCACTGTATGGAAAGGCTTGCATAGAAAGTATGGGATGTGTGGTTGCTGGTATTGGACTGCTGTATCTTGAAACCTTGGTGTGACGGATTCATCCTTAAATTTTGCCTCACCTAAGCTCTCCCTCTTTTCCCTTTCCCATTAGTCTGTAGCCAGTAGACCAATTTTTAGTTCAGAACATTCTTTTTCAATGAGGAAACGTCTCAATTAGCAAATTGGAAAGCTTGGAAAGAAACGACCGTGGATGTTTGCATGCAATAAAACCAGAGGACGGGAATGAAAACCCTTTAATGTTTTCCCCCCACTCTACTGGAATGTGTCGGCTAGCTGGGCAAATTGATCAGAAGACAAAAAAAAGCCCCAACAACCTAAATTGTTTCTTCCACTGGCCAAATTTTGCCCATTGCCAAAACACCATTAAAAAAAAAATCACAAGTGATTTTTTAATGAAAAAGGAAACTCTTCCTGGCTTATAATCCTTCTTTCTATGGTGCTTGTCTCCCATAGTCCACCTTCAAAGTGGTGGAGCTGTGGTCGAATCTGTGAGTTAGAGGGATCACAAGCTGCGATGCTTCTGCCTCTATTTTCCCACCTGCAGGTTTTCCTCTGGGAAATGCTGCTTTCCTGGGAATGTGTTCTCCACCGTGCTTTGGAGTCTTAATTCTTCCTTTTTCTTTCTTTTTTTCCCGCTTAGCTGGCCTCCTTTTGCTTGATCTTAGAAGCTGACGAATTACCACCTGCAAGGGGCCGGTGTCCCCTTGAGGACGGGGTCTCTGCACGGCCAGCAGCCCAGCTGCTCTGTGCTGGATGACTCCAGAATAACCTTTCCCGAGTGGAATGTCTTCTTGGCCAATCCAAGGCCGTAACTTTCTTCCTTGAAGTTGCAAGAGTTTCACCTCTGGGTCCATTCGGTGGAGCCAAAAGGGATGAAATTTTTGCTGCCAAGGGATAATCATCTGAGGCACAGCCTTAGGTTTTGTGTGACCAGAGCCCTCAGGTGTGGTATTAGGCTTCAATGGAACATAATGGTCTGCAAAGCCCAAAGTCAAGCTCAATTGACCAACCTGCTTCCTTGAAATGCTGTCGTGCTCTGGCTTGGGGCAGCTACTTCTTTAAGTGAACTAGGCAGAGTGGATTTTTTTTTCCTTTTTTTCCTTTCTTTTCTTTTTTTTTTTTCTTCCTGTTCTGCCAGGTAGATTTTGCCTGCAAATCTGATGAGTTTATGAATTCTCTTTGTATGTTTTTTTTCCCACATACTCTACTATTACTGCAAGAATTGCACATGCTAGGGAGCAATAAGCTATAAAGCTTGGGGAGTACGTGCCCCCAAGCTTTGTAGTCAGTGGTTGCAATAGTGTTTTGTGTCTTCCTTCTCCTACGGCCTCAGTTTAAAGCAGGCCTCAGTTTAAAGCAGACCTCAGCATTGTCCAAACTCCTGCCTTACGAAATACTGTGCAGTAAAACCTGAGAGCTGAGCGTAGACGTGACACTGCCCTGCTCGAACCTGAGCCGAGCTGTGTCGGTTTGCAGGCGCAGTTCTTCCGCACTCGATGATGGTTTTGCTTTCTCCTTTCTTCTTCGAGTGGTTAATCAGTGAGTTATAGTCTCGAATGCTTGGACATTGAGCAGCTTAATCTCCAGCTTTGATCGCATAGCTAGAGCTAGCTGGATTTCCTTCCTTTTTTTTTAATGGAAAATTGTGTTTTCAACCAAGTAACGTCTGTCAAAAGAAGCGTGCTTTCTCCTAGAAAAGTCCCCAGTGGTTCTCCCCTATTTCTAGTGGTGGTGCCGTAGTCTCTATCTCTTTCCTCCATCCCTTACCGGTGTCCCAAAGTAACTCTACCCAACCATCTGCCCGTCCTCCTCCTCCTCCTCGCACGCTTGAATCCCAAATCCCCAGCGAGTCCCTGCAGCCTGGATTTCCCTTCGCGGCGCCGCACTGATTCATCCCCATCATACTATGCACCCCGAGGTATTTTAGGAACCATCTCTAATCCCTTTTAAAAAGTACAGAGGCTTTTTTTTTATTATTATTTTGTGCATCTTTAGCTCAAGCAAGAAGAAATCAGCAAGCAGCAGCAGGCTTCCTGCCTCTGCTGCAAGCACGAGTTGGAAAGCTCGCTTGGCTCGTGCTTGGGTGAGCTCACACATGCACCACCACACCAGGGAACTGCTTTAAGCTGCACGTAGCTGGCTACGCTGCTGCTCTGAAGTCACTCACCCCTTGTTGGACCCTTTTCCACCTCCTCATCCCTTCGCCGTGACTTGCAGCCTGCGCGAGAAGATACCTGAGTTTGAGGAGCACCAGGCAGAAGGAGGTGTTGCCTGGCCACGATGGGGTTCAGAGAACACCACGACCAGCACAGTAATGAGCTAGGAGCGTGTCTGGAAGTTTTCTGAAGTTGTAATTACCAGGATTCCCAAAGGAGGCTTGGTGGCTTCCATTTATCCCATTTTCCAGGAGCCACTGGAGAGGCTCCACATCAAAGGCCTCTGGCTAAGGCACGGCGACGGAAAGCCCGGGCAAAATAACTCTTTGGGTAGCAAAACGCTTTATAATAGAGTGGCACTTTGCAGGACCTGTACTTAAGTGCTCCTAGAATTGCAGATAGAGGAGATGAAAAGATTTTATATTATAGAGTTTTGTCCTGCAGATGCTTGGGATGTGCCTAGGCGTGAGGGGATAGCGACGCCAGTGTTACCTGCTTGGGCAGGAGAGCTGAGCTAGGAGCAGCATCGCAGGTGGATGCACGTGGGTGAAGGCAGAGGGAAATAGCAGGTTGCTTTGGGACTGCAGGACAGCACGTGCCAGTGGCTGGGCTGGCTAAATCTCTTGCTATGGGCTCAGAAAATCTCTTTCTTTTGCTCAGGAAATGGGACATACGCAGGGATGGGATGACACCATGGTGTTAACAAGGGCAGGCAATTTCTTGGGAGCATTGCATTTCTTGGGGTATTTTCTGTTGGGTTTTGGTGTTTGCTCGGCGTGGAGCATCCTGGTGCAATGTGAGCTGGGCCGCCGAGACGCGCGCTGAAATATTTATGTGCAATTCTGCACTGACGGTCACCTCTCTTCAACCATGAAAAGCGCTCACCTTTGGCCGCTTCCTGTGTTTTTAAGCAGCGACAGGTAGAGCCAGAAGTGCTCGTTCTCTTCTCCCTCTCTCGACAAGATGAGATCTGCATTAATATTTACCCCGGTGCAGGATTAGTGCCTCTGGGGTTCAAGCTTGCCTGCTAAACCAGACCTTTGAGGGTGGCCATGCGCCTAAGGAGAGAAGCGGGATGTGAACCGCAGCAAATGTCAACTAGCCCTGCAAATTCGGCTTGCTCATTAATAGAATTGCTTCTGCTCCCAAAAGCTAACAGGCGAGCATGCGTGGTGCTTGCAACGGGTGAGCTTGGCTGTGAGCAGTCCCTGAATCCGGCCTTGATGTTTATTTTCCCTTCCTGTGTGTTCAGAAATGGTTGAGATGTTGCACGTGGCAACAGCAGGAAGGGCCTTCTCAGGCTAGACTCACTAAAGAGATCAACATGAAAGATGCAATTAAAAATTCATGTAGATTAAGAGCGAAAAAAGGAAGAAAAAAGCATGACCTAGATAAAGCAAACGCCGAGGAAAGCAGTGCGTTATCAGCCACGTATCATCTTTGCCGATTATAAAAGCAACCCAGCTTGTAACCCATAATTATGCTGCTCTCGGTGGAGCATTGCCCCGTTCCGGGTGCCGCTTCCTTTGGCAAGCCTGGCGAGGGCCCAGCAAGGTCCCCTTGCAGTGCACAAATGCAAGACTGGAGCAAGAGATTTTGGACTAGAAGCTCTTGGCTACATGCACATGAACGCAAGATTGGAGCAAGAGATTTTGGACTAGAAGCTCTTGGCCACATCCCCCCATGAGGGATTTGTGTTGCAAGGGAAGTATTCAGAGGAAGGGTTTTGCTTTAATGACTTGGCTCCTTTTGCTTTCTCATTGCTGAGGCTCTCAGCAGATTGCTGTGCTAGAAATCCTGGGGAAATATAGGTGCCTTTTGTAACGCTTTATATAAGCTCTTTGCTAAAGGAAGAGCAATCCGCCAGGTAGAAAGCCTATCCCCTGTCTTTCAGATAGCTGCAGTGACTCTAGTGGATTTATGCAAGTGTGACTGGAAGTCAGAAAAATCCCTGTGCTAGACAAATCGTATGCAGAAAGTTGCTACTTGTTCCAAGGCTCTTAAGAAAGTGGTGGAGTCGAAAGCATGAGATGGGGGAAACTTCTATCACGCTGAAATGTAGGACTTCTTTGCCTAGGGACTTTTGAACGTGTTCTCACTTGCGCTGTGTGAGTCACCAGGATTGCTGCTTAATTTATAATTTACTGTAGCGCCATGGGGCTAAACTGAATTTTATGTATTTCTATATTTCTTGCACACAAGAAAAGGAGTTCGCTTAGAATTAGGGTTGCAATTGAGATTGCTGCAACTCCCACACAAAACATTGGGGAGCATTACCAGAAAAACATGAAAATCTCTAGTTGTGTTCTCGGAGAGCTTGTACATTTGAGCTGCTTTACTCTTGTAGAGAATGAGATATGCAATTATTAGCTTTCCTCAAGAACTACCTAGAAGAGATTCAAAAATGGCCGAGATGTTGGTCTGAACAGAAGCCCCTTTGACCTGCTTTGGCAAGAGGACGTGGCGTTGAGGTTGGAGTTGGGCACATCCTACTGCATGACTAGATGCAACAGCGTTGGAATTAGAGGCTAATGTCACTTCTGTGGTTCAAAAATCAAAATCTGTGGCTGCTTTGGGCTGCTGTAGGGAAGAGATCAAAATGTAGCCTGGTTTCTGGTGCAGCTCTGTGTTGATTAGGTTTTCCATCAGTGCAGAAGGCATAAATATGTGTCACAGAAGACATATAAAGCCCTCGCATTATATGAGATAGGTGAGCTAGACCTGAAGTCTGCAGGTGAAGCACGATATAACCAATTTTTTTTAATAAGATACCACTTATTTATTCATTTAGTTCTTCAGTAATTAAAGTCCTTGGAGCAAAATGCCTTCATTTTGGAAAGTCGATGCTAATCTGCTCACCTGGCAGATCATCCGCAAACTCAAGTGCGCAAAAGTGATGAAGCTAATGGTTAAAGATAAGATAAATATCACCCTTATGGGACTTGATAAGCCTAAATTCACCGGGGTTTTTGTTTGTTTGTTTGTTTTTTAATCGGCTATATGAAATCATATGTTCTCAGAAAGCAGTAATTTTGAATAATCCCACATTAAATATTCCATTTTCAGTGGATAGATGCTATCAGCATCAGTTTATTACAATGCACTGTATCCCTTCAAGGGAAAAATATTAACTAGGGAACAAAGAGAAGTTGGCACTGTATCTTTTTATCCCCCAGTAAGCATGGGGTGATGTTGGTTTGGACACCATCACGGGAATATTTGTGTCATGAGCCTGCTGCCTTGAGGTGTTTTGGTGATTTGGAAAATTCCTTTGATCTGCATGTCAGGTGGAGGGAGATGTGTGAAGCCACAGTTTTTGTGCTGGCTACTCTGGAATTAAAAACTCAGACTGAGCTGGGTCCTCCCAAAGCCGCTGTTTGAAGCTGGAGGAGAGAGATGAACCTCCCCAATGAGTCCTCTGGAATTTTGTGAGCAGCTCAGCCTTGTAAAACTTGGTCCCAGGCCTTAAGGATGTGAATCCCTATTTTAGCAATGTGCCAGTGTGAGGGAAATGTGGCTTGTGGACCTGGAGCCCCAAGGGTGCTGGGCAGCAGGCTGCTCGCATCACAGTTGTCACTGCGAGGGACACAGGTGACCTCCCAGCCTTCTCTTGCTCCTGTCCCAGGGGCTTGAAGACTTGCTTGTTTTAAGATGTGTTTTCCCTTTAGGTCAGTTTTTGTGAAGTGATTGTGGGGCAGCATGTGCAACATCACCCCGTGACTTTTACTGTCTTCTTCTGCACTTGGTGTGGTGCCCATCAGACAGATTTAAGTGCGAGATCACAGGCTTAGCAGTCAGATTTTCAGCGCTATTTCTGGACAGTGAGAATAATCTCTAAGATCTAAGATGTAATTTTTTTTTTTCCAGCATAAACAAATCTCTGCCAGGCCTGGAGCTACAACCCTGTAGTTTTTCAAGCCAGTTTATGTTCCCACCAAACGCTAATCTTTGTTCTATCCATCCCTTGTCGTGTGATGAAACATTTTTTTCCCTGTCAACAGGTTTGTTAACAAAACAAACGCTTTTATGTTATCGTTTTCTCTGTGGGTGCTTTGAATTTGTGTTCTCTGTTGCAGTTTATACATTTGCATGTAATTCTGCTTTTTCTTTCCCTGCGTTCCTACTGTTTCTCTCTGATATAAGCTCTTGGAGGAAAACTTCATCTTGCATAGATTTTTTCCTCCTCTAGTGCAGGTACCGCTATTTTCTGAAATAACTGCAGGTTTTATAACCAGGAAGGATGTCTTGTGTTGGGAAGGTGATGCCGCAACATCTGGATGTTGTCGCCTCTTAACAGATCCAGATGTTGCACTCGGCAGGGGTGCCTGGATATCATGGATGTGCAGCGGAGATCACTGCAGAAGTGACTCGCCCAAGTCTGCAGCACCCTTGCCTATGTGCCAAGAGAGGCAATTAATATTCTGTCCCTGAGTGGATGGTGTTTAATATTCAAGAAATATTGCATTATGGCCGTAATGAATATTCAGAGCGCCAATTAGCATCGTGCGGTTAATTATGCTCTGGGTGAGATACGGTGTGCGCAGCTTTTTTATTAGGCCCATGCTCAGCTATTCGTGGCGCGTAGGCTCGCTCGGAAAATGTGTCCCGGGAACGGTGGGGATCTTTAAGTAATTTGGAGAATCAGTTGTGTGCGCTTTGGCGAGCGCAATATGAATTTCATAGCAGGCTTGAAGTCATGCTCTGAGATGCTGAATATTGCTATTATTATCACATTAGACCCTTAAATAGGTTTACAGGTGTTATTAAGTGATTTTTACCATGATGTCTGACTTTTTTTTTTTTTTTTTTTTAAACTCAATTTGAATATCCTGTCAGTGTGTGCTTGATGTGTCCGTCTAGAGGAGTTCATGTGTTTCCTGATGATCCTTCTGGGATTGGATGGGAAATAGATCTTGGGACCTGGACTTAAGAGATATGTGAGGCTACCTGTTCCTGAAGTGGCTCCTACTTTGGGGTTTTTTTGTAGTTTTTTTTTTGTTGTGTTTTGATTTTTTTTTTGTGTTTGCTTGCTCCAAGGATCCCATGTTGCAGGAAGAGGGACCTGTCCTGGTGCCTCTGTTAAGCAGACTTCCTATGGCAGAAGGACCCTCCAGGAGGGCACAG
>JAUBOD010000222.1:2664542-2690918 GCA_032353885.1 Nothura maculosa | reverse complement strand
TGCAGGAAGAGGGACCTGTCCTGGTGCCTCTGTTAAGCAGACTTCCTATGGCAGAAGGACCCTCCAGGAGGGCACAGACATCACCGGGCAGGTTGTCCAGCCTGACCTCTTTGCACAGCATGAGCTTTTAACATGGGTGCTATGAATGAGTGATGATGATGTTGATGATGATGATGATGATGATGATGAAAGCCATGGGTTCCCATCATTGCCTTACTGGAAGATGCTGCTGCCCCTAAAGCAGTTCCTCCTGGCTGGATGGTCTGTAGGAAGCCACATCTGTGGCATCTGGAGGGCTCTGCCCTTCCAGAACGTAGTGACTGTATAATGCTATATAAGGTGTATAGAAACTACATGTTTCTGTGCTGTAATGGCAAAGATGGAAGCGTCGTCATGGGCCGTGCAGCCAAGCTGGATGACAGCGCTGGCTAATTACTGCGAGTGAGCCGTCACTTGCTGATTCAACTAATTAGGCCGTCAATCCTCCTGACCTGTGCTTCTCCTGTGATTGTGTTCTGGCCCTCCTCGACTGGATTAGTGTTGCTGCCCTTCGTTAATGCTAATGGGAATTGCATTCCTGAGCCTCTGGAAGCACTCCGGCTTCCTGCCTGCTTCCCGGAGTCCGGGCTTGGCCTGCTGCTTTGGCACCAAGACACGTTTTGAACTTGGCCTTCTCTAGGCGAGGGAGGGGACATCAAGGGGACGGTGCGGGGGACATCAAGGGGATCTCGAGCGCGCTCCCCTCGTTATGCTGGCAGTGGTAACCCGAACCTGGCCGGGCTCCTGGATGTTGGAGCAGGATGCCTGGGAGCGACAGCTCGAGAAGCAAACCTAAACCTGTTCCTGCTGAGCTCATGGTGCCGCCTTGGAAGGCCAGAAGTGTCTGTATGAGCTGAATAACTTGTAGGCTTGAGAGCTGGTGAGCCGAGGCACCTATTTTTAGGGATTGGAGCCCTGCATCCCGACCGCCTTTGCTGCTTGAAGCAAAATGAGTTGCAAATGTGAAGAACAAAAATAACGCTGGCAAGCTCCAAGTTGTGGATTAGGTGTCTCTTTTCCGCTCCTGCCCATTGTGTTTCTTTTCGTTGGTTTGGGACTTTGTTTTTGCTTTGGGTTGGATCCTGCCCAAAAAAACATTTTTGGTGGCCAGTGCAGTTTTCTATGTGTTGCTAAGGGCAGCTGTGGTAGGATGTAGCAGTGTCTTGTCCCATCGGTCTTGTGCAAGCAGTTCTTCATTAGTCATTCGCTATAGATAGACCTCAGACTCCTGGAGTAGAATACACCAAGTGTACAAGTGTTGTTACGTGCCTTGGTTTCTTCCTTTTCAACTCTTCCTGCCCAGGTTGTACAGATGAAGCTTGCATGAAGTGTTGAAATGGTTCAATATGAGCATCATGGCTCTAGAGACTAGCAATTGAACCAAGAGCACACATCTCCAGCACATAACGTGGCTTCTGATGCCCCATAGAGGTGTCCATGGTGGTCCCTCATTTCTAAAGGCTGCTGGAGCTAAGGGTGTGGGTGCAAAACTGATGCTAGGAAGCTTGTAGAGGTATATATGGCTCTTGAACCTATGGAGAGCTATCAAGAGTAATCAACATCTCACTGTTTGCTCTAAACACAGCACTTAACTGCGTCCCATGTGAGCCCTACTGCCTGGGTGGAAAAAAAGAGGTTTGGGAGATGGTTTGTCAGGTTGGATTTGTTGGATGGCAGCTCAGAAGCCCCACCCCTGCTTCCATCTGCAAAGCAACTTGCTGTAAAAGGCCAGACTTTCCTTCATCCTCCCTGTGCCAATATCCCTCCCTTTGGGGACAACAAATACATCCCTCAAAGGAAACATGGCTCTGACAGAGCTTGTTTGCATTGCTGGCCAACTGGCCATAGAACAAGAAATGAGGTTTCATGACAGTCCAGTGCTAAGTAGATAGATACAGCGGGCTGTACTGCATTCCTGAGGAGCTGTGTTTCCTTCTACCAGTGAAAAAACAGTCCTTAGCTTTTTCCTACAGGCCATTGCTCTGAATTGGACCAAGTTTGTGTTCACTAATGGGATGTTTCTTAGAGCTGTCACTGAATACGCCAACTTTATGCCCCAAATAAGCGCCACAAGTTTCAAGGTGAAATGAGTTGTGATGGGCCAGGATTTGGCCTTTTAGTCGTCAAGGCTGACGTGCATCTGAATCCTCGTGAGCCTCTGCTTTCCACTCTTCTGAGCATTTCTGGTTTATGGAATAATCTTGGAAAATGATGTGCAAAAAGGAGTGGGTCGTGCAGGATGTGTCAAAGCAGTAAGTCCAAAATCTTTGTTTCCTCCTGTACTGGCCTTTAGGGAACCAAACATCTGGCATCAGAAGAGATCCAAGAGCAAACATATAGGGCTCCTCTTTTTACTTTATTTATTGTGCTTGCAAAATGAAAGTCAGAGGCTGATTGTTACAGTCAGTGCAGCTCACAGTCCTGGCAGTTGTCTGAAACTTGTGGTTGAGTAGGCCCTAAAAATCGAGAGTATTATGCAAAAATGCCCCTGCTTGGCTGTCCAAGCAAGAGGTTGTGTTCTGCCTGAAGCTCCATCAACCTGCAGAAAAGGTGTTTGCAATGGTTGTATTTCAGAATAATGGGAAAAAATTGTTTGCTGTATGTAGTTTACAAAACTGAAGGCTCTTTCTAATCTCTATTTTTAAAGACTTATCTCTAAATAACTTACCGTAAATACTCCCATACCATTTAAAAAGGTATTCTTCTCAGATAACGAGTGTATGGAAGCGTTTTATTAAAGTTGGATGGAGTTTCAAGGCTTTATTAGGTGTGAAAGTTTAAAGCTGGAAGTTCTCTGACAATATTTGCAGGCATAAAAAGGGGAGAAGGTCTTGAGGAAGTCATAAGCCTTGTAGGGGTATCTTGGGAGCTCTAACTTTTTAGGAGGCTAATAGCAAGGCTAAAACTGCATTTCCTTTATAAGTTCCAATTTCCTTTAACCCACGCCTCACTTCTGACAAAAATATTGTTGTTCTGAGAAACTTCTTAGACTTGATTCTTCTATAGGAAGCCAAGTCGTTTTCAAAAATCGAAAGATGTAGAGATGGTGTCACAGAGAAATAAGTTTAGTTGATGGGGAACATATTTTAGGAAATCTGTTTGTGGCTTAAATGTGCCAACTTCATTTTGAAAATATGACTCTGCAGCAAGGACAAATGCAGAGATTTATTTATGCATATCCAGGATATGTAGGTTTAGGTGAGAGGTAGGAAATGCAATATAGTTTGCAATATATTCTCCTCTCTGATTCCTCCAGGTACAGGCAGTGGAAATCACAGTAAGTGATAAGAATTGTTATTTAGGTGCTTGCCCAGTGAGGGAGACAAGGGTATGGTTGATGGTAGTTGCTCTGCTTTGGGCCAAGAGCTGCACCAACTCTATTTTCAGAGGAAATTATATATACCTCATGACTCCCTGAGCTCTGCTGCCTTAATCTTTGGGACTGCACATTAGATAAAGTCTTCCTTCCATGCTTTGTTGCAGTTGTTGGCAAATCCAACAGTGGGACCAAGGTCTGCCACAGAAGCCACAGGAAGCAGTTAATTTCTTGGCACATTCATATCTCTCCGCTTTGGAATGCATTAGATTCTTCCTAGCACCACGCTTCCCTTTGCATGTGAAGCTCGCAAGTCTTGGCTAAAGCTCTACCTTGGATAATTTGTCCCTTGACCCATTGCCAAACGTATGAGATGCACTGGCTTCCCCAAAGGCCTTCCGAGATCTCAGCAAAGCAAGAGTGACAAGACCTATATTTGCAAAGGCAGATGGGCGCTATATGAGCTTTGGCCCAAGGAGTTCCCTAGGGGTGAGGAACATGTGGGCTGCCATTTCCCTCACCTCTAAGGATGACAAGAGAGTGCAGGAGGTGATTCCTGGTCTTCTCTTTGTGGCAGAGGTGTTGGAACAAGAGGCAGTGCCTGCTATACCGGTGTGCATTGCTGCTGCCTGGAGAGCAGGAGATCAGTTGTGCTCTTGTGCCTGCCCATCTCTGCAGTCCACCTGAAAAACAGCTGTGTAAAAATGTGAGCGAGAGCTATTCAAGCAGCTTAAATTGCTTCTTGCAGAGCAGGGGCTGGCTCAGCTTTTTCCGTGGGCTCTGCTTTGATCTGACAAGCGCTTGGGAAGAAAATTAGCTGCAAGGCCCTCTGCTTTTGTGAAACACAAGCAGTTTGGAGCATAAAGCTTGAGCCCCAAGTAGCTGCACTGCACAGGCCTGCTGTGAGTAGGTGTGCTGCACAGAACCTCTCTCATTGCAGTGTCTCGCATGCTTGCATTGAAATCAATGCTCCCTTCTGATTGTCCTATTGTGAATCCTGCTCCTGCTGGCACCAAGGACTAGCATTAGGGGTCCTACCTGAGCAAGGATGCTTGAGTTTAGCCCACCAGATGACCATCTCCTATGACCCCTGTTCTTCTGAAGCCTCCTGGTGCCTTCAAGCATCTTTTGAGTTGGGGGAAGAGTTTAATCCTTGCCAAAGATGAAAGACCTCATTAATTACCGATTCATTAAATTAATCGCTTAGCTAGTCCCTCATCTCCAGATAAGACCCCTCTGTTGTGGTAGCGTGGGCATCCTTCTTCCGCGTGCTGGGCTTCTTTGACCTCTGCCAGGAGCAGCTTGAACTGCATTTGCCCCAGAACAGTTTACTGTAATTCAGCCTCTAACTTTTTGCTTGCCCAAGGCAAGCTCTACATTTCCATGCCTCAGTTTCCCATCTTAAGAGCAGTGCTGTATCAGATTGGCACTTGAAAGGCAGAAAATCACTGAGAAACTACTACTGAAGGGCAAAACAGTTTTCTGAGCTCAGAGTTCAGCTGGCAGAGGGGAGAGTTATTGATTTTTCCTTTATCTTGTTTTTGAAGGAACTTCTCATGTTTATGACTCAACATTATGTGCCATTAATGATTTGCTGTCTCAACTTTTGTTTTAAATCTTGGCTGTTCACCCTTTTAAAGGTTAAGTGCACGAGTGGCAGTGTGCAGGAGTTATTCTGGAGAGCAAAACATTTTCCCTCTCTTTGTCCGTTTGCTGTCAACCCCAAGAAAAGCAAAGTCGAGACCCAAAGGGGCTTGATTTTTTTGAAGCCAAAGTGAGAAGAGTGCAAGAAAATCCCCCAGAAGCAGAAGCTGGAGCTAAATACCATTCTGTAGCACGTGTAAAACCCTTTGAGTGCAGTATGCAAAAAATACACCCAGGATGGGCACTGTTACCCAGGAAGTCTCCAGTGCCTGGGACAGTGCAGTGTGCCGGAATCTACTTCTGACTGTGTTTATTGCAAAAGAGTTTTCACTGTTTTGGCTTTTTATTTAATTTAAACAGGAAGCAGAGAGAGAAAATTACTGGTCTTCTGCAATCTGTTTGCAGCTCTCTTGGTGCTAGAAGATGACACCAGCTGTGCTGATTTTATATGTATATATATATGTGTGTGTGTGTGTGTGTGTGTGTGTGTGTGTGTGTGTGTGTGTGTGTATACATATATAAAGAATAACCCCAAGCCCACACTAGCAATTAAACATGTCACTTGCTGAGCTCCAGAGTAAATCTTGATAGGCAACACAGGGCTTTTATAGGGGTATTTTGGTCAGTTAAATTGGATGCATTGGTGTATGTATTTTTCACTCTTAAGAAAATGTTCTGCAGAGACCGCCTGGCAGTGCCTGGAGTCGCTTTGGCAGCGCTAGTGCATGCAGTGCACGCAGGGGCATGAAGCAGGGTGCTCGGCAAGCCAGTTCTTCTTGTGCCAACAGAAGTGAAAACTGTGGCAAGCAACTGCTGGCTTGACAATGCTGGAGAACTCAAGGGCTCTTCAGAGCCATCGTTTGCAAAACGGGTGCCATGCCAGGAAGTAACTGGCCAGGAGTGGCCAGTGTTTTTCTGTAGTGTCTCATACACATTTGGCAAGTGGAAAGGTGGAATTTGCAGGTATTCCTCACTTGAGAGGCATGTTTGACTCTCCCGACATAACCGTTGCAAACTGGGACTGAAGCTGGATTGATCATGTAGGCCATCATGGAAATCAGAGCTTGCTGGAGGTTGGAGTAGTCTTTGGACACAGGCTTGTGTTTGTCCCCATTAGTTTTCCCTGAACATGGACTCAGTCAGGTTGGTTCTGATTTCCCTCAATCTCTCTGCTCCAGTCATGTCTTTTAAGGTAACAATGACTGCCGTTACTTGATCCCCAGCTGATCTCTGCTGCTTTGTTGGGGTGCAAGGTGAGCATTAGTGGGATGATGCCCTTGGGTGTCCCAATGCTAGCAACCTTGGTTGTAGCACTTGTGTGTTCTGTCCCCAGTGCAGCCTTGGAGGGATTTGCTGAAGACAAGGACACACAACCTCACGGATGAGTAGACTCCTCACATGTCCTTTGAGCTGGGCCCTCCCCTCTGAAAGTCAATGTGGGTCAGCCTTTCCATTAAGCCAGTGAAATGTCCTGTTTCAGCACATCCGAGCCTGCCCACGCTTCCTTCCCTTCGCCTTCCTGCCATTGCTTTCCACTTTGTGGCCCTCATTTCCATATTTCATCCTTTGCCGCTGCCTCTTGCACAAGTCTTGGCACCTCTTCAGGCTGCTGATAACATACAGCCCCTAGTGAGGTGCTGCAGTCAAGCGCGTCATTGAAATAAATTGTCTCATAAATTATCAACAAAACCGGCTCCTCCGCTCCAACGTGCAGTGGTGTCTTGGGCAAGGAAGCTGAGGACTTTTAATATCACAGCACAGAAAAAAAGAACTGATCTTATATTCAGCCAGATCCTTGGAAAAGAAAGGAGTGAAGCCAGTGTGGGAATCACTCTGGGTTTGACTTGTGTCCTCCATCCCCATTGGGACCAATTTCGAAGACAAGAGCATGGAAAAGGAGTTGGTACAGAGAAGTGACTCCCCCCTGTCCTCTATGCCATCTCCTTGGTCGATTTTGCTTGAGGGAGAGTAGGGGATTGATTCTGCACCTTAAAATATTGCTTGCCTCTGTGTTGCTGCTGCTCAGCAGAGTTTGCCAAGAAACATGTCTGAGCTCAAATCCGTCTTGCCTGTTGGATGGGTTGACATGCTCTTCTGGGAGGAGCGAATGGCACAGTCAGAGGAGGATCTGGGTTGGAAGGGTTGGAGGTTGCTTAGTCCAGCCTCCCGTTTGCAATGACTGGAAAGAGGGTGCAAGCCCTGCCAGGCCAGGGGCTTCCCTGTGATCCCTCCAACTCCTTGTCCTCTGTGTTTGTGGTTATTTAATTCCAAAACAGTGGTTCCTTTAAATTGAGAAATTTTGGCATGTGATGCAGAATTTGCACGTCTCTTTTAGATGGAGAATGTGTCCTGTGGAGAATTCCTGCTTGGACACATGTTTTCTACAAATTTGTGTGTGAGTTAGTGTAATGAGCCAGCATTCATTTTCATTATAGTAGTCCCTTTTTAAAAAAAAAAAACAAAAAACCCCAAAATCTTATATATCCTTTACCTGTCTAGATTTGACTTGGGAGCAGCAAGGACGGGGGCATCTTTTTATTTTAAAGCCTAGTGCAATTTTAAAGCCTAGTGCAATAACAGGATTGAACCCTCTTCTCCCTGGGGGAAGGACCTCTCCTGCAGGATGCTGCTCTTTAGCCCTTGTCTCAGAATGGTTTTGAAGCAGTGATTTAGTGAAATAATGGGAAAGTCACATTTTTCTTCTCTGGTAGGTGGCCTTTGGGGGCCAGGGCAAGCAGTTGGGGTGGTAAATCCTTAGTAGTCCTGGTATATGTCCCCATAGACCCTCTCCAGAGAGTGTTTTTGTAACAGATGGGCTATATGTCCCAAGTGCCAGAGCACACAAATCTGGCAGTTTGGGCTTTACATAATGTGCAATATGGTTAAGTGAGTGGGCTGGGAGATTTATGACAAAACATTTTCCCTCTATGAATAGGGATGTTTGGGGAAACACCCTGGCAGGGTCCTCCTGCACTTGGCTGGGAGGGCCCAGGCTCCTGGCCAAGTGAAGGAGACCCCGGATTTGCTTTGGTCTGCGGTTCCTGCAGTGCAGGAGGTTCTTCCTGATCCCTTTTGATCTGAAATGGGATAGAGCATGGAGTGTTCCTCAAAACTTCTGAATTCCCTGCTCAGTGTTGCAACTGCTGCTATCAGTAGCTTCAGTGCACCTAGCACAGTAGTGCTTGACCAAGGATCGTCATTGCTTTTGTCTTTAGAAAAGAGGTAATGAGGGAGACACGGATGAATGATGTAAAGTTTGGAGGCCAAAGCATGGCAAGAAACATCCACAGCTTTCAGTCACGGCCCTGCTCCCATCTCTCCCTAGAGACAGGAGGAAACAAGCAAAGGGCCTGTAAAATGAGATATATGGAATTATTGTAATTGCCATCTATAGATTTTATGAGTGGGGAAATGTGATGACGATGGACTCAGTTGGATGCTCCAGTGTCTTTCCCCTTTTCTCCTTAAGTGAGCATCACTATTCCAAGAACCCAAGTGCCATTGGTTATACTAAGAGAAGCAGAGCAGTCAGGAGCTGTGGAAGGAATCATCTCCCATGGGAATAACAACCAGTGCTTGCTGCCAGGTGCTAGAGAGGGGTCATTGAGTTTCATTGACAGGCATTGAACTGGAGCACAAAGAAAGATAGACCAGAAAAAAAATAAGGGGGCAAGGGGTAGAATGAGCAATAAAAGTGACAGCTTTGGAAAGGATTTAAATCCTGGTTGTGTAGAACTGGGGAGTTTATCTTGCACATTATCCGTGGCCAAGCTTTTTTCAACCCTGAGTGATTCTTCTTGGGCAAGCGGAAAGATGTCTTACACCTAGCGAGTTATTTAGTGTTCGATTAGTTCCTTTTTAAAATGTTGTAAAGCATTTCAGGTTGAAAATAAAAATTCAGCGCTGATTGCTTCTGGTTTCAAAGGCTGTGGCAAGGCTTCTACAAAAGATGTGTGTTTGCAGACGTGCTTGGCAGCGTGGATATTAGCGGTGTCAGAGGGAACAAGAAGTTCCCCTTAGCAAAGATTAGCTTTTAAAGAAAGATGAGGGGAAGGGGGAAAAAAACAGGAAAAAAAAAAAGAAAAAAACACAAAATCCTAGATAAAGGTTTTCTGAGCAAGCCTCTTTGTGGAGGTCCCTGCCAGGAAGATCAATGAGGTTGTTTTATTATTGTGCCTCAACACTGCTAAATTATGAAGGAGTCTTTTGAGCTGCTGGTTTAGCGTGCAGGGAAAGAAAGCTGCCGTGGAGAGCGGGAGGAGGGCGGCCTGCCTGCCTGCTCTGCGGTGCTCAAGGAGGCAGGAGCCTCTTTCCCTTGCCCGTGTTTTATTATAATCCTCCCTGGTCCTGCTGAGGATGGTGGCTTGGGTCCCTCAGATCAAGATATGGGGGGTTTTGCATTCCAGGTACTTAACACAGCAGAGGAACATGGGCCAATGTGAGCTTAGGATGATCTATGGCATTCTTTTTTTTTTCTTTATTATTATTATTATTATTATGTTTTTGTGGTGGGCTGGTGTTTTTTGGGAAGCCCATCTTTTGGGCAGCAGAGGCTACATGAGAACCTCCCCGTGCATTTCCCAGGAAATACAAAGCGTGTGGAGAGTTTGGGTTGTTATCGTGAAGCTCCCGCGCTGACTCAAATCCGCTGAAAAGGCTGCAAAAGACATAGAAGGCAAAGAAAAGAGTGCCCACAATGGGTTTATTTATTTTTCTGAAAGTCTCCGGATTTTTTCACCGGTCTCATGACTTGCTTGGGTTCTGACTCATCAGGTTTGAATGCTGGGGCCTTGGCAGCCTCGTAAATCTGCAAGCACAGATGAGCAAAATGATGGGTTTGCATAAACCCGGGATCTGGGGATCTGCTCTGTCTGCTGGAGCTGGGCTTGGTTTCCCAAAGCCCGGTCTGCCTGCAGGTACCGAGCTCCACATCCCCAGCTCACTGAGCAGACACTTGGTGCAGCCAAAACTCTTTGGAGACTGAGCCGTGGCTTCATGGAAGCTTGGAGGCACTTGTGTTTTTCCATAAGAATAGAGAAAGTGCTCTGTTAACTTCAGTTTGTCTGCAGGAAGGGCTCCTTTGAGTTTTCTAGGGAAATAACTGAAATTTTAGGGCTCTTCCTGTACTTTCCATCTCTCACTATGAGAAATGGCTGGACCGTTTTCGTGCTTTTTTTTTTCCTGAGAAAGCAAGGAAGAATGATGGCAGCTTTATGCTTCCCCGGGAAAGCTTTGAGCCAATTTTAAAGCAGCTGAAACAGGTCTTGGCATGATGAGACGTCCTTGCGCTTGCCTTGGAGGCTCTAGCAGTTCCTCCCCTCTGCATTTTCCAGATGTTGTAATGCTCTGAACAAACTTTCTTGGTTGAATCTTGTCCTTTTGCTGCATGGTGACCTTTGGAAAGGCTTCAGCAAAGCACATTGGGTCACTCAGGAGCTGTAGGGGAATCAGAAGCCTCCCTCTGGTTTCCATTCCCCAATCCCCTGCGGTTGGAGAGAGCGCGGATGGGTGATGCGGCTTCCTGGTGTTCTTAGGAGTTTCCAGGAATTTTCTCTTTGTTTTTACTGCCAAAGATAGCAACCAGGGGGCTGGGAAGACAGAAGGAATGGGATTTTCCTGTGCTTTGGGCTGCACAAGGAGTTAAAGCGTTCTTGCCCTGCTGCAGTCGGTGCGTTTACCCCGCGGCGGAGGCTGTACCAGGGCGCGCTTATCGCACCATCTCCGTCTCCGGCGTTAAGTGTCTCACTGTGCCTTCAACACAAGCAGCAGAGCAGCCAAAATCAGCCCCGTCCTGGGCAGCTGCCTGCTGCCTTGTATCTGCTTCCAGGAGAAACCCGTGCCGGTGTCTGCGTCTCGGCGCTTTGGCAGCGTTTGCCGCTCGCCCCCGCTCCGCTCAGCCAAGCGCCGCGGATGGGAGCGTGGGGGAGAAACCTGGAGTCTCCCAGGCTTTCTCACGGCCTCCGTGTTTCCTCTTTACACAACCAGGTGCTGGGATTGTGGCATTGGTGCCCTGGGATGTCGCCCGCTCAAGGCAGCAGCGTAGCTTGGAGTGGGATAAGGAGAGAACTTAGACTGAGTTCCTTGTGTATCCGCAGAAAACCTGCAGATCCTGCACCCTAGGGTGGAGGGGACGCAATATCCCAGTTCCTCACTTGCTTCCTGCTGTCCATCTGGGCTGGGATACTCGAGAGGCCACTGGAGCAGTCCCAGTGCCCCCTTTTTGTGGTGGGGAATAAGACTAGCCCTTTTGCTTAAGGAAGCAGCCTAGCAGCAAGAGGCAGCTACAGATTAGATATTAAGGCTCCCGCAGGACACGTTGCGCTTAATCGTCCCTGTTTGTCACTCTCTTCCTACCTTTGCGCAGCTAGACACGGATGGATGCTCCAGGAATATCCCCATCATCCCCTAGGTCCCTTCTGCCCCAAGCGGAGTGGTCCTGGCCCTGTCTTCTGGGTCATCAAGAGGTAATCAATGCCTTCCTAAATTGGAAGGTCTATGGCAAGGAACCCACTCACGTTTCATTCCTGGTCTTGGGAGCCTTTTGCTGTTGCCTCTTGCCAGATGCCAGAGTGCTGCCAAACAGTGGTGTGGTTTGAGGGATGTCTTTGAGAAGCCGCTACCGATGTTTTGTGACAATTAATCTCACTATTTATATCAGGATAATTAGCAACGTTATTAATATTATCGAGGCGCCACAGTGCTAATTATATGTCTGCTTAACATGTACTATCAGTGCTGTTTAAAATCCAGTGTAATTCTGCTTGACATTATCCCTACCATTAGCGTTATTTGTTGTATGCTGCGGAGGATAATTCGATGCATCTAATCAGTACAATCCCAATTCTGCACATGGGGACCATTTGCTGAAGCTTTGGAGCGTGGAGCCACCAAGTGGTGCAACTTTCCTTGGGATCTTCCCCAGAGAAGTTCTCCCCTTCATTTCCTGCCCCAATGGCTCTTGGAAAGGGAGCCCAGGAGAGTCCTGCCAAAAGCAAAGCTGGAGCTTGGGCTTTGCTCCGGCATCTGTAGGAAGTTCTCCACATTTCTGGTGGCCTCATCCCTCCCACGGCCTGTGTTGTGGAGCTGTGTGTGCAAATGCTCTCCGGCCTCGCAGTAGCGGAGCGGGAAGAAAAAAAAAGAAAATTAAATGCGCGCAGGATTTACAGCAATGGGGAATTTGAGCCCAGCTGCTATCGCGTTTGATCCTCGCGTTTGATCCTCGGAGCTGGGAGCGGAGTTTTTTGAGGACAGAGTGGGAGTGGGAAGGCACTTAATAGCAGGCTCAGTACTTCGTTATCATTCATTTGCAGCAGTTTTGCTGCCCTCTCTCCAGCACGAGATCCTGAAAGAGGGGAAGGCTTCATAACTTGAAAGGGGGCTGGATCTGCTTGGAGCCAGACGAGTAAATATTTAAACAGCTTTGGCAAGTGCCCTGTGCTGCGATGAGCTCTAAAATATTGAAGCAGCTTTGCTGGGCACCCTGCTATGGGATGAGCTGTAACCTGTAGTGGGTGGGTTTAACCCAATTCTGGCACTTCTGACCACCAAGCTCTTTGCTAGGAGATGCTGGTGCGAATTAGTGGGTCCCTCCTGTCCCAGAGATGGGTCAAATCTCTGCTTTTAGTACATCATCCCATGCTGACTGTGTAAATAGCCTTTCTCTAGCTAGAGGGGTACGTCACCGTATGGAGTGTCCAGGGTGAGGTTTTGATCCAGTTGTAGGTTTTCAGAGACTCTATGCAGATTTAGGTCCTCTTCCAAAGTTCTATGTGGAGGGAGCTGCATGCTTGGGGAATAATGGGAGGCTTCAGGCCTGATGGGCTTTCCTTGTATTACAGCCCTTTTCCATGGGAGAGTTGGGAATATGGAAGCTTGGATGGGATACAATGGGAGATGCCATCCAAGCCATCTCTGACATCTTTGACTACTCCAGAAATACTGTGTTATGGCAGGTGGTGCCTGTGCCAGAGCAGTCCTTTGCTGTTGCATGAGAAGAAAAAATTCATGGCCTTCGTCATGGCCTTCTCCTTCCCCTTCTTCAAGGAAGTTTCTCCATGAACTCTTCCAGTCCATGTGAACCTCCATTTCTCCCCATCCTTGACTGTGGAGAAAGAGGCCTCCTCTTGCCCTTCTTCTCACTATTCTGCTTCTTAGTCTTGAATCTTGTGATAAGACTCTTTGGAGCTGGGGAACGAGTGGGAATGGTGGAAAATAAGCCCAGGTGGATTTGACAACCCACAGTATTTCCACAGGCTGTCTTTTGCCTGGCTGTTTACTCCAAATAGCAGTGTTGCTGCTATGTCACTGTGTTGCTGCCAAGTCCTTGGGGTGTTGTAAAGGCCCCAATGGCAGCACTAAAGCTGCAGAGTCTTGAGGAACAGGCAGTCTGGAGGGAGAGGAGCTATTTGAAGGCATCATTTATGCATTTTATTGCTGAATAATATTTCAGATTAAAATCAGACTCAGCGCTATTTTGGCAGAGTAAACTCTGAGATGTGGTTGTAAGACAAGTCAAGCTCCCCTTGACTTGGTTTCTCCCCTCCTCAGTTGTCACGGAGCTCTGATGCTATATCTGATCTCTGCCAAATTCAATACATTTTTCTGCAATAATTTGAAATGCAGAAGCCTAAGCTCCACTTTCAAGCTAATTTTGTATTTGTAATTCAAAACGTATCTCACTGTTGTCTGGGCTCGAGTTCCACTTCTAATTCATTTTGTGCATTTCCCATAGAGTTTTTGAGAAACTGAATCTAAATATTGGTAGGCAAAGCAGGCAGAGAGGAGAGGGGATTTACAGATAACTGTTTTGAAAATTTTTGTTACTTTTTTGGCCTGATGAATCAAGTGTGGGAGTGGAGCTAGAAATTGAATGCAACAATTAACAATTCTTGGGTAAAACCATTAGTTATCCATTGAAAATCACAAAGTATCTTTTTGTTATTGAGCCGGGACCACATGTTCCTCTCTCTGAATCTCCCATGAATTTTCCCTAGGACTTTTGTAAACTTGCTGTTGAGTGAATGCTCATTGAATTTCAGCCTGTCATTTTTGCAACAGAGGGTTGATTGTTGAGTTAGTGCAAAAGTGAATTTGTCTACATATTTATCCAATGACAAATTTCCCCTTTGTATCCCAACACTGAGTGCTTAAGCTCTTTAGATGACTTCATTTGCTTGGAAAGGCTGTCAAGAACTTTGAAGACTCGAGCCATACACTGCACTTTGTGTTGCAAATGGCCCGTTGGATGATTTCATAGGTTCTTAGGGTGCATCAGACAGCCTTTTTGGCTGACAGACCTCATTTAAAATGTGGACAAGAGCCTATACAGTACAGTAAGATTCTATATACTTAGTTTCCACCAAGAGATTTGGGCCCAGGGCAGAATAGCTTGGGAGTGGAGGGAGCAAAATTGTTAGAAGTCCACAAAGTGAAGCTTACTGGAGACCCATTTTTTTTTTTTCCATTTGGTCCTATGTGGGCTTGAACACAGTAGGAATAGACTCCTGAAAGATGCTAAATGAGGTTCTTTTGCATGGACTGTAATGGGTTTCCCACCTGTCTTGCCTTTCTTTTTTGGGCAGAGAAACTTCTGAAGGCAAATTTTATGTTGAACTCTTGCTCTAACTCAAACGTGCTCATATTTGTTCTTCATCCTTCAGTCTTTTCCTCCATGAGGATATACATAGTTATGGGAATTAAGATGTGTTTCCTATCTTCGGTATTTTGAAAGAAGATTTGCTCCCTTTTGGCTTCGAAGCCAATGGTAATATGGTGTTGCTTGCTACAATCCCACTCCTGTTTCATGTCTGCAATAGCCATTCTTCTATTATAAAAGAGAATGGGCCTGCTAACACAGCAAAGTCTAGTTGCTCGTGGCCTGATCTCTTCTCGAGCTGTGTTGGTAGTTGTGTCCTCTACTTATTCTTATCCATTCATAAGGGCTCTTGGCTCATCTTACCTCCAAATACTCTATGTTCTGATTTCTAATCCTTTTTCCGTGTCTGAAGTCATAAATCTGCATTAGAGTCTGTGATTTGTTGAAAGTCACTGGACAGTTTTTGCCTTCTAAGGGTTGTGTGTGTTACTTTTACCTGACCTTGAACTGGACATGGGATGTATTTCTGCCTCGTTTGTTTTATGTGATGTGGCTGCTGTAGCCATCAAGATATGGGAACATTCTTCCTCTTGCTTAGGTCTCGAAGACCCTAGGAGACCTAGCACAACTTGCATATTAGAGTACACGCAAGCAGCCAGCCCTACACTCTTTGCAGCATTTCCTATGCTCTTGAGGCCAGATTCTTAAAACCACTTCTATAAGTCCCTGTGCTGCTTTCTGCACTTGAAATACCCTGTTCAGGTCTATTATCACTTGAGTGAGCAAGGGCAGGGGTTGCCCATGCCCTCAGTTGCCCTTGGAGAGTTGCCCTTGGAGAGTGGGGAGAGCTAGAGTGAAGATGGCATGTAGTAAATCATTTGTATTTGAAGCATGCACCTTTTTGCTAGTGAAAAGCCTTTGCTTTTTGCTTTTCAAAAAATAAAAAACTTTGAAATGGCCTCCAATTTTCTTAATTTCAAATTGTTTTGAATATTTTTCCCTTTCTCGGCCTGGAGTCACATTCATGGAGATGTTTGCATCCGAGCCAATTGACCGGATGTCCTTTCTCATCAGTGGAGAGAAAAATGCTGCTGGAGCCCAGTTTGTTTAACCCCCTTTAAATGTCTCCCATCAAGAAGTTTATCTTTAAGTCATCTGAAGTTAGAAGTTAGAAGTTTGAGAAGCTCAAATGCTCTGCTCGGCCATAGAGGTTATATGCTAACTGCCTACGTCTCATCAAGTGATTCCTGTCCTCTCCTCCTGTTAAAATGGGTCAGAGTTTAGACAAAGTTTTGTTTCAGGCTGCAGAAAGTATTTGATTTCACCCAGCTTTCTCTTATCCTCCCTTTTCAAGAACACAGTCCTTGTAGAGCATCACATGCAGGGCTTTGAGCATCGGTGCCAAGGCTCCTTGTGCTTTCTGTCACGTTGACCTGAAAGGATGATAAACTTAGCTAACCCTGATAAAAAAGAAGAGCAGCAGGAAGCTTCAAAGGGGTTTTAAGTTCCTCGTGCTCATGTGGAAGGTATAAATGGAACTTGGCTAGAACTCAAGGCTGCTTTTCTAAGGATGTACGTAGGAGACAAGGTGTCCAGCGGGGACCAGCCCTGCAGCTGCATCCATACTGTGTCCTAGCCCTTGCCCTGGAATTCAGCAGGTAGGATTAGATCTGAAGAAACTCTAGACACCCTGGTATCTTCAGCTGCTGGTGACGGTGACCACAGGGCATCTGAAAATGGCCTCTCTAGACCTCCTATTACAGTTTTGAAGTAAGTCAGTAGAAATTATAATAGAGGAAACTCCTGGAAAAAAAAAGGCACTGTGTGGAACGATGGAAATTTTTTCCTCCCTTTTTGGTCTTTTTAAAGGAATGAGTAAAAATAATGAAAAATGCACAAACAAGCTCACAACTTGCCACAGCGAGGGAATTTCGACATCAAATGAAACAAATTTAATAAGATGTCTGAAAATCACATTCTTTTAGGTTGAAAAGCACACAGCCTGCACTGGGGAATAAAATCTCAGAGTATTTAAATAGGACAGCTCAAACAACCAGATAATGATTAGATGGCTTCAGGAATAAGAACTGGCTTGTCACAGACAGGATGAATTTAATAAAATATTTAAACAATTTTCAACAGTGCTGTGATGATAGAGAAAACCGTGATAATATCCAATAATAGAAGACTGGCTTTGAAAAGATTAAAGGATGTAAATACCGAAGGACCTAAATAAGCTTATGCAGTATTGTTGTGTAAGCATTCGTTAAGTGAGCCCCGCAGTGACTCCTTAGATCCTCTTTAGAGATGAATGGATTTAGGATGGAAGGAGAAGGAAGCAGCCATCTGGTTAACACCAGGACTGGAACAAGAGCTGCAGTCCAAATTGTCTTGTCTCCTGTCCTCTCAGACCTTTTTGGGGAGTGTGGCTGTTCTCTGAGTGACATTTGATGAAGAATCAGTGAACAAAAACGTGGCACTTTGAGCACGCGCTTCCTTGTTCATTGACTTGGGGAGATGATGCACCAGGTCTGTTTTCATCGTGACTAACAGGCAGCAATTATCCCTCCCATGAGATCAGTCTTGGGCAACCAGGTAAAGGGTAGCATTGCTACTAGGTAGGCCTGGAAGGATTACAGCAGCAGGCACATAGGTTCTTGTAGGTGCCCTGCCAGCCACCCTATTCCTCCATAGATTGGAAAGAAGTGTCCTAACAAGATCTGCCCCAGGATGCTGCAGTTGGAGGGTCCTTATGAAGGACCAAGAAGAGATATCACTCAAAAGGTTGATGTGCTTCCTCCCTGGAGAACTGCGTTGACTTGTTGGCATAAAAGGAAATTGCCTGTGTCTGGAGTTTATTTGGTGGAAGTAAGAAAATTGAGCTCTTCTTAGGGTAGCTCATGGTTTTCAAGTCCAGCTCGCAAGGACAAACTGAAAGATCATTTGATCCTGAGTGTCTTATAATGACTTATGAGAAGTTATGAGGATGGATGTCAGGTGGCTTGATTTGCCCTTAGTCTCTTTTTACCTAGGAAAGCGGGTCAATGTTCCTTGCCAGAGAACAGTTTGTTCCTTAGCCTCTGTGCTTAGGTGGATGAACTCCAGCAGCCAAAGCTGGTTGAACACAGCTATTCCTCATCTCTCTGTAGCAATGAGGACAATGCACTGTAGTTGTTAGGACAGTCAAGGACTTGTGGATGTTAGGGTTCTTGAAGGATGTCTTTGCTCAAAGGAAGCAAAGTCCTTGTGTCTGTAAGTACCAAAGGGATTGAAAAAGCATATGGAAAATGTAAGTCGTAGAGAAGCATGCCAAGCAGCCAGACACTGGGACTTGCCAACAGGATGCTGCAGATCAAATCTGTACCAAACCAGGAGTTTTCGAGAAATCACAGTATTAAACTATTCCACGTGATTTTGCCACCACCACCTTTGAAACCAGGCAGGCAGCTTTTATAGATGAATCAGTGAGCGCCTCTTCAGGTTGCCTTTGTGTAGGAGCAAAAATATTTTGTCATGTGCTTTAGAACATAGGGCTGAGTGAGTTTTTAGGAGGAGATGAGGGTTTTGCGAACCTTTTCAGTGGCAAACGATGAGTTTTGCTTGTGACTATTTTTTTTTGTTAAGAATATAGATGTAGCTTAAGATGGTCCAGCAGAAGACAAAAACTGTTGTGTGTATGTGTATGTCTAGAAGTTGAACTCTGCTGTATTTGCAAATTTGCCTTGATTCTGTCTCTGTGATACAGTATAGTGTGCAATGAGGACGAACCGATGTTCAGATGCATTTCCATATGTGACAGCAAGAAGACAAGCCAAAGGTCTGGCTCTTAGACACATCCACAGGAAAGGGCTGCAAGAGTGCAGAGAGCTTCCTAAAAATGTGTCGGTTTGATTGCAGAGCTTGAAACTGCAGGCGTTGGAGAGAGGTGCCGTCCCGCTTGGCAGAAGCAGCTGATGATAGTGACCGTGGTGGCGGGGAGCGGGAAGGAAGGAAGGGAGGGGGCAGGAAAGCGGACAGGAAACAGTCACACTGAACCACAGGCATTTCTGGTGGTTGTGGAAAGGTGGTTGACCCATGGCCGGAGGTGGTTCCCAACTGCTGAGTCACATTAAAAGGGGCTTAAATAAACATTTTTCTACTGTGATTTTTTTCTATGCTTTGGTCCCTGTTGGCAGAGGGAAAAGAGGAGGTCTTGGCAATGCCATCGCATTTTGGAGGAAAGGTACCCAGAGCTTGCTTTCTAGCATGGAGCCTCTTGGTCAGGCATATCTTGGATTGTTCTCATTGATAAGATGACTCTTCCAGGAGCATCCAGGCCCTAGAGATAGGAAAGGTAGTTGTGGTCCTGATATTGGATGTATCTCGGGGTCTTGGGATGATCAGCGCCTCTGTGTTTGATAGTAGAGGTAGGTTGTGGACAGCACGTTGAAAGAAGCACCATGAGTGCCCTGTAGATGCAAGGGGCCACCAGGCATGGTGGGGAGCAGCAGAGCTTGGGGAGAGGGAGGAGACCCATGTGAGAGAAGGGCACTCAAAGAACTCTGGGCATGTTGGGGTGTCTGGCCACAATCCCAAGCATTTCTCCTCAGCACCTCATTATGGTGTCCCAGGGACAGATCCTGAGTGGAAACAGTTCTTGGAAGACTGAGGAGCCAGGGCTGAACTTTTGGCTTTCCCCAGCCTAAGAATCCTTAACCCCAGGGGTCACCTCGCTTGCTTGGAGAGCAAGGTGATGTAACCCAGCCAAACTGCAGGGGTTGATTTAAAAACAGTCCAGGAAAATGTTCCTGTGGTTCTTCAGTCTTGTGCGCTCTGGCAGGAGCAATGTGGGATTGAAATGCCTAGGGAGGGTAAATGCTGGCTGTTGTTTACATTTCTTAAAGGTGCCCGTGGCTTTTCTATGTCTTCCAGACTGTTTTTGGCAAAAAGAAATAGCAAGGCCAGATCCATAAAACATTAGCACTGTGCAGCAGAGCTTTTCTGGGCTTTAGCACAGGAGAATCTGGGAATGGTATCAAAGCAAAAGCAAAAATCTATATGTGCTGAACACCCTTGTCTCTCTCCTCCTCCTCTTCTGGCTCCGCCTGTTTGCACCCTTTGGCTATGTCTGCTCCTGGGGCTCCCTTGGTTCCCCTTGGATGATTTTGGCTTTCTTCCCAGTGTTCATTTCAGAGACTGAATGTGCAGGTCAAGCCGGACTGAAGACTCCTCCTAACAAGATCTCAGCTGCTCAGAGCCCTGCAGGAAGCTGGTAGCTTCCTTGGGCTGCCTGGAAAGAAGCTATGGGGATGGCTGTGCAGCAAGCCACCCAGCTGGACCTTCTCAAGGACCACTGGAGCTTGCCAGAAGAAAGCAACATTCTTTGAGGACAGGGCTTTGTTGCCAGCAACCATCATGGAAAAAACACTGGATATTGTTATAAACCAAGAGAGACAAGATTTCCTTGCAGATTTGCAGGACAGAGGTGACCATGCGTGTCTGTTGCTGGTTCTTACTTGGGAAGGTTTGGATCTCTCTTGCCACTGTTGCAAGTTGACAGCATTGCAAGCCTGCATGAGCAAAAATATGACATGTCCTTAATTTTAAGGGCCTAGTTCTTGCAATTGCAAGATTTTCCAGCTGCCAGTGGTCATGAACCACATCTGTGGAAATTGAACGTGATTACTATAATTTGCCTTGCGAGCAATGTCTTCTGCAGTTTCCATTCCCTCCCTCTTGCTACCTCTCCCCTCCCACCTCCAACCTGCCAAGAAAACAGAGCTTGAGTGCTGCAGCGGGAGGAATGGAATTTCCTGGGAAGGATCAACAAGCCTCATCTCATCACGGCGTCCTTGCTGCTGCAAAGGAGCCTTTTGCATTAAGGAGTCTCATGTCTGACTTGGACATGGAAGCGTCTCCTGGAAGCTTCTTGTGTTGGTTTCTAGTATGGATATGTGCAAGACGAAGAAGTGAGGGGAAAAAATAGGAGGCTGTTGTGCCTGAGGATCTTGGCTGGGCTGGATTGAAGATGCCCACATCTCATTGGCATAGAAATCTCACAGTGAAGAAGATGGAGCAGGTGGCCAGGACACCTTGGACCGTAGCAGAGTCTTCTGCAGCTGTGAGCGAGCTGGGACTGAGTCCTTTCTGTCGAGCACACATGAGAAAGAGGAATAAATAACACATTGATGTTTCAGTACTTTAGTAAACTTCCATCCAGGCCCATCTGCTCTCATTAGGCCGTTGGTTAATTAAATGCCCGAGCTGCTGGGAAGCTGCCGTGTTTGCAGTGGGGTCCCGCCAAGTGCTGGATCCCTCTGCAAAAAGCACGGCCAGTTGGGGCAGAGAGGAATTGCCTTGCAGCCCGGCAGGGATTGGTGTCTTTAGGGAGGTGAGACATGAGAGGAGTTTACTCTCCCTAATCAGCTCGAGCAGGATGAGTTCAAGCAGCGCTGATTAACTCAGCCCAAAAGAAGATGCTGGGAAAAAGCTAATAAAGCTCAAATCCAATATGTGCTAATTAGCTGGTGGCACAACAAACGGAGCTGTGGTTTTTGCATTCATTTATCCCTGTTTATTTTATTTTTTTTCCTTCTTTCTTTTTTTTTCCCCCTAAAGTGGAATCTGGAAGCAGCCGTTAGCTGCAGTATATGCTAATGCCGCCTGCTTTGACGTGTGATGTCTTGGAGCTCTGATTTCAGAGCCTTCCTCGCCGCTCACTCCCCTCCAGAGCACTTGGGCTTTGTGGTACACGCGGAGGTGCCTTCATCTTCCTCCTCCTTTTGCCTCTTGTGGAAGAGGACAGGATATGGAAGGTGACAGGATGAAGAGCCCCAGTGCTCCAGCATGGGGATCAGAGGACTTTGCTTGAGGACCAAATGCCGTGGGATCAAGCAGATAGATGCATCCCTCCCTGCAACACTCCTGGTGATTTGACCCTCAGAAATAAATTCAGAGCAGCTCCCAATTACTCTGGCTGGCAAAGGGAGAGGCGCGTGAGCATGACAGGTGGCAGCAGGAGTGACTTTTTAAAATTAAGCAAAGGCAAATAGCTGTCTTAGTGTATTTTCCTCGGGGTTGTTTTTGTAAGCCAGTTTTCTGCGAGGTGAGAGTTCATTCTAAGCTCCTGGAGGGCTGTGCAGCTCCCAGCATTGATGAGTGCATTAGTCACACTGTCTTGGAGCATGGCATGGAGGTGGCTTTGCTGGCATCATGCTGATAGTGCCAAACTCCTGCTCCCCAGGAGCTTCACATTGTCACCCAGGGTGTTGTGCCTGGAGAAGGCAGCCCAAGATGCCCACAGCAGGCAGGGCAGGCGGCCCTTGTGGTGGCAGCTCATGGGTGCCCAGCTGGTTTGGCTCCAGGGGTCTGCGTGTGCCTGTATGTTTATCCCTACACATGTGTTTTGTGTTTGCAGTGCGGGTGGAGGAGGCACGGGGGATGTGCGCCCTTTATATAAAGCAATTATAAATGAACAAGAGCAGCAACATAAAATAGAAGCCTTAAATGAATCATTGCATGTAAACACTCTCCAGTTTTGGCCGTCTTTGCACAAAGAGAAACATGGAAAGTCAGGCTTGCAGTAAAGCAAATCCAAGTGGCTTCCTTGCATGCCTTCTGCCAGGCTCATCCAGGGGTGATCCCTCGCTTTTCCCATCAGAGCATCAGTGGACTTCTGTGCTTCAAAGAGCACAGCTCAGCGCTTGTGCCCTCTCCCTCCCACTTGTGCCTCCCATGAACATGAAAGCAGCTCCGCTGCAAATTCAAAGCTGCGGCTTCAGTCGCGATGAGGAAGATAATTAGCACGTTAAATGTTCGATGCTTTCGTCAGATTGTGTTTAATAACCCTGAGCTGGAAGCAAAGTCGGTGGCAAGAACGGTTAGCAGCACGAGTGTGCAAAGCGCTTGCAATTTAATGAAAGCTCTGGGAGTTTCTTGGGCTACTGAAGTCCACAGAAGACACCACAGGGATGCTCTTTCAGCCCCAAAGCTTAAAATATTAATGAGATATCATTTCCATGACAAGCGTTGCAACAGGTAGCAAGCACTTTGTCCTAAAACATTTGCTGTTAGCGGAATCACATATTTTAATGGAAATGCAGTGTCGCTTGAATTATTGATACCAACAAATATAAGTCCACTGTGTGTCCACAGATACCAAGATCTTTATTGAGCTGCTCCAAGCTCTGCTCCGTTGTCTTCACCCCCATCAATATTGCATAAATGGACATTTAGCGTAAGAAGCAGAGCTGGGAAGCTGCTCACAGGCTGCTCTGCTTCACACGAAGGGTTACACGTTGCAGCCTGCAAGGGACTGCAAACTGTGCATGAATCTCCTCTCTTCTACTCATTTGGATGCTCCTCTCCTTCTCCTAAGGAAGGAGCTCCCCAAAAGTGCCCTGCATGCGCTTGATTGTTCTTATTCCTTCTCCTTGCGCTTCACGTTTTATGGAGAGGTTGTGCCTTCTTCTCTCACACAATTTTGGGCACTGAGCCCACAACCTTCTCCTAGGAGCCTTTTATCTCCATAGCCAGCAGAGGATGAGGAGAGGAGAGAAGGCATGGAAAATAGAAGCTATTCTTTGCTATCAGACAGACTTTCTGGATGGAAGTTGAAGCAGAATAGCTTTTTCTACCAATATAAAAAGGTGGGATGTGTTGGGAGAGAATGGCCAAACATTTTGGTGTTGCTAGCCTTGACTGTCTGGAAAACACCCATCACCAGGAGAAATTCTGGGTTCGTAGGAGGAATGAGAGGAAATGTGGGTTTGAGACTTGATAGCTTGAGAAAATTAAATGCTGTTGATATTTTTTCCTGCTGCCCATAAAGTTTTCCGGGAAAATTGGGAGATCCACAGCTTTCCTGCAGCAGCAAAACCTTTGTGGCTTCCCCAGGTGTCTGCAAAACAGAGCAGCAAGGGCCCAAGCTGAAGAACGGGCAGACACCTCCCCTCTTCTCCTCTGGCTGTTGATCTCCACAGCAAGACTGTAGAGTCCAAAGGCTCCCCCATTCTCTTGCATTTCTCTGCCCACCCTAGGTCATCATTGAGCCAAGCAAGAGGACAGCATGAGTTTTAGGCAGATGCCCAACTTGGTGCCTTGTTCTTCTAGACAAAGCTCTAGGTCTCAGCACTGGCACCCACAAGCATAAGAAGGAAAAGCTCTCAAGAAGCTCAAAGGCCTTTGCCTGAAGATTTTAATGGTTTTGTTCCCCTGGGCTAAATGGTCTCCTTTGTTGATGATCGGTTCGTAATAACCCTCTGATTTTGCTGGTTTGACACTCTGTCCTTAACGCCTTTTTCTCTCTCTTCCGTTTCTGTACTCACAGCAAACCCTGGAGACGAATCTCACCAACCTGGTTAAACGTAACAGCGAGCTGGAAAATCAGATGGCCAAGCTGATACAGATCTGCCAGCAAGTGGAGGTTGGTGAGAGCAATGTTTTCTGGGGAAATGTCTGGGTGTGACGGGGTAGGTCTTGGCGCACAGGGAAACTCCACAATTGCCTAACACCTTCTAGCAAACGCTCTCCATCACAAAGGGGTTATGGGACATGGTGTCAGAAGATGGCCCAGGGATTGTCATGGGAGTAGATGTGCCACATCACGGTGGAGAGATGTGTGGGAGAGCTCCCATGTCCCTTCTGTGGAGACTGCCCTAGGAGCAAAGATGGGAGTGGGGGGATCATCAATGCCAACAAGCTGATTACGTAAGTGTGTTCCTCAGACCTTTGTTATAAAAGGAGAGGATTCCAGCTGTTGCCTCTGGCCATGTCTTCCCATTTGCCTGTGCAAATTGGTGGTATTTTGCTGTTTAATTTGGTGGTAGCCACGTCATGACCCCTGGGGAGAGCCTCTCTAATCCTGTCCTGCTGGGAGCCTTTCCACTCCTCTATGAAGTGACCCTTGAAACAACAAGTCACAGGCGGGGGCTGGACAAGATCACTGCCTGTCTGTGCTCAAGGCACACTGTCACACTCATGACAGATATCTATCTCACCTAATCCTAAATGTTTGACAGAGACATTGCACTTTTCCCAGGAGATCGGGAGCTTCGTGCTGCTTGGTGCCAGGAGGTTTCTTTGGACCAAAATCCGATTTGAATCTCTCTTGCTGTAGTCTAGACCAGTAGCTCTCTGTTCTGTCCTGCCCACCATATATAGAAGCAAATGGATATTTTGCTCTTCTCTCCAGTAGCCTGTGCTGTGCTTGCAGGTCGTGCTCTTTTTAATTCCTCTGTCGGCTAGATTGACTCCTTTTTGTCTACATCTTGCTTGAGGTGCAGTGCTCTACTGATTCTCCAGCCAGTGCAATGGTCTGCTGTTCTTCCCTTCATCCCTTCTATTTCCTTCCTCCTCCAAATTATACAGTTGGCCTCCCTGCATCCTTCCTGCTCTCAGAAAGCCTGTGATTGCAATCTCTCCTGCTCTGGCATCTGCTTTCTGTAGCAGAACAGCTCTCAGACTTAAGCCAGCAGCGAGTAGGAAAGGCTTTGTATTGGGGATTACAGGAACACATCAGGGGAAGGGAGAGGATCGCCTTTAATCCCATGGAAGAAAGGGACTCAGATGACCCTGCAGCTTTGACCACTCCATCTAAGAAACTCCTCGTGCTCACAATGTGCAATCAGGCATCTCTTGTTTGCACTTCCAAGGGAAACGTTTTCCAGCAGATTGACACTGCTTCTTGGCAGTGGCTCCGCAGCCGGCAGTTCATAGCAATGAGCAATCATGAAAACTGTTGGGGAGGAAGAAGGCAGCTAATATCCCAGTGTTGTTTCAAAGCACCTACCATTTAATAGTGAGTTAATTTGCAGCTTCGCCTACTGAAGTGAAACATGGAGAGAAGTTCTGGTAATTTAGTTTCTTATTAACAGGCTGCTGATTTTCATGCCTTGTGCACAAAGCCAGCAGCAGCGATGCAGCGTTCAACTGCCTTGCGTTAAGTCTTCTACAGCGAAGCACATGGAGACGTTTCTGTGCTGGGGAGCTGCCTGTTCATCTTCACCCTCTGTCTCTTAGAAAGGGGTCGGTGCTCTGGGGCCAAGAATAATTTTGACAGTTTGAAAGTGAATACAGGAGGATAAGCAGCAAGTAGCTGTTTTGCAGGCAGTATTAGGAGAAGGAGGCAGAATGTCCCTTGGAAAGCCCTGGTGACACTCACTAGTGTTCAGCTTTTATAGGTCATACAATGAGTCCAAGGCCCTGCTGGGACTGGAGCAGGGACATATCTGGGTATGTCAGCGCCCTCAGTCCGTGCAAGGTGGTCATCTTGGGGATTTATATCTAGAACTGGTTGTAGGCTTTGCATGTTCAGCGGTTTCAGCCATGCGGTAGGGAAGTGACAGGACTTCAGGCTTGTGCTCGATCCCCATGTGAGCTCTGCACTAGAGCATGAATGCTGGCAGAGCTGAAATTCCTTGCTCTGGGTAAGGTTTCTGATTGAGATTTAATTTAACTCAGAGCCGAGGAGTTTTGCACAACAAGACAGGTTGGAAGGGTAGCATGGTGCCTGCTAAAGGACTCCCACCCCCAGTTTTGTTCCTCCTCTGCCTTACAGCAGATTTTTGAGATTTTTTGAGATTATCCACTATTTTTTTCTCAGCAGTTATCTTTGCAGACCTCCATCAGCTGTCTCCCCCCTTCAATTACATAATCTGCTGAGCAGCTTTTAAAAAAAGATCTTTATGAATCTCCATTTAACCCTGGGTTGGCCTCCAACCCCTCCTTTCCTTTCCAAGTCTGTGTAAAGCCTGGATGGAGGTGGCCAGGGTATGCAGAGCTCCTAGTCCTTGAGCAGAAGCAG
>JAUBOD010000222.1:2642710-2663781 GCA_032353885.1 Nothura maculosa | reverse complement strand
TTCCTTTCCAAGTCTGTGTAAAGCCTGGATGGAGGTGGCCAGGGTATGCAGAGCTCCTAGTCCTTGAGCAGAAGCAGACATTGTAATGGTGGGGGTCACCATGCAGCATGGTCTGTACTCAAAACCATGGCAAAAACCCATGCTTGCCCAAGCAGTTAGGGAAACAGAGGCCAGATCGTGTCCAAGACAGGTCGCAGTAGCTGCTCGGGCCTGACGGTGACCTTCAGGATGCTCCTGTCAGACTGGTTGTGTTGTATTCACTTCCTGCTCTAGACTTCTCAAGCAGATCACCAGATCTACTGGAGGCCTCTTCTTGTTTCAGCTCAAATCCTTCCTGTCTGTGTTGTGATTCTGGAAAACAAGGCTAGAGGAAGCTATGGAGTAGCTTCCTCTTTGGAACCCACTTTGGCGTGGAGCAGAGGCAGGGTGGCAGTGCCAGTCCAGCTGGCCTGTAGCCCTTTCGTTGAGACTTTACCATAATAAATCACTGGCTGACTGTGATCTTTGCAGCCCTGCTCTGTCCTCCTGGACAGACCTAGAGCTCAGTCTGTAGGACCAAAGGAACCTTGCCAGGGAAAGCCATTGCTTGTCACTCAGCATGAGCTGCAAGAGCCCCTAGAACTGCCACGCTTGAAGTGAAGCAAGTTACCTTCTAACAGTGTCTAAAGTGTCACCTTCTGCTGTTCGTGGCTAGGTGAATACAGCCATGCACGAGGCCAAGCTGATGGAGGAGTGCGATGAGCTCATGGAGATCATCCGCCAGCGCAAGCAAGTCATCGCTGTCAAGATTAAAGAGACGAAGGTAAGGATGGACCGCTGGTGGGTGCAGCACCTCACTGGGGTATGCACGTGTGCATGGGGGCTTGTCTGCACGCATCCGTGGTGACCTTGCCTCCCATGCCATGGGGCAACTGCAGCCTGGCATGTTGGGATGTGACAGCAATGTGCAAAGGGCACAGCTCTGCACTGTGTCGCCTTTCCACCAAAGGAATGGCTTCAGACAGCCACCAGCGAGCACACCTACCCGTCCCTGCCACCCAGACTGCTGGGTGAGTCAGTGTCCCACTCTGCTGTTGTCCCCAGGGCTCCTCCACTGAGGACACATCCGCATTAGAAGGGTCGTGGCTGGAGGAGGGAAGGCGCTGTGATTAGCATGATAAATTGGTGTGGTGCTTGCATTGGTCCAGACAGCTTCCTCAGGGGTTTTATAGCACTGTGGTGTTAATATAATAATGGTGAATTAATATTGAAAGGCTATCTTAGGCCTTTACTGCAGATAAAGCCACATGATCTGCATTGCAGCTTAGCCCCAAGTTGGATTTTCTAGAAGTGTGAGGTGTTTGGACCCTTTCTCCAGCACTTCCAGGTGTTCTGGCTTTTCTCAGTAGTTTCCATTCAGTGGAGGAGAGACTCAGTGGATCAGCTGTAATTCTTAAATTATAGCATGTGTTAAGGCCAAGTGAGCTCAGAATTGCTCTTAACGCTGTTGATGCTTCAACCTTTCCCTCTGTTATTGTAGAGTCTCCTTGCTACTATAAAGCGGGACTCCATTCCGGTCCAAGTGGCTCCCGAGGGAGTTTATAGCATGTGTGCGCAAGCCGTTCTCCATCCTCATGGAGCGTGAACGTGCTCTAAGCCCCAGCTGAACGTATCCATCCCAGCACATTAAGTCAGAGGACTCTTCCTACTTGGAGCATCGTCACCCCAAATATAGATTTATTCACAGTGTGACACTCCGATTCCTGCACCCTCGGCAGGAGCAGCAGCTGCAACGTGAACGCGGTTTTAGCCTCGCCACTTAGGAAAACATGCCTTATGTAACGGTGCCGTCTGCTGGCCCATCTGCCTGTCTGCTCCTTCCTTCCTACCCTCTCCCCCAAACATCTCTGGAGCCTGTTGTCCAATTTCAGCCAGGTCTGACAGAGGGCTGGACTTCTCAGCAGTGTTGTTTGCCTACAGATTTCATGAGAATTGGCAACTGGGGAGAGAAGCAAGGTCCTGCTTGGTGCCCAGCAATGGAAAGAGAGGCTGAGATGCTTATAAGTCCTCAGCCCTGCAAGCCAGTAGACTTGTGTATGTACAGCTACAAGCCCAACAGTGGACCTGGAGAAGGATGTTGGGAATGTGGCAGGAAGCGAGAAGTACCACGGAGAAAAGGGTAGATGGACGAATTTAAGGTTTGCAGGGCAGAGTCCTTAGAGCTTGGTGATCCCAGCAGGTGGGGATCCTACAAGCTAAGCTAACGCAAAAGGGCAGGGAATGATACTTGGAAGTGCAACAGATGACGCAGAAGTGCAGCCATGCCAGACCTTTTGGAAACAGCACTGACATGGGGAGGCCTGGAGCTGATGAGATTGGGCTGGAGAGGACAGTGTGCCACTTTGCTGGTACCCATGCAGTCACCCATGCTGCCAGAGCTGGTTCTGCTGAGGCTGAAGGAGTACAGCTCTGTGCTGGGCTCCAAGCTCTTGTGTTTGCTCCGAGCCGCTCAGAAGCAACACAAGGAGCAGAACATCGGGATAAGCACTGAGGAGCTTCTCCATCCTCACAGCAGCGAAACACCT
This sequence comes from Nothura maculosa, assembly GCA_032353885.1. Taxonomy (NCBI): domain Eukaryota; kingdom Metazoa; phylum Chordata; class Aves; order Tinamiformes; family Tinamidae; genus Nothura; species Nothura maculosa. The sequence goes on along the minus strand of JAUBOD010000222.1, from coordinate 2,661,217 downwards.
AGGAGCAACCCTTTCCAAGTGAGAACCTTTCCTAGGAGCCCAACCTCAAACATTGACAGTGTAAAGCCCTTGAGGCTTTGTTCTGTTGTGTGGGTTTAATCAGGATGAGGCTCCCCAGCATCCCAGGAGTGTGGGAGCGAGCTGAGCAGAGAGGATGCCCTCCTGCCCCAGGCTTCACAGAAGCTCTGTAGATAAGCCTCTTTCCATTTTCTAATTTAGAGACAAAAATGTATTGGGGATCCAGATGGAAATAGCCCTTGTCGTGGCTATGTGACACAGGGATGTGTGTTTGGGAACCTTTAGAAATTTGCTGGATGTGCCTTTGGAAACCCACCAAAGGCTGGATACAGCGTGCTTTGCAGAGAGCCTCTCTTTGACATTTTTCTTTATCAAGTGCAGCTATGTACAGCTAGATCACAGCAATGTGGTCACATCATCCCAGAGTGCCATAAATCAGTAGCTGTAATTGACAGCAGCATTAGTGCTCCTTGCCTTTCCCATGCAGCAAAACATTTGTGCTAATCTTAGGTACTTACCTTTAGCCAGGGGCAGAATCCGTCTGGCTGTCAGCTTTGTGCTGTTTTCTCTAGCTGGTCCATGACACTCGTACGTCCTCCTGGTTCCCCTTCCTTCCTGTTGTTCATCCAAACTGACATCCTCTTGCTCGCTAATGGGTTTGTTCAGAGCAATGCTCTGCTGCACTGTGAACTAGAAGCAGGGGAAACAGGAGAGGGAAAAGGCAATGGGTATGAATTGACCCATGCCATCGTTTCGGGTACTGTGTTCCTGGCTTTACTCATCTGCATTTTCCCCAACAAGCCAGACAAGACCTGTGCTCTTGGAATAGCTGCTTCAAGGTATTGCTGGCTCTAGCATGTGTGCCCTGAACTGTGCTCTTCTGACTGCAGCCCTGGCTTTGCAGCATGATGGACAGGGGTGATCCAGGCCACGAGGAACCTGGATACCCTGTGCAGGTTGAAACTCCAGTGCCTCGGAGCCAGCGTGCGCTTTGGAAAAGGGACTTCTCGCAGGCCCCGCTTACATAGGCTCACAATGCAGCCCACAAGGTGAGGGAACTAAATGAAAAATCATGGGATTATCAAAATCAAGTGAGCAAGTCTTTTCAAGGACTTTCGTGCTTCTCAGCCTCATCAGGTCACATTCTTATAGGTTTTTGCAGTGCCAAGGAGAGAACCGAAGCATACCTGGAAAATGAGAGCAGGCTTCCTGATGCAATCACGCCACTCCAGGAGTTATAGCTTTAAAAAATAATGCATGATAAAGTGATGAGCCCCTGGTGCTGGTGGCGTTGTAGTTATGCTAAGGGATGCATCTCCACCTGGATACTTTTCTTGGGGAGGACAAAGCGCAGCAGGGCAGCGTGCTGCAATTACATTCATTTCCATTTACAAGAAGAAGCAGATGCGGAATCACAGGGAGACTGAGCTTTCTGTCCTCCCTTCCTAGGAAGAGACAAGGAGAGCTGATATTTAGGGACAGTTTTTACTTAAGGGACAGGTACTGCCACGTTTGTGGTTCTGGCTGCAGAAGCAATCTCCCCATGGACAGAGCTGGTATAGCAGACAGGCTCTTGACACTTTAGGTCAGCTCCTCCCCAGTTTGCAATGGTATTTGGAGCCTTTTACCTCCAAAGACACATGCCACCCATGTCCCACTAGTCAACTAATGCTGGCTTTAGGCAAACTTAGCACAGCAGCCAGCTCTGATGACCTGCTGAGCATTTATCTGTGTGTGCAGGCCTAACTAGCACCCTGGTTAAGCCAGCGCAAGTCCATGCAGCTGCCCCATTACCTACTAGGCAGCACCACAGGGAGATGTGCAAGGTGGCAGTGGAGTAAAATAAGGTTTAGCAGGAGTGTATTGAGTATGTGCAGCTTGTAGGGCCCTGGGAGGAGTGTTTATGAATTCACCATGCACTTGCTGCTGCTGTAATTGAAGCTACACGTGAGCTTGAATGTGAGAAGTCAACAGTGAGTCACAGCCTGCGACTCTCTGCTGTAGTGGAAGCCGGAGGACTGCTGCGAGTCTGTTATTGATAGTGCACTTACTGCAGCCCTCAGTAATAGTAGCAAATCTGTCATAAATCACAGTGCCACATGGCACAACGGGTGCTACCTGCTTCATCTGGTCGTGCTGCTGTTCGCTCCTGCCTCCAGCTCCCTGTGTGCACGTTTCTGAGCATCTGGGAGTTGTCAAAACGCTGGTGGGGAGTGGGGTCAAAGCTATTAAACCACTGAGACCTGCAGGAGATCATTGTAGGAAAAAAGCACAACTGTGTTTCCACCCTTCTCACCAGTGACATCTTCTCTGCGCCATCTCTTAATGCTCTGGGGGACCCATGAGGGGACAGCTGAGGGTGCACTTAGCAGAGAGTTTCCATCTGCAAACTCCTTGACCTTCATTCAACGTGTGTAGGTGGCTGAGTTGCAACCAAGATGAGTGTCAAGTGTCAGCCTCAGGAGAGCACCTGAAAAGAAAGAGGTGGCAGATGATATCTGGACCTGCCGCTTGCCAGATGGTCCCTCAGTCTCTGCATGGCACTTGAGACCTTGTCCTGAGACCTTGTCCTGGTGTCTGAGACCTGCTACGGGGCCAAAGTTTGTCCTTTTCCTTTGGGACACAGAGAACATTGTGCCTTGACCCTTGCTACAACTGACCATCATTTGCCAACCCAAATTTGACTCCAGGTCAGTTTATTGAGGAAGATGTTTCGACTCCACTTGACTCATGGCACTGATTGGTTTCATCTATTGGTTCTTCTACCTTGGTTCAATCTACTTGGAGTTCTTGCAAAAGTGCTAAGGGAACTGATGGGAGGAAGCTGAGTTTCCTAGACCAGTGCAAGGGAGAGCATTGCTGTGGTGTCAGGAAGGGGGATTAGCCTCATATTTAATTGTAAGAGTGCTGACAGTGCTGACGCCTTAAAAGAGCTGCTCAAGTATTCTCCTTGTCAGCTCCGAAAGCTGCTGGCTCCTGTTTCCTGTCAGATTTTCCCACTGTGGACAGAGGTTTCAGATTGACAGCGTGTTCCAGGACAGTGGCAGTGTGCGAGGAGCTGCCAAGTGAGAAGCTCTGTGAGCTGCTGTCACAGGGGCTTGGCAGGGCTCACAAAATGTCCTGCTCGTCAGTTAAAATGGGAAAGAAGAAAATCATTTTGGGGTATGCTGCTTCAAATATTCACAGTTCCGGCTTCTGGAAGATGTTTGCCCCTCCTCTAGGTACCTGCAGGCTCCTTTGCTGCAGCCACGCATGCCAGGGTGGATCCAGGAACAGGGCAGCTATATATATTTTGTTAGCAATTGCCAAGTTGCCCTCTCTTGAGATGGCTTTCCGGATATAGAATTGCTTCCAGCTTGGTCGGTCATGGAATTCCGATTGCACTCATGCACTTCCTTCCTTCTGGTGCCCATGTAGGACCCAGGAATGCCGCTGAATCCAAATATTGTCTCTGGCACCGGCCGAGCATCAGACAGCAAGAGATTTGTGTTTGCTGCTGGAAGCAAGCTGCACTAAGGGAAAAGCATCTGTGAAGCTCTGCGCCTCTCAGTCTTACATAACACCAGGAATAGCTCGATTGCTCAATTTTGTTTTCAGTCAGGGAGGAGGAGGAGTGTTTGTGTGTAGTACCAGGATAAGAGCTTGTCATTAAACCTATCTATAAACTGACTTTCATTCTTCTTTATCCTGGCTGCTTGGAGCATTTAGGAGTTTTAGGGGGAATGGCCACTAGCCGAGTCATGGCCTAAGTGGACTTTCACCTAAGCTCCTCCTGAGCTTGATCCCTACTTGTTCTGCTCAGTGTTGCCCCAAATGAGAGCATGGAGATTTACCCTAAGAAATAACATTTGTTCTGGTTTCTTTGCTGTCCTCACTGCTGCTGAGTTCTGCTATTTTGCAGAAGACAAGGAGATGCCATCAAACGTTTCTTCCTTCATGGCTTGCTCAGCACAGTCTTAAGCCAGCTGTGAATATCTTTCAAGGAGTCTTGTAGAGATTCAGGGACGGTTTGCCCAGCATCACTTCATCTCCCGTTTTCTACACAGTCTGGGCCACATCTGAGTTTCCACCAGGTGCATCAGGGATGGTGGGGTTGCCATCCCTGCCCTGAGCACCAGGTCATGCAGGGACTCACATGACCCCTATATGGTCCAGAGCAGAGCCCGTTTATGCCACATGCCCCTATTTTTAGAGGCAAGTTGTTGCCCGGGCTTGTTTTTCAGCTCAGTGGCAGGGATGCTGTCTGTGTTGTGGGCAGCTCACCCTGTCCCACCTTCCTGCAGCCCGTGATTGCAAAATGGTTTGTGGTGGGAAGGTGACATTTTCCAGCCACAAGTCTGAGCTCTGCTCTTGCTAAACTTTTCCCCGGGGCTCTGCTGACTGTAATCAAAAATTAACATGGAAAGTGTGCTGGTGCTCCCTCTCCAGAGGGAGCCTTTGGAGACATTCCCGTGCAGTTCCTCTGCTTCCCACTTCCACTGAGCAGCTCTTGAGCTCGAAGGGTTTCTCCTTGGCTCTTCAAGCTCTGCCTGTTATGTGCCCTGGGGCTGGCTGAGCCCAGGGCTCCTTGCACATCTCTGCGAGCAAATTTATGAGTATTTTCATCTCCTTCTGCTCCTCTCCCAGGTGATGAAGCTGAGGAAATTGGCCCAGCAAGTTGCTAACTGCCGACAGTGTCTGGAGCGTTCCACGGTCCTCATAAATCAGGCTGAGCATATCCTGAAGGAGAACGACCACGCACGATTCCTGCAGACAGCCAGGAATGTGGCCGAAAGGTAGGTTCGTGACACAGCACCAGTTTTCATTCTGATTGGCATCTGGGAAATAGGTGACAGATGTCTTGTCCTAGCCTTAAGGACTTGTCTTCTGCATACAGCACCTGGCTCCTTTGGGTCACTCCCAAGGATAAAGCCCCCGAGCTCTCTGGGAATGTGTCCCAGCACCATGCCACCCTCCTGGGAAAGGAGCTTCCCTTCATGGCCTACCCAACCCCACAGCACAGCTTGGGGCATCCCCTTCCAGTCTAACGCCTGACTCCACTCAGCATCGTTTGACTCTGCCACCTTCCTGCTGGTCCTTCAAGTAGCTGTCACTGCTGCCAGTTCCCCCTTCATGTCCTCTCTGTGCACCCCCGTATAGCTCTGTGCTCCCAGATCCTTCTGATTCTAGCAGCCTCTGACAAACCTGTATATTGATGGTCCCTCTTTTTCTTTTTTTTCTTGCAGGGTCGCCATGGCAACTGCATCCTCGCAAGTTCTGATACCCGATATCAATTTTAATGATGCCTTTGAAAACTTTGCGTTAGATTTTTCCAGAGAGAAGAAGCTGCTGGAGGGGCTGGATTACCTAACGGGTATGTGCGCAGGCCGGCTCCCCGCCACGGGCACCGGCAGCGTCCTTCCCTGCACGTTGCTGAGGGATGGGGAGGGTGTTTGGAAGCAAACTGCCTTGCCAGTCGTTCTCCCCTGTTAAACTTATGCATATAGATGGTCTAGCCCTCCTAGGGCTCCATCTTCCAGGAGTAAGATGGAAAATTTCAAGAAGCAGGTCAGAAATTAGGAGTAGGCTTAACACCAGTAAGGACGAGGGAGGGCTCTTCTTGGGCTCAGATATATCTGGCCCAAGCGAGGTGATGTTTTGGCAGGAGCAGCGCTGCTGCCCAGCTTGTTTATGCTGCTGTCTGCTGTAAAATCAAAGGCAGGAACACAAGCTCTGAGAAAACTAGGGCATCATTACTTACATAAATCTGATTTTCTTCGTGTTTACGTGGGTAAGCGTAGAATGGATGACAAATGAAAAGAAAAAAAAAAAAAAGAAAGACAGCTCTGTCCGAAGCATTTCTTGCTTGTGTATGAAAAGCGTTATTAAAATGTGTGACTTGTGATCTCCTGCAGCACCTAACCCTCCGTCCGTGCGCGAGGAGCTTTGCACCGCCTCCCATGACACAATTACGGTTCACTGGATATCGGAGGACGAGTTCAGTGTCAGCTCCTACGAGCTCCAGTACACCATCTTCACTGGCCAAGCCAACTTCATCAGTAAGTCTATGCTCAACGGCTCTCTATGGGGAACCATGGTCCGGTTCGGGAAGAAAGAGGTCCTTGAGGAATACCCTACATCCCCAAGGGTCTTCTCTTCTTCAAGGCTTCACTAGTGCCCTTGGCCTTTCCTTGTCCCTCAGTGCTTCAGTCCCAGTCAGCTTGGGGACATCCATGGGGTTCACTTCAGTGTGTCCATTCCTGTCTGGGTCTGGAGAGCTCACAGATGGATCCAGTGCTGAGATGTGGTGTTTCCTGTGTTGTGATGAAGAGAGACTCTTTTCTCAACCTGCTGGCTAACAAAGCCCAGTGTATAGGGCACAGTTGTCCATCCTGGACAGGTCTTGGGGGAGGAATCTATAAGAAAGGTCCTCTGAGGGCACCTCTGAAGACTCTAATCTAAATGATGGAGGAGGCAAGAGGTGCTGAGAAGTACAGTTTGTTAACCCTGTGCTGGAGGTCCAGAATCAAATCGCTTCACACCACATTCGGCATCTGGCTATCATCATCTCAATGAAGCATCTGTCACGTTAGAGGATCTTGTCTGTCTTATAGTTGATCACGGAGGAAACTACCCAAATTTGTGTTACTTGCAATCCGTTAACATTGCTCCCAGGGGTTATACAGACAGATCAGAGCTGGCTGCTCTGCAGGCTGTGGGCTAAAAAGGAAGCGTGATTTATTTGTCCTTCATAGCAATAGCAATATTAAGAAAAGTCTCCAGGTACTTCTTCCTGAAAAATCTGCCTTGCCTAATTATTCTTCCACACCAGCACAAATGTGCTTGCCAGAAATGGGATTAGAGAAATGATGAGAGCTCTTGCCAAGTCGTATGTGTTAGTGGCTAATGATTTAGGAAGTGCTGTGGTCAAAGAGCAAGGAATTAGCTGCTGAGGTTGCAGCATCCATCTTCTCATTATGGGGCGTTATGGGACCTGTCTTGGTCAGCCTACTTTCTTTCCAAGTTTAGTTCATGTTATGCAACAGGACAGCTTTAAAACAGCTCTGTAAGGCTGAACTAGCCTGCAAGCTGGTTGTGAAACCAAGACAGCAACGTCTCAGGTGCAAGTTCCATCCTGGATATGTGCTATAAGATGAAAGTAGAGTATTTGGCACCACCGTCCATCCAGGCAGGACGTTTTCAGACTCAATGGGTCTGTCCCACCCAACACTTGTGATGTATTTTTGTGTTTTTGACACTGAGCAGAGATGCCTTTTGCAGGACCTAGACTCGTGTTGTCACCGGCGCTATTTCTTGGAGCAATTATTCCTAAAAAGGAACTATTCCCGTTTTAATATGAGGAATATTTTAATGGTGCACTTAACAGCTTGTTCCACTGTCTTCAGAGGGAGGTGATCTGATCCAGAGATTTCCTCACAATTTATGGTTGGTTATTTCCAAGGCCCCCTCTGGAGGCGTGATGTGTGTTCAAACAGAGCAGGCAGGAGAAAGAAAGCTTATGATTATAACGACTTTAGAGACACACTCTTCCCTAATCCTGATGTCTGAGTAGGATGGATAATATCAAGAATAAAGGCCAGACAGAGAAGGAAAAAAAAAAAAAGGAAGCACAGGAGAAAATTAGAGGAAGACAAAACTGCTCAGGGAGTGTAATTTTGCCTTGAGGATGTGGCTATGAAGATCAGAAGCTAACAGCAAGGGTTGTCCTCATCCCTTAGCATGGGGCAGAGAAGCATGTGGCTGCAGTCTGGGACTGGGAAGCATGTGGCTGCAGTCATGAATCTGGTCCAGACTCAAGGGAGAAGTCCTTGGAGAAATGACTGGGGGAGTCCCAGGTACCCATCCGTGAGCCCAGCCACACTGGAGCAACCAAGGCCTTGTGTCCTGCATGGGCACAGCTGGCAGAGGCCACCAAGTCTGCCCTTTGGGGGCCTCAGCAAAGGCTGAAGTCCAGGTCTCCTCCAAAGACATCCATGTGGGATGCTCGTCTTACATCACCTTATTGCTCTGCATGAACTTCACCTTGGTTTAGCAGAAGACTCCGTGCCTCACAGCAAAGAGGAACCAGGAATATTTAAGGCAGCTGCTCTCAGCACTGCACCATGCTGGGCCAAACACGATCTGACAGCGCAGAATAGCATCAGGCAAAGCAAATCTGAGCTGTTCACATCCACGTGGAGCCACTCTGATGTTAACAGCAGTTGTAGCTCCCCTTTCAACATTGTGCCTCTGACAGTAGGGCTGGAGTTTTGCTCTAATATTAGCTAGGCAGAATTCAGCAGACATCGTGAATCTGCTGAAGGCTTTACAGATGAAACAGGCCCAAAATTGCCTGGGGATTCAAACTTTGCAAATATGCCAAATGTCTGTTTAATTTCCTCCCCCCTCCCGGAAAAAATGATCAAAACCGACCAAGGCTCTGATCTTTTTAACACCATCGATTATTGTTCCGGAGAGCTGGTAAGCGGCAGGTTGCAAAAGCCGAGGCTCAAACCTGTGACTTCCCCCAAGGACAGAGGTGTCACATCTGCAGCCGCTATTTCCTTTTTCTCCTCCTTCACCGCCATGAACATGAACATATTTTGAACAGAAAAAGCTGACCTGATTGTAATCACGGAAAAGAACTCCTCCGATTTCCACAGAGGTGCAGTTAATATGGGAAAAGCATTGCAGTCATAGTGCTAAGGGCTATTTACCAGACTCAGAAGCAGTGATTTATTTTGTTAGGCTCCCAGTGAATCCCCCAGGTGTCAAAAATATGTATTTTTATCAGCTTTTCTAACGGTACTTTTTTTCTCCAAAATTTGAGGGGTTTTGCATACTAAAAGAAAGTTAGTGAATCAGCTCCAAGAGAAATTTCATATTTCAATATGATGAAAAACATGAAAATTTTTACAGAAGAACTAAAATGAATCTTCTAGCTTGTCTGTTTTGAAGTTAGGCTTCAAAAAAAAAGCATGGCATCCTGACAATATGACTCTTGCAATAAAATTTTAGCCCTGATTTTAATTAAGAGCAGTTACTGCTGTAGGAAATGCCAAAAAATGCTTTGGAATAGGCTTTTGGGGACTCTGTTAACTTATCTTAATTATCAGTAAAACATCACTGCTGGAAATGCAGTGTCATAGCCCAGGGAAATTGTAAAGTGCACCTTAAAATATACAGGAAGCCACCAGAAATAGCTTCTGCCTGAGCCATAGACATACAAATCTGATCATCCCCACCTTCTCTAGGAGCCTTTGCTTTTGATTTTAAAGAACAAACAAACAAAAATGTGATGACTTATTTCCTTTTGGTCAGAGATTTATTGTGTTTACCCAGTCCTCTTCCATCTAGGATTTTCCATACTCACCTCTTCTGGGCTTTCCCTAGGCACTAAATGTTGCCTTCAGCTGGCAGCTGGCTGAGATCAGAGTTGGACCTGGTTGCTCAGGTTTTTGTTCAGTTGAGTGAGCAAGTTGAATCAATAATGCTTTGAAGATATTGGAAATTAGTCACCTACACAGAATGATTGGCTCTATATGGACTTTGGTGGGAGCATTGAGAAGATGAGGGGTCTGTTGATACTGGTAATGAGGAAAAACTGGAGCAAGTGGAGAGCCAGCTCTGAAAAGAATGGACTAACCTCAGGAGTGTTTTCTTGACTGTCTCCCTCTTCATAGAGGGAGCAGCATTTAACATCTCAGAGGAAGGAATGAATAATATATTGTCACTTGGAATAGCACAGTCAGAGCTGGATGGTGGGACCATTTAAGACCTGGCTGAACTCACGTATGAGGAGACACTGAAAGTAGTGGAATGATTTACATTGCAGCTATAAAAACAGGTTGACTCCGGGGAAAGGGGGCTCTGTGCTAGGGCTCACCTGGCAGGAACACAAGGAGAAGACTTGCCATTAAAGGAAATACTTTTCCAAAGAGCACACAGTTGGCCTGTGGAAACCATCCCCTCACACTGTCCTTAAAGCCAAGAGCACGGCAGGAGACAAGCATTTTCATGGATGACAAACGCTGTAAAAAAAAAGTTGGCAAGAACAGAAAAATAGAAGTTGTCGGTCTTCAAGGCCAACCTCTCATTGATTGTTTTTAGCAAGAAACTTGTCCTGGAGGCTGAGTCACTCTGTGGCTATTCTTACCCAGCCACTTTGTCCCAAGGCTGACTTGTCTGCAATGAGATAACATCTACCAGTGCTTGTCTGAAGGGCGTATGCTCCAAAGAAAGCAGCTCTGTAGTGTACAGAGAATGCAATTGGCATCATATCTGCTTTGTGTTTTTACTTAAAATAATTTGGCCTTGATCCCTAGGGCCATTTCAACCTATATTTTGAACCAAATCTATGCAAACCGTGACTATAACCAGCCCTTGTTATAGGACTGAGTGAACCACCAGGGATAAACAAACCCCCTCAGACAGAGTCTCCTCATGGGCATGAGGTTCCATAGAGCAGAGGAGCAGCATGGAGGAGCTCGGGAAATTCTTTCTGACAGATCCACGTTTTCATTTCAATACTGTTTGCAATGCGTACAGGATCCTGCAGCTTCAGCAGCAAAAAGCTCAGCTGCATGAGGGCTTACGGTGTTGCAGGTCTTTGAACTCCTAGTTCCTTTCCATTTCAAATATATATATATATGTTTAGGCTCTTGATTTTTTTTTTTGAGCACCAGATTGCAACTGCTTTGGCTGGAGCTACAATTCCCTTTGAACTCCTTTGCACAGCAGGCTGCTAAGGTACATGAAGTGTCAATGTCCCATGGACATTCATTGTTGCTTCCAACCCAGGAGCCATGCAGGATGTGGTCTGTCAGGTCCTGCTCTTCTCCCAGGATTAATGGAAGGCCTTTCCCTGTCTCTCATCAGCAGCAATTTAAAGCAGCAGTGAAGAGTGATAGCTGCCAGCCTGGCACACGTTCACCTGCTCAATGAGGTTTAATCAGGGCTTTGCTGAGCTCGGCTTCCCTCACCTTCCCCTGGGTGCCATCTGCTCCCAGCACCAGCTCCTTGCCAGCCCTGGCCAGAAAGTCTCCGTTTGAAATCCTATTTCTCTGCACCCTCTCCTCATCATAGCAGCATCTTGAACACCTTACTGCTGCCTTTACCATATCAAGCATCGCTTTCATGTGCTAATAAAAAAAGGCTTCTCTGAGCTGCTGGTTTTATCATTTATGTAAATTTTCCTGACGATTCTCTTAACTTTCAGGCAGGCAGTAAATCAGCCTGAAGGATGCAAGAGCCACGAGCTCTGCTTTAACAGCTGGGTGTTGTTTGTGCTCTCTCCTCCCCTCCGAGTGTTATCTGTTAATAAATCTCCCCCCGCTGCCTCTCCGCTTACACAGGTCTCTACAACTCCATGGACAGCTGGATGATCGTTCCCAACATCAAGCAGAACCACTACACGGTCCATGGGCTCCAGAGCGGCACCCGCTACATCTTCCTCGTGAAGGCCATCAACCAAGCCGGCAGCCGGAACAGCGAGCCCGCCAGGCTCAAGACCAACAGTACGTGCCCGGGTGTCCACAGCGCGTTGCATTGGGAGGGATGGGGAGGAGCAGCCGTTTCCTGCATGCTGGTTTGTTGTAGGGTTGTTGTAGGGCTTGTAGGCAGAGATAGGCAATGCAAGGTGCCTGTCTCTTGCTTCTGTCAGCTGCTTCCCTGGCTTATCCACTGGAGGTGCCGTCAAGGGTCAAGAGGTTTTGGGAGATATCTGTGCTGTGATGGATGGGAGCAGTTCACACTTCAGCTTGTCCCCAGGGAAGACCAAGAAGGGAAGATATCTAAGCAAATCAGAGCAGAATTCAATCAAAAACTGATTAACTTCAAAGGGCAGAACTGGATCTATCCAGCAAGGAGTTATGGCCAGGGCTGGGCTCCTGCCATTGCAGTAGCCAAGCCCCAACCCCTCTAGGGCCAGTAATCTCCTTTTGCGTGGTGGGACGTAATAGTAGGGTCAGTGTGAAACAGCAGGAGTTGTGAGTGGCTTTTCTGGCTTTTGTATAACGCTGCCTTCTCCGTGGCCACAACTTGCTCATGATGGTTATCAAATGCCTCTGCCTGGTCCAAACGAGCACAGCGAGGCTTTGTGTCTCCTTCCTTGATGTTTCAATCACATCTGCGTTGCGCACTTGAGGCTTTGCAAGTGATTTATTGCTGCTGCCATCTCCTTTGCTTCACAGGACCCCTGCACCCAGCTCTCGTTTATGAAATGTGATTAAACAAAGTCAGGGCATCGTCAGGGATGGAGGGAAGCTGATGAAAAGCAAGCTCCCATCAGCTTCCTCCCTGCTCATTGAAAATGTATCCCTCCTTCAGCTGCTGTCTTTGAGCACTTTCTCCAGCTTTGAGAGCTCATTCTGGGAGTGAGAAATTGGTGACTTGACAAGCCAAGAGCGATGAGATGACAAAACAGAGCGGAAGGGAGTGAAAGAGGTTTGTTTCAGTAGCTCCCTCGAGACAGGGCATGCTCTTTTTTTAAAAAAAATATTATTCAGTGTCAGTCATTGGAGATACTAGCAGAGTACTAAGTGCTCTGCTTCAGAGATGAACTTGATTTAGTAGATTAAATAAGTGCCCGATCAGATTTTGAATTCTCCTCATTCAGTGGACGTGTCTGCAGCAGCTTGTTGCATTTTTAAAGACAGAGAGCAAGAATTGCCCGGAGCACTACAGAAAATGCGCTGCCATAGTTTTGCATGTGCCAAGAGGAACTTCTTTCACAGAGCTGAATGACCACTGCAACAACCGTCTCCAGCTCAGTAAACGGAGGAGAAAGGGACGCAGCGTTAATGTGCATGCATTCCTCTCTGTTGATGTTGAGGCGTTTATCTGCAGCCAACCTCATCATTCATCTTGTCTTTAGACTTCCTGTGTCACCATCTGTTTTCATGTGCTCAAAGCTTGAACTTTTTTTGGACCAGTGATTTGCAATTTGGCAGTAAAGATGGACTCGGGCTGAGAAAAGTGTTCACTATCACCGCTGTGAATAGTTGTCCAAATTTGGCCAAGTTTATGAGCCTCTGGATGATTACCAATTGCTTGTACTCAATGGGAGCTTCTCAGGGGTCATGCAGAATCTTGGCTATGATTAAACAGGCTTGGTGCCCTCACAGCCTTTAGTACTGATACCCTTCCCACCAGCCTCATGAACCTTGTGAGCTGTTCCCATCAACTCCATGAACCTTATGATGTTCCCACCAGACTCAGTGGGGTGGAGGGCAAATCTACTTTGGAGTCTTTCTTTGGCCCACAGAAGTTACTTCAGTAATGATTTCTATGTGGTAGGAAACACTGAGGATGAGGTCTTCCCTTTCCACATGCCATACTTGAGATGCCCAGGGTGCTATGTGATACTGAGTGTCCTTAGAAGTCAATCACCCAAAATTGGTTGAAGTATTTTAATTCCTTTAAATTGCAGCTGATTTAAGTGCAGATGTTGTTACGATTATAGCAGGGCACTAAGAAGATTCATTATCCAATGCTAGAGTGACCTTACAGTGATAGGAAATATATATATATATATAATAGGAATTGTGCTCTACATATACTACAGGAAATACTATGAGGAGATGACCAGCAGTAACTTGACCAGAGTTTCTATTCAGAGCAATGAATAAGACACGTGGGTATAGTAAAATTCTACTGAAGAACTCACCACCAAAGTGGCGTCCAGGCTCTGAGGTGAAGCAACAAGCTCCCCATGGAAAAATAGTTTCTCCTCACGTAATTAACAAGAGTCCTAATGTTGTAAGACATAACATAAATGGAGGTATTCAGGAAAGCGTATTTTGGGGAACTTCTGAATTTCTAGGCATTTGATTTAGCAGCCTTTGTCATCATCTTTTCATAACCAATCTTGTGTATGAGGACTCCCCAGGGGGTTGGCTGCTCATCACGGACTCACGCGTGCTGCTGGCTGGAACATCCTGGGCTGAGCTCACAGCACATCCTTATTTGCTGGTTTTTTCCTTGTCTATATTTGTCATTCTGTGGTAAAATGCTTTCCTCATTTTCAAGTGGTCGGCTAGAAGAGGGTGCATGCTTTTGTGCTGGCCCTAAATCTATGTTCCCAAACTGTTTAAATGGATAAAGTTGGGGGAAAAATATAGATGGATTTATTGTTTTTCTGCAAGTTGGCAACTCCATTACAGTCTTGTAGCTTTGTTTCCACAAGGTGACATCAGATAGGAGGACACTTTTCAAGCCCACATCACATGGCATCTTGGGCACTGTTGCCTCTAACTGGTTTGCCTCTGATTGTAGAGCAGTTGATTGAGGGCCCACAGACCAGGTTGAGATTTCAGCTGGAGGGTCACAGGCTTCATTAGATGGGTTTTGTACTGGATTCTTCTCAATATTGGGATCTGGTGGCATCTCAGAGGGCTGGCCAGGGCGAGGACATGGCTGGCTCCACTTCCCAGCAGGCAGAGAAGAAGAATGAAGCAAAGAAGAGGTGGCAGGATGTTACTCTGGCTTGGTTCGCTTTTCCACTGAGTGGACCTCTGCAGAGAGCGCAAAGATCATTTCTTGAGAGTAGGACTGTGTATCCTCTCCTAGATGTAGTCTGAAAGTCAGTTTTTTTCCAGGCCAGAGTGGGCTCCAAGTGTCAGTCCCAGAGCCACATAGGAGTTTGTGGAGACATTTGAGGGATTGGGTTGCGTGCTGTCCTGTCTCGGCAAACGAAGGACAGGGACATTGCAGAGCAGACTGAGCAATTCTCTCATCTCCATTCGTTTTCCCTTGCTTACAAAAAGCTTGAAGCTTTCCTTCCCTATCACTCCCCATTTGGGCTGCTCTCAGATGCACTTGAGGTGCCTCTCCTGATGGGTCAAAGTATTTTTATACCTCTCTGTCTTGTAGCTTGTCTCTTTGCATTACTGGCAGGAAAGCAGAGATACAGAAATATTAAAATAACTAGGGGGAAGAGGAGAGGGGAGGTCACTCCCAATTTACAGCTTTACTTTCAGGCCTCTCAACTCAATTATCTGGCAAATGGTGCTCTGCAAAATAAATGCAAGCTACCATCAGATATCGGAGCGCCGCGTGGGTGAGTGCCATTACAGGGTCATACTTGTGTGGCCTGCAGAGCCTAGGCTGATGTTGTCCTGCTACTCAGCCTAACTCGCAGAATGCTGTTAATTGGGGGCATTTCTGGGAGCTTTTAAGGACTGTAGGAGAGGCCAACATGTGGGTGCAACGACTGGCTCAGGCCTTCTTGGGGCCTTAGGCCTAGAGTGACGAACAGACTGACTTTGCTGGTTACTTTGTCAAAACTCACAGCAACCTGAACCAGAGGAACTTGGCTTGGTTCTTTGCAAGGCCCCTGGGGGCTTGTTTGCAAAAACGGGGAGATTGGGGGCTTCTAATGGAAGAAAATTGAAGATAGGGAGACCAGATGATTCAGTTTGTGCTTTGAGGTTAGGCAAAAGTGGCAGTTGGATAAACCTCACCCAGGTTTATTCAACTTCCTAGGATTTGACCTGACTGTGCAGCCCCACACGGAGTTGCTGCTGCCATCGGGGCATTTTTGCTTATCTGATATTAAAGCCAGGTCTGTTGCATCCCTGTCAGCCTGGAGAAGGGATATGAGCAAAGCTGACCTTGCTTGAGGAGTGTTTCCAGTCTCGAGAAGGCACTTTCTCCACCTCTCATTTCAGGAGGACATCAGTATTTCAGCAGAGCTCCAGACGGAGCAGTCCCAAGACATGGGATGTGACAGGGTCAGGGTTCAGCTGCCCTTCCTTGCAGAGAGCACATGGCCAGTGCCCGTGGCATGATATGTTATCTACAGTTCTTAGACTTCTCAAACACTCCACCTGCTATCAGCTTTTATGCCTCTCCCATAGCAGAGCATGGGACATTTCCTACTAGCCCATGGAAAGGGCACTGCAATCACTGCTGCCTGGCAGCTAGTTTATCTCAGCCGTGCTGTTGCTGTGGGCTTACATTCAGCTGCTAATGCTTCCACTTTGCAATTTCCTTTATGGGGAAAAAAAAAAGAAGTAGGGAATTACATAAAGAAAAAGCCTATGAAAAGAAAGAAAGAAGGAAAGAAAGGGGGGGAAAATTATGTTTGCAAAGCCAAGAGCACAGGATTTGAAAAGCACCAGAATTAAGTTGCCTGTTCAATTTAATTTTATGCCTGCTGTTCTCACATTATGCAGCTGTCTTTAATTCTGCAATCACATACTCCTCGCAGTTGGGTTCTGGGTTGGTGCAAGCAGGGAACAGCCTGTGGCAGAGAAGGGCAGAAGAAGACTTGTTTTCCCGTGTGTCCTTGGCTTTGCTTCGTGGTTTGGAAGAGCTGAGTTTGGCCACAGATGACTTGGGCTTCAGTTTCTTTGGCTGGCAGTGACACATCTCTGCTAGGAGACCTTGGCACCTCAAAACAGAGAAAGATTGGCTGCGTTATTTTCAGCCTTCATTTGAACCTACCAAAAAAATAGTTGTTACATGGGGAAACTCAAAGTCATTCCTGAACTGAGAGCAAATGCACTGGACCAAAAAAAATAGGATGGAGCAGGGAGCACCAGCATTCCTCAGATACTGCAGCTCTCCTCTCACTGCTCTGAAATGGAGCACACCACTTGGGGCTTTTCAAAATGCAAAGTTTTGGCTTTTTCACAGCTACTTGCCTTAAAAAGGCCATAAATTATTAAAGGAGGAGCAGAGGGGGAAGCATTTAAGTGAAAAGGATTGTGTATCCCCTCAAAACTGACCTGGGGCATCCTTGGCACAGCTTCCTCAGGCAGGCAGGACCAGGAGGGCTGAAGATGTCAAGTGCTTTGTTGGAAAAGGCCACAGGGAAAGTCAGCCTGAGAAAAGCTACAGGGAAAAGTCAGCAAGGGAAAGGCTACAGGGTTCAGTCAGCCTGGGAAAATCAGCCGTGCCCTTGGCCACACAAAACCTGCTCTCAGGAGCTCTCAGCACGGGCAGTTTGTTTTGCAGCGAGGCTGTGCAGCATCCAACAAACCACTGTATAATGTAAGAGCCGTGTATGATCTGCAGGGAGCAGTCTGCATCAGCCGGAGAGGGGAATGTGGGGCTACACTCTGTGCTGCAGCGCTTATTTTATGGCTTAATATTGTTATAGCAGCACTTAAGGGCCTATTCTCCTTTCCCTGTGCTCATATAGCTCCCATTACTGCTAATAGAGTATGAATTTGTTAAAGAATTCAGACTATGCGCCCAGTCTAGGATCTGTTTGCAGTATTTGATGATATCTTCAGTGCCTTTTCTATTACCTGGAAACACCCCTTGTTAAGGAGGTCTGGCATGATTCCCTACGGAAATATTAGAGAGTCCTCTGACTTATGGATCACCCCTTGACAGCAGATGAACAAGGTACCTGGATATGCCCTAGTGTATTAATAAGACAAATTAACATCTGTAAAGCAGCATCTTTGATTGGGGGAGGAATGGATTATTCCTATAGTTGCCATGTTTCACTGTGACAGCCTGCAGAGGATGGCCAAAGAGCCTCAGGGAAACATGTCATCCCATGTTCAGCCAGCATGATGATGCTAACAACCATAAATCCTTGTGCCCCCCTTGCAATAGGTCAGCCTTTCAAGCTAGACCCTAAGATGGCTCACAAGAAGTTGAAGATCTCCAATGACGGGCTGCAGATGGAAAAGGATGAGAGCTCCTTGAAGAAGAGCCACACACCCGAGAGGTTCAGCGGGACGGGATGCTACGGAGCTGCAGGCAACGTGTTCCTCGACAGCGGCTGCCACTACTGGGAGGTGGTGGTAGGATCCTCAACCTGGTAGGCACCGCTGTTATTTTCTCTTCCTCCCTCCCTTCCGTCATCCCTCGTACACCCTCAGCAATTTCAACAGAGATACTGTAGGATCTGCTATTATAAAAGACTGATTTTGGCTGGAGAGGTGGCTGCTGTGGCCACTGCTGAGAGGGAGAAGCTTGAATTCTGGTAGCTATGGGTTTGCAAGACATCATAGAAGACATTCTAGAGCTCAGGCTGCAGGAGTCTATCCCATGTCTGCTTCACTCTATTCCATCCTATATGCATACTACAAACTGAGCCCAGCTCACCCTCAGTGGCTGGTGACTGCTGTTACCACAGAAAGCTGGACAGTGCTACCTTGTGGTCCCTTGTGGTCATACCCCAAGCACAACCTTTTGCTTCCAACACTGCTAAGGAGGACTGGGTAAGGTCCTACTGCCTTCTCTCTACCCTTGGCTTCATTAATCATTCATAGCACAAGACTGGTTCTTGAAAAGCACTTTTTAGAAAGCAGAGATCACTAGGCAGTGCTGGATTACTGTGATTTATGACCCTTACCAGTGTTGTCATTTCTTGGAGAGTTTTGCCTTAGCTTGCGTTGTCTTTGATGCTGTGATGTGTTTGTAGAGCAGAAGGGGATCACTTACATTTCCCCAAAACCTTCCCATGGAGCTATTGCAGAACACAAAATGCTCCAAGGGTCATTTACAGATTAAAAAAACCTAACATCTTCCTGCCATAGCTAGATGGAA
>JAUBOD010000222.1:2622537-2637617 GCA_032353885.1 Nothura maculosa | reverse complement strand
TCTTTATTTATTTGGAGCCTTCCTCCATTAACCTCTGGGTTCTAAGGAAACTATCTGTTTTTGGTGGGCACTTGTGCAATGCAATTTAAACCCATTACTGACATGGCAGGTGACTTCATAGGAGGAGAAAAACATCACCGAGCAAGATGAAATCAGCTTTACTGCTGCTTTCCAGGAATCTGCTTTTAAACACGAGAGACTTTGCTGTCACACAAGCAGCAAATCAAACGAGAAATTGCTTCTTTGAGTCTGCCAACGGGGGAAGGATTGCGCTGCAGACTGCTAGCATAATGAAGGTAGCTACAGGAACGGCTGAAGCAGCAACCTCTCCTCACTGCATTCCAGCACAGATCACATTTCCAGTTCAGCTCTCTGGCAGAGGATGCTTGAAGGCAGGAGAAGGACTTTTTCAAGCTATTCCATAGGCTTAGGACAACTAGTGATGTATCCGGAGAAGGATATGACAGTGCCAGGGATCACCTGCACGGGGCAAATGGTTTATCGTGCCCCTGCTACATGTCTGAGCTGGCCCCAAATTAATCCTTTGTCATATAATATAGCTTTCTAATACACAGCTTGAGAATCAGCATCCAGAACTGTCAGGTCTTGATGGTTAGCCATGTCAATGCATCCCTTAACATGCTGTAGAAATATTCTCTTGATGTGGCTATGGAGTGACCTCCCTCTGCATCTGTAAAAATACCAAGAAAAGCTTTATTATTTAAGCTCAGATAAGTAGGGAAAATTCCCTGTTAATCGAGAAAGTTGAGGGCTTGTGGGCTCAGAGTGAAGCCACCCATCTGTCTAGGGAAGAGGAGCACAGCAAGCCTAAGTTACCACCAGTGTGTACCAACATCTGGAGAAAAGAACCTGAGACTGGCAGGAAAGGGCATGGGGCTGGTGGTGATACCTCAATGCAGGCAACACTCCAGGATCCGGCCTGTGTTAGGGATCCAGCCTGAAAAGCCACTCATGCTGGAGGATACATACCTGGAGGAGGGGCAGAGCAGAGCTTTCCTCCATGTGCTCAGTGGCATTTGCAAAGCCAAGCTGCCTCATGAGCATGTCTGCTGTGAATCTCCCACGAGGTTGCAACATCAGCACTGAAGAGCAGGTCCATACAGTCAAGACAAGAGCAACTCAAAAGCTGCTAAATGGAAATGAGTCCAATTCTCCATAGCAACCAGAAAGAACTGGGTCAACGAAGGGTTTGGAGGAGGCAAGTGCTTCAAGAGATTTAATAGTAGATGCTCAGCTGGACTTCAGTCAAGGGATCAGCATTGAGATGAGGTGGCCAGTCGGGACCCCAGTAGCAAATCTCAAGGTTTCTTCTTCACAGCTCCCACCAGGAGCAAGCAGGTGGGCTTCCCAGACATGCCTGAACATCATGCAGCAGAGTGGGACCCAGTTCTGCCCACGCTCTGTTCTCCAAGCACAAGGGAAAGGGTCATTTGAAAAGCAGAAGGCACTTGTGTACCAGTTAGTATGGATGTCTGCGGTCTCCCACCCCAATCTCTCAAAGCCTCAAAAATACATCTTTTGTCCTACTTCTCAGTTAATCTGAGCCAAGTCTCTTCTCATCACGTAGCCACTGTTCTCCCATCTCCAAGCTGCCCATACTCTCCTGGATGAAGCACCTGCTACTTGAATGGACCCCTTCTAATATATTGGGATAATCAGGCTGAAATATGTTTTTCGGGTTTCTCTTCGCATGCTCTGTCCTTGCAAAAAATCCTCATTACAGCTCACTGCTTGACAGTGAACATGCTGCCTCAGCTTGCAGCACTGGCTTTGATCACCTCAATGCAGCAGGACCAGGCTTGGATCTATCCCCTGCTTTTGCCTGCGTACCTGACAGCTCCATCATTATCTTGCTTTTAACATGCAGGTGCTTTTGCAGTAGCAATGCTTCATTAGTTACCTGGAACTACCAGAGCCACTGCTGATCTGCCAGGGGCAGGGAAGGGAGGAAGGAGAGGATTGACAAGGAATAAAAGGCCCCGGGATGGCCGGGGCTGTCAGAGCATAACAGCAGGTTGTCCCAGTACCATCCGAGCTGGCTGCCCCATTGGCGCTTCGCAGACGAAGCCGGCCCGCTGTGCCAGGTAGCTGGGGTGCATCTTCCGCATATTTGTTAGTCAAATTAAGCACCAGGCATGAATTTTGAAAGCAGCAGAGAAGCTACCTGCAAGATTCCTTGCACAGCCTGTCAGAGCTGTGAATTCAGCCACCGAGTTTATCAGTGTTACAAGGAGACATCGCTGCTTTAAGCTGATTTCCCCAACTTGGATGACACTTAGGCTCTGATATTTTTAAATACCTGAAATGTGGCAATCACTTGTCAGACCTTTGCCCTTTGCTTTTCATTAAACCACTCAGCTCTGTTCCCAACTATCTCAATTTGCAACCTGGAGATGCATAATTTATCTTGAACAGCGTCTTCATTTGTAAAACTAGCTTCTTAATGCTGCTCTAGCTGATAATGAATTAAACACACTCTTAACATTTACCGAGTACCTTGAGAACTGAGGGGGGAAGTGCTGTTGATGAGGAAATTGGGATATTACTTCATCTTGGCAGCACACAGTGACTACACAAATCCAAGGCATCATCTTTCCAGGAGACCAAGGAGCACCTTTCCATCGGTCTCAGGCCTCCACAAAGGCTTGGGCTCCCTTCTACTCAACATTCACTCCCCAGCTGAATTCACTGTAAGGCTGTCTCTGCTATATCAAATCCTTTGAGGAAAGGCTGTTGCCAGAAAGCTGCTCTTCTCCAGACATCACTGTATTTTGTATCTCTAATCAACAGCCTCTTCATTCCCTTCAGCATGTTGCTCTGTGCAATTTTCCTTGGAGATGTGCAGCAAATTTCTGTTCCAGACTCACAAACAAAGCTCAAAGTCAGCTTTTTTCTGCCTACCTTCACAGAACATGGTCTCTCAGAGGCCAGTTTCTCCAGTCTGCATGCTCAGCTTATCTGCCAGCTCCCAAGAAGAGCCCTCAGTTCTTCCCATACACATCACAGTGCTGCTTTTAATATGGGTTTCAAATTAATCCCTTTTAAAGGGGGAACAAACTGATGGAGATAAATCCCATGCCTGTGTGAGCACACCTGGTCAATGCAATGCAGTTGCATCCACCTGTTGGATTCTCCACACAGTTACATCCCTTCCTGGGCTGGTCCCAAGCCTGTGGAAATAGCCTTCAATCAGCCCCCGCTGTAGACTGATGACAGCAGGTAGGATTGCTCTTAAATCCAAGAGCCGCCCAGTCAAGCCATGGACCAGAGCAATTGGCCACAAAGGCAGTGAAGGAATTTGTAATTAAATTGCTAATAGATGAATAACAGATTGTCTAGCAGCTGACATTGAGTGAAAATACTCTATTCTGTCATGTTTTATCAGCATTAAAACCATTTGCAAGTGCTCTAATTACATTCCTAATTGCCAATGTGATTAGGGACCTGCAGCTGTTCATTAAACGTGTGTCACCCTCAGCCAGGATTTTGTAAGGGAGAATATTTAATTAATTGAATGGCACACTGGATGAAAGCAGGAGATGGACAGACCTGGAAGATGAGTGAGGAGCAGAGGAACCTTGCACTAAAAGGGGTCAATGGGTGGCATGTTCTTCAAGTGTTGGGCAATGTGTCATACAACCTCTTTCAGAACCTTAACAAGCACAGTCATAAAAAAGTCAGGTTTCTGTTCATATTATTCCTACAAGAGCTCTCCTGTCTTAATGGTGAGGAACTAATTTCTAGTTTCCAGCAGTTCTTTGTTGATAAGGCAGCGCTCTCCTTCTAGCTTCCATTGCAACAACAGCCTATGCTCCCTGCCAACTCTTCACCTCTTGCATCAACGCAGAGCAATCAGAGCTCTCTCTGCTCACACTTGTTGAGGAAGGGAGGAATCAGTTCCTCAGCAGGTGTCTGGCTGCTCACCACAATTCCTGTATTCCTTCTTTGCAACTCTTCCACGCTCTTTTCCTCTTCCTTGAACCTGCTGGCTCCTCAGATGGAGATGCTCTCCCTCTGGGATGGGCAGAAGGATTGTCAGCTCTTCAGAAGCCTACTGTGCTCTACTTCCACATTGTCAACGTCAGTTCAGGCTTAGAACTGCAGCCTCAAGCCTGGTAAAGAGGAGCCATGGGGGAGACAAATCCAACCTGTGGGTTTGGTGCTGAGCTACAAGCACTGTTGGCGTGTAGACCAGGGGAGACAGTAAGGCATATTGCAACCCATACAGTCAGGTACAAGTACCCAATTTCGCTAATACATGGGGATGAGAAAAAGCACAAGGTCTGGAGCAATAAGGACCTACTGTTTTATACAATGACGCTGCAAATTAAGTTTTGTTACGTGGATGGGACAAGTGCTCTAAAAATCAGGACTCTTAAAAAAACAGGGAGACTTGCTAGAGCTGGCAGCAAATTCATGTCACTTTGCTTGCTTGATATTAAAAGGACTGAAATGGCTGAAAGGAGCCAGAAGAGTTTGCCAGTAAATCACATTGGCTTCACAGGAAGCAAGTAAAAGGAGGGAGCACACCTCTCCTTCACAGAGCAACCCTTGGAGCAAGAAGAGTTTGGAAAACAAAGGGTTTGGAAACTCCTCAAAATTTTCTGGTCCATATGCACCAAGTCCTTCTCACAGAACCTCTCCAAGTAGGGAGCAGAAGGGCTTTGGGATGTAATTCTGCCAGGGGCTGAAATGCTTGTGATATAAATACCTGGGCTGGGATTGTTTTGCCTCATCACTGCTGCCAGTGGGAATTGCCCCAGGAACAAAGCAGCAGAGGAGGAGAAAGTGTGCATGCTGTCACAGGGACTGAGCTGCAGATGCTGCACACAGCTGAAATTACGCCTCGCTGCATGGACATCCTCTCTCAATGTGCAATGAACACTTCTTGCTGCTAATCCAGAGGGTGGGCAGAGAGCCTGGCCTTCTCTGGACAGGGGTTGGAGCTCTGGGCAAGCACTCTCATTTTGTCGTTTAGTTAGGATTTCCATTATTAAGAATTTTTCTGTTCCTCCCATTTCAGGCTGTGTTTACAAATGCAGGCGAGATGCCAGGGCTCAGAGGAAGCAAGATCATCTCTGTTTGCTGAGCATCTCAGTATCTCCAGCTCAGTCTGGTTGCCGGAGCAGCAGGATGGAGACAGGGAAAGATGCAAAAGTGCATCCAGCTCATTTCCTTGAATTTAAGATAGTCCAAGACCTTTGGCTTAAAATATTCTTGATCACAGCAGAGAGAATATGAGGAGGCTCACCTTAATCCCTGTTTAATTTCCACTTAAGAAAATGTCACTGTGAGCATTTAATAAGAATTAACTCTGTTTTTTTTTCCTGCAGTTATTTTCAGTTTATAGTCCCAGTGTTTCCTAACTCCTCAAATGGCCATTGAAATATACTGAATGCTGCTTCCCATTCATTAACTCCAGCCTCCGCTTAGCGTCAAGAGTTTGCATTTCCGCCACTGAGATTTATTGATGTTCCAGAGTCCCTCCGGTGTGTGATGGATGGAGTCGTGGCTCTTCTCTGGGCCCTGCTTTGCCAGTTGTTGATTTGGGCTGACACCCATCTGTATCTCAGCCCGGGGATACTTTTAGCCACAGCAGCAAAGTGCAGGGTGTGAAGGACATGGGGCTGTCGCGAGTCATTTGTGGACATGACATGCTCAGTCTGTGAAATCTCTCCTGTGCCACTAGCTGCTGTCTCGCAAGGAGGTGATTCAAGTTGTACCTAGTTCTCCTTATTCAGGAAAGTGGAAAATGTTCCCACTTTCTCTGCTTCTAGAACTAAGCCGGCTCCATTTGTTTTTCCATTTGGGAAGGACTTTCTGGTGATCTCTCATCCATTGCTATGGTCAGAGCAGTGCAGACTTCAAAGTTAAGAGCCTTGTCCAGCTGAGATTTACTGCCCCGAAGGTGAGAGATTCCTTCACTTCTCTGGGCTCCTGTTCTAATATTTGAACACTCTTGGCATGATTTTTTTCTTATATTTATATTATATTTAGTCAGAGCTGTGCAACTTGTGCCCATTGCCTCTCAGCCTGTCACTGTGGAAGATAGATAGAGTCTGACTCTCTCTTCTCTCTAAACTCCCTTTGGGGAGTAGGAGATGCTATTAAATCCCCCTGAACCTCCTCTTCTCCAGGCTGAACAAATGCAGGTATAATGCTCTGGTCTTCAGAGTGTCTCCGTGTCCCTTTCCTGCAGTCACTCCATGACATTGATATTACTCCAACAGCCCCAAATTGGGCACTTCAGCCAGATGTGGTCTCACAAGCACCCTATAAAAAGGAATAATCACTTCCTCCAGGCTACTAGCTAATGCAAGCCCAGTATGCAATTAGTCTGCAGCACTGCAAGGACACAGTGCTGACTCACATGCCACCATTGATGGCCCATCCTCATGAGATACCCGGAGACAGGAAACAAATTAGTAGCAGAACCCAGAAGGGATATGGAATCCAATGCCAGATCTAATATGTCACAGATTTCCCTTCCAGGCACTGGAGTGCACTTCAGCACCGTCAACATCTTTAATCTTTTAGAGGACCCAGCAGAAGTTGCCTGCAGAAGTTGTTGACCGAACTGAAAGGCCCAGCCAGTGCAAAAAGCTCTTTCAGTACCACACAGTGGGTAAAGGAAGATGAGGAGCTTGATGTATCTCTCTTCATTACATATTGATGTTTCCTAGGAACTCCTGCCATTAGTCTCTGATGTGAATCTGCGTGTGATTCTGTAAACCTCAATGTAGAAGCACTGTCACTGGGTCAGAAGTGAATCTTGTCTTCTCTTTGCTGCAATCTCTGAGGTTTTGATGCCAGAACAGCATCTCTGTGACTCCCTCACATGCTGGGAGACCAATGCTCAGCAGTCCAAGGAAAACTACTCCATCCAACTATGTAACAAGCAATTGAGTAGAGTCCCGATCTTTAACTGAGTAAAGAGACACTACAACAGTGCAAACATTCAAGCCAAAGTCCTGTCACTGCCTTGGTACTAATTTGTTGCAGGGTCTTTCTGCCCTGTCCAGAACCTGCTGAACCATCTCCATCCTATAAAATCAATAATAGGATGTTATATCTCTAAGCCTCTTCTCCCAGATGGTGGAGATAGATTGCAACCTCTGGAGTGGGATCTGTCTTCCCACCTTGGAAGTCTTCCCTAGGAGAAGATTGATCTCACTTTGGACATGGTCCTTTTCCTCTACCCTCTTATTGCTATGCTTAACAGAGAGCCTTTGGTCTGAAAATTTATGGCCAGCATGTAGGGCCAGAATGGGCAAACAACTCCTTAGGTGTTCCGACCATCCTTGTTTTTAATTCTTCTGCAATACCAACTGCTCCATAACAGCTCCTTATTCTCACTCTACTCCTCTGGTCCTGGTGCTTCTCCCTCCTCTAAACAGCTCAGACATCCTTTTTACAGGAGCCACCTTCTCTCAGAGATGCCACATGCCTCTTTCCTCCTAATTTTTCTTTAATTATTTCCTACCCTTGCACTTTCTGCACTAAACCATGCAGACTTTATCACGCTCCAAATGAAGGGCAAAGTATGAAGATAAATTGTGTCATATTTATGCTACTCTGAATTGTTGTGAACAGGAGCACTGCAATTTTAAAAGCTTTTTAAAAGCTTTTATAATCAGTTAAAGAATTAGATTTCTTTTGTTAGTGGCATTTGCAACTTGATGTTGTTAAACACTTGAGTACAGCTCATTTGCAGACATTACCAAACATATCAGAGGAGTCTGAAGCATTAACAGACTTGCTAATCTGCTATTATTTACAATACTCTGGTTATCACCAAGCCAAGAGCTGTTAGCCTACAGCTGGAGCATAATCTTCCTTAAAAGCAGCATTAGTTTCACAGTCAGCCTCCTTTGCTGTGTACATGCTGTGGGAAACAGCATTCACCCTGTGTCTCTCTAGGCACAAATAGTTAAGGCTTTAAATTCTATGGATCAGAAGGATCTTTTGATTCTTCCTTGTCAGCAAGATGCCTTGATAGCATCCAAGTGACTTTAAAGGAGAATGTGCAGGACAACCCATCATATAAAATGTGGACTGACTCCAAATAGACCATGGCAACCCAGATCGCTCATGTTTCCTCTGTGCTTTGGTGTGAAGCAAGAATGGAGCTCTCCAAATCAAGAACATAGCAATGGCAGAAAAACCTCTTTGAAGGCAGGCAAAGGAGGAGTTGCTGTGTCTGGGGCAAGATGGACCCCAACGGCAATGGTTCCAGTCACACTATTTCTGCAAGGTGGAAATCATAGAAATTTCATGTTCATAGACATTACCATATTACCATGTTCATACCATTACCATACACACTGTTCTTCTATTGCCTGCTCTGGAGACACTGTCAAGTCTGGTGCACAGCAGATAAAAAAAGGTTATGGTAGGTTTTCACTATTCTCGAGACATGAAATTAGCCTAACTTGCAGGTAGAATGTTCCGCAAGGGGGATGGCAAGTCTGTAGGAAGGTGGAGAAGAGACCAAGTGATTAAGAGCTGATTAATCACCACACTGTACTCATTGGGAATCCTCCTGCACCCAAAACCCTTCACTGCCTCCTGAGGGAGGATTTGAGCCGATCTGATTCTACCTGGCTTTAAGCAGGAAGAGGTGCACTTGGTCCATAGTACTTCCAGAGCATCCCTTGGAAATTTTCACAGCAGAACCGACAGTGAAGGGTCTTCTCACAATAAATTGGTTCTAGAATAGCTATTCCTATCATCTCTGTTAAGATGACTGCTCTCACAAACTGGACATGGAACAGAAAAAAGTTGTTTATGTGTTAGTGTCCTTTCTGCATGCAGTCTCACCAGTCAGACCTTGTTCCCTGCTTAGCAAGACTGACAAAATGCCATTTCCCCAGGCCTATACTGTGATGGCCCATTTATTGTACATTAAACAATTGGAGATCTTAGTAGACAAGTCACTTTTTTGGAATGTGCCTGCACATTCCTCAGTTTACCATAGGGACAGGGGGCCTTTCAGACTTGATTTCTCTGATGTCAGAGGCAAGTATCTCTACCCAACTCACTCCTCCTGCTTGGCCTCCAGCAGCTTTTACATCAGCTGAAATTTGTTATTTATTAATGAGGGTTCCACTATCCCCCCATGAGATAGGGTGATCTAAGGCTCACTTGAGCTGAGCAATGCACTTCTCATAACTGGATGAATGAGAAAAGCAGCCTTGAAATTCATTTTCTATTTAGTCCCCATCTTCACTATGGTTGGGCTCAATTAGAGCCAAGTGCTGTGGACAGCTGTCTACCACGAACCAAACCAAAATATTATTTTCTTTCACATTAGAGAGACTAAGGAGACATGAAGTGGTGATTACTTCATCTAATTAACAACCAAATTTTAAGCTGGGCTAGTCTTTAATCAGCGATTCAAAAATGGAAGACTCCATTACCATCCCTAACACTTAAGAGAATCATTCCCCTATAAATAGCTTTAAATGACAATTTTTGAGCTACTGGTTACACAGGAGGCAATGAATTACTTGCTGTGTTTAATACAGACACATAATTTATTGAACTGAGAGAATTAAGTCTTTCTAGTCTGTTAGAGATGAACCCAAGCAGACATGATTTAGAAGGCAGTCGATAATGGCAGCCCTTAGCATGGCACACAGCAGGCTGGCTGCTGTGCCACCGCCTGGGTAATTTACAGCTCTTTGTTGCTAGAGTGCAATATATTATTAATAAGTCATATTAGGAGATGGATCTCCTATTTATATTGACTTTAATTAGACTGGTCTCATTTAAATCTCCAAGTGTACCCAGGATTAATGGCTTAACATGGAGAGGTAGATTCTGGCACACTGTTACTATCTCCTTTCTCAGATTCATCTGAAGGTGTTTGGGTAGCCATTAAGATTCATATCCATGATGACACTGCCATGCACCATTCCTTGTACCTCCCGAGTCATCAGCAAGATCCCTTTGGAATTATTTTGAAAAGGTGAAACCACAGCTATTAAGGAAAAGACCTTGAACTGAATACATTGGAGACAGAAACGGCATGTTTGGTATGCAGCATAGATGCAGAAGAATGAATGTTCCTGTGCAAGAAAATGAATACTGAAGGGAAATGAAGCACTTGGAATATGTGATCAGCTGTCATTTCTGCTGCATGGGGAAGAAGGACTGTTGGGCCAGTCCTTGTCTAATATCAACTGCGGTTTAAATGGACAGTGTCTGCAGAGAAGTGGATTTAACTCATAGGACCAAAAGGAGTCAGAGGATGAGAAAGAGAAAATAAAAAGTTTGAGGAGGAGAGCACGAGATCTTCATGCAGTTAAGTGAGAACACTCTCCAATGGCCTGTGGACCTGTAAAGACAACCCTTTCCAAAGCAATCATCTTGTTAGGAAGTCTCCTATTGTTAGTCAGCTTTTGCTGGTCTCTTGTGACCTTGGCTCTTCTTATCCTAACTCCGCTTTCAGTGTGAGTAACCTATGCCCATGGTTGAACCCAGGCACTTCCAACCAGCAGCTCCACTGGCCCATCTGCCACGAAACAGGGTAAAAACTGATCAAATGCCCCATTTTTTCTAGACTAGAAACAGACAAGAACCCCAGTTGAGCATCTCCATCCAGCTTACAAGGGCATCCCTTTTCAGTGGGGCAGCAAAGGCACCTCAGCTTCAGGTCATGATCTGGTTCAGGACCAAGCACATAAGAGTCTTCCTAAAGCAACTGAGGCAGAGATATAGGGTGGGGGAAAAGCAGGACAAAGCAAGAGGGCGGGAATCCCCCAAGAAAATGTGTGGAGCCCCAGGAGCAGGTAGAGCAAAAGTAGAGCATCCAACAAGGAAGAAAAAAGGATAAGAGTGAAAAGCTGCTATTGCCATGCCTGAAGATGCAGAGCTTGATGTCTCTGGTTCAAGGTCTATGTTAGCTACAGTGAAACTGCCCAATGCTTTTGAAAAAAAAAATTTGCTAGAATCCAATGCTTTGCAAATGAAGCAGAAATCACTATCGGGCAGAAAGTTAATTCTCCTACAATGGCCAAAATGCATTTTTAGCTAGCAGTTACAGTTCTCTTTCAAAAGTTTCTGCCTCGTGCAACTCCACCAGCACAAATCAGAACTAGTGAATCCCAGATAAATAGTGTTGGGAAAAAATGAAAATAAAATAAATAAAATAACAGCTGGGCCCTGGGGATTGAAGCTCTTCAGTAAATAACAACATAACTAAAGCATTCAAGGAAGAGCAGAGTTTGTTCATGAATGATTTATCACCCTGCCTTACCCAGGAGGTCAGATTAGTTGATCATAAAAGTCTGTTAAGATTAATGTCTTTAAGAATTAGCCAGGAAGGAAACAACATTGCAGCTAAGATTTCTCAGTGCTGTGCTGTAAAACATATCCCTTTCGTTCGTAACTGCAAATGAGCCACATATTTATACTACTGTTTTACAATCCTTTATTTTGGACACATTTATGTCACACAAAGACTATTGTTTTGCAGTAGAGCAGCTGATAGCACATAAATATTAGCGCAAGTACTTTTTATCATTACTGTTTAAGACACTTCAATACTTTGTGCCAGTTTCCTTACCTGTATTGCAGCAGCTGAAAAGTTGAGAAAACTATTTCCTCATTTTCAATACATTTCAAAAAAAATTAAGTCTTCTTTCAAAATCAGAGGAAAAGTTAAAATAAGGTACCCAAGGGAAAAGAAGTTATATGTATATGTAGATATTTATGTATGCATTTATATACACACACACTTAGCTTCAAATAACTTTGTTTTCGTTTCAGCTTTCAAATCTTTTAAGTAGTTTTCAACCATTTGTTAAGTACATAGACACTGGAAAGTCTCTTCCGAAAAAAGTCTTGACTTTTTCCATTTCAAACTACTCCATTTCCAGCCATTTCAAACCACTTATCTACCTAGCACTTTTTCTCTTGAAGGATTCTTTGAAGCCACAAACACCTCTCAAGGCATCTATATATTTAAATTAAAAGGGAGAATTCAATCAGGAACTTACCAGCAGACAGGGATGTCACCTCACATGTAGGAAGGACTTGGGTAATGGGCTCCAAGCACCAGCTCGGACCTTCCAGCAGGACTGCAGCCTTTCCAGCAAGGTCCCATAAATGCAGCAGAGCACAGAGCTGTGTTTTCAGATTGAAGGCATCACATTCAGCATCGCTCCTGGCATGATAGCCTGTAACTCCAAACAGATAAGGTTTATATAAAATAGTCCCTTGTTGTGCACTGAAATATGTAATTTGGCCTCACTCTTTAGGTCTCTTTTTGCCACTTCAGGGATGAAGGTCATCTATAAACTCTGTGCTAGCTCTGGCACAGCATTTCACCTCCAAGCAGGTGTCATTAGGACTTATTCTCTGGCCTTGTAGTAAGTAGGACGCTGGGCTAACAGACCCTCTATCATATCTGCTGTGCCCAAACCCATACACTGTCCTTTCTCCTGCATCGCTTCCCTAATTTCCTGGAGAAAACTCACTTGAACTTCCCCATGGACCTGGCTTCTGGCTTTGGCATACCTGTCCTGTCATCCTGATTTAATCCCTTCCACTAAAAGAAGAAAATTGCCTCATCAGTCCCAGTTTTACAGCTCCTGGGTTTATGCACCTGTGGACTGCATGGCCTTGCTTTTTACAGCACTGCATCAGGGACCTATGGTAAATTGCTTATTCAGTGAGGCTCTAAAAACTTTTCTGGAGCTACTGATTCCCCAGGAGCCCATTTTGAGCTATCTTTTGACTAAGTCTAGCTTATTACGGGATCCAATTTGTTCCCTCAGGCCCATCCTTAACTATTCTTCAGATAATGCCAAGGTAACCTGTATCAGTCACTTGCTTTAGCAGTAGCTATTTCAAATGCCCTTGCAGAGCACTACTGGAAGTAGAGCCGTGTCAAGATCCCTTTTGGATGCCAGTAGACCACTTCATCACTTTGTACTGATCCTGTGCTGATCAACAAGAATTTGAGCTGGATGCTCCTGTAAGGACACATTCCTGAGCCTGTTTCTCCAGAAGACATTGAGCAGCTATAAGGATCTAGCAGTTCTAACATGTCAATTACATTGGTTAAGAACTTCACAGAAGTACGGAACCACAATGTTCCGGTTGAGGCTGGAAGGGACCTTTGGAGATCATCTAGTCCAATATCTCCTGCTCAAGCAGGCTGATATGGAGCATGTTGCCCAAGATCATATTCAGATGGCTTTTGAATATCTTCAAGGAGAAATTACCATGGTAGCCATTCAGTGACTGACTCCAATAGCTCCCTGTGTTGGAAACACCAGAACTGGACACATCATTATACACGTGACTTCACCACGGCCGAGCAGAGAGGAAGGACCACATCCTTCAATATGTTGGCAATGGTCTTGCTAACACAATCTAGGAGAATTCCGTCATTTTACAACAGAAGAGGTCAACACTCCTAATTTGCGTTAGAAGAGATGGGAACACTTAAAGTCACAGAGAAAGAAGAGGCTGGAAGAGTGGAGCTGGAGTCACAGCAAGGGCAGGGAGGGCCTTGACCTCTTTGGAGAGCTGAGACCAGCATCTTCTCCAGCACCTCCAGCCTGCAGCAAAGCGAGCAGCATGTTTAAGCCATCTCATCCCAAGTGCCTTTCCCTGCTGCTGCCAAGCTGAGCTTTTCAGCTAAACAAACATTTGTTTTAATAGGGGGCCATTACCGAAATGTTTATTTCATCTCCACAAAAAAAAGGGAATAAAAATGAAAAATTGTGGATTTTATTTACTTGTATGAGAGGCAGCATGGGAGCTAATGTTCTATGCCGCTCTTCTCAGGAGTAGCTGCCCCCTCTACTGTAAACTCCCCATAAAAACAATAAATAAAAATGACAGAGATAGTGAAAGAAAATCAGAGAACTATTGTTGGGCAATTTCATTACAGAGGAAAGTATCACCCGGATGCTTTGGCTTCTTGCGATGACATTGAAGTGGGACACTGTTTAACCCCTAAAACACAAGCCATAGCTAGAACTGACCTGATTAGAATTACACAGATATTCATGGAGCTCTCCAAGCACCTGGTTAATATTTTCTTCTTTTATGGTAAGACCATAAAAGATATCAAGACCATTGTGTTTTAGGACAATTTTCTTTCTTGTGTTCCCAGACTCACAACATTTACGGCTAATCTCTCTGTATACCTCTAACATCTCCATACCACAATCACTTGGGCTTCACAAATTCCTCTGAAGGATGTTTAGAAAGTGCCACAGAAGAGTATGAGAATAACCTGTCAAGAAGAGGGGGAGTTCAGCCAGTGTGAGACCAGCATAGCAATTAACTGGCAGCTGTGTGGAATAATGGGCCCATTACTGATCTATTATTGAAAATAATGGAATAATAACACACTGCTGTAAAAGCATCTACTGTGATATCCAAGGGTGCAAAGTAACCCAAAATTATCTGATATAAATACTTTAAAGGACCTAACAGGTAAAGTCTGAGGATATAACCAGGCAAGAGCCTTTCTGAAGTGTTTCAAAGGAGACAGCCGAATTTTAGAGCAAGCACAAGTCATTATCCAAGCCAAGGAGGCGGCTTGGGCAAAATGTGGTGTATGGCATGGGTGGTCCCTTCCCATGAGGATGCCTCTGAATGAAAAATGGCTCTGAGAAAAAGACAAAGAGGAAGATAAATGTCCAGAAACTTTGTGCTGTGAAGAGAAACTGAAAAGATCAATTATTTATAGAGGAGAGACGAATGAGAAGGGTCTGGAGAAGAGCCTGCAAAGTTGTACGTGGTCTGCAAAAGAAAGATTAGGACCTTTGGTTCCCCAATGCAGGAACAAAAAGCTGAAAGAAATCAGAGACTACCAAGAAACACCCCCTGCATCCCTCCTCATCCAGTACAAAAATTTGCCATGGAAATTTCTGCCTAGAAAGTCACTGGTAGCAGTACAAAGCAGGGCTGGCTACTCGTGTCCTGAATGCCAGTGCCTAGGTTGCCTCATGAACAGTGATTTTACTGTTAGAAGTGTTTAGACACTGTGCTTGAGGCCACATTGTGTCACAGGTGGCCAAAAATGAGGGTTTTTT
>JAUBOD010000222.1:2564212-2576122 GCA_032353885.1 Nothura maculosa | reverse complement strand
AGCAAGAAAGCTACGCACGCCAAGCTGCCATGGCAGCAGCCGGTGAACGTGTTCCTGGCCTCCGGCCGCCCACCAGGCATGGAGCAGCTGCACCAAGAGGCCCAGCTCAACCTCCAGAGCTTGCTGCAAGGTAGAGGGGCCGGTGGAGGGCTGGGATAGCGTGACAAGGACAAGACAGGGCCCCTAGTCAGTGCCTGTGGCCAAGAAGACTCCTACAAGGTTGGTGGCTGGCACAGCAACCCAGGTTGGCACTCTGCACACTACCACATAAGAATTGCCCGGGATAACCTACAGCTATGGCTGCAGGAACCAGCAAGACCGTGCTTTAAAAACCACTACTTGCAACAAAGACCCCAGTTTAGCCTGGGCAAATTGTTCTGAGAGAGAATTCTTCCTGTTCCACTGCAGGAGCATCAGGCCTTCCCTTCCCATCACCAGCTCATCTTATATCTATAGCTGTTATGGTCATCTCCCCATATGTAGTTGTATATGGTACAGCCCAGCTATAAAAGTGAGGCCCAGCTGACCAAGAGATGTAGATGCATTTGCTCCAGCAACCCATCCTCTGAGCTTGTTTTTCTCCCAGTCACTACTAAAACATCAAAGCGACCAAGGCCAAGAACTGGTCCCTGGGCACCCACCACCCCCATGGCATTTCTGCCAATGAGGACCTGGCAGTTGATTTGTTTAATCTAATCAGCATGGCTGTTGATTTTGTTTCCTTCCAATTTCTTAATCAAGATGTCACGTGGGCTCAAATCAGATGCTTTACAGGCATCAGTTAGATCAGCAGCCTGGCCTTTCTCCAACTTGTAATCTCATTAAGTTAGTCTCATCAGACCTGGTTTCCATGAGGCCATAATGGCCGGCATTAATTAACTCAGCAATTACAGGATGGGGAGACGCCGAGTTCCCTCCTGGCCATCTCTGGTTGGGTTTGCATCCCCCTGAGTCCTGGTGCTTTCTTGGGCAGTGGGGGCTGGCAGCATCGAAGCTGTGACTTGCATGTCCCAGCCCTGGACTTCTTCCGTGGGATTTGCTGGTGGCATGGGTAGGTTTCCATTCCCCATGGTCTGTTTCTCCTCTCTGTTGCCTAAGTCTCCCTGCCTGTGGTGACGAGGGACCCAGTGAACTAGCCAGTGTCACGTTGGTGTATCCATGAGTACATCCTGCAGCTGGCCCGGGACCCCAGGCTCTGCCATCGCCCTGTGCTGCAGACCTTTGCAGGTGTGAGCTGCACTCTGGAGACCTTCTTCTTCCTCCCTGTCCACCTCCCTGTCCCTGCAAATGTGAGTGCGCAGGATTCACACAGGGTAGCCAGGGCCATTCATAGGCCCTCTTAGCACTCACCTTGTCTCTGTGGGCGAAGATGTCACCCTGGAGCACCCAGGGCCTGCTCAGGGCACAGGCTCGAGCACCACCCTGGCGTTTGTCTTGCAGAAGAGTATGAGGAGCAGTACACAGAGACCAAGGTCACCGGGCAGACCTTCCGCGCCGCCGACCACCTGCCCCCAGACACCCCCTCCGAGCCATCGCCCCGGCCCCCACCTGCCAAGCGTCTTGAGTTCGTGCTTATGGTGAGTCCCTGTGAACCCACTTGACCCCAGACCCCAGGGCAGCCAGTGCAGAGCCAGTGGGAGACAGGCCCTTCTGCCCACGCACATGTGCCAGGGAGGAACCATTCCGGAATCGCCTAGAGAGGAGGGGCTGGCATGGTGACTCAGCTAGCGGGGCCATGGGTGGCCTTTTCTGCCCATCCCTCCTCCTCCTCTCAGGAGTGGCTTTGGTGATTCACATTCTCTTTTTTTTCCCACAGCCCCCAAGCCGGCGAGGAAACGAAGACGAGACGACCACTAGCACACTTGGTGTGAGGCCTCCTGAGGCCTCCCTGAGCCTCCCCACCACCCCAGACAAGCAGACAGCCTGGACCAGGGCCTTCCCCCTGCCCACTGTGGAGGAAAAGCAGTGGCACCAGTCCTGCTCCATCCAGACCAACATTGTCCCCATCAATGTCTCTGGTAGGCCAACACCTACACGTTACAGTTGGGAAGAAATGCTAGTGCAGGCAGCAACCCCATCATCTTGCTCTTAGTAGATTGTAGAGCAGTGGGAAGATAGGTCGGGACTGCAAACCTGTGTCCCTGGAGGCCAGGACAACACCCAGGGCGGGATGGTGGGACAGCAGGATCTTGTTCATGTGGGTCATTTCCAACCATCTCTTTTGCCATCTGCAACTTTGTGCTTCCAATCCACTGGTCATGCCAGTCTGGTCTCTCATTTCTGCCACGTTAACCAGCTGTCATGTTCTGTTGTCACCTTGGCTCTCATCATGTGCCGTACAACGTGCGTGTATCACCTGTCCATCCATCCACCTTCGCAGGGCTACAGTTACCAAGGTACAGATTGGTACTGTGAGGTCCTGCACCTTGTCTGGCGCATATGCTCTGCCCCAAGGGATCCCTTCTGTTAGGCATGGGCAAGGTGTGACATCCTGTGACATTAGCAGTGGAGCTCAGCTTTGCAAAGTCCAGCCTTGCCTGTACAGGTCAGTCAGTTGCAGAAAACCGGAGTGGCATCTCTGGTTTTCTGTATATCCCATCTCCATCAGCAGGCATCTCCATGGTCTCACCAGTGGGGAATACAGTGCATCACCTGCCATGCCTCCATCTCCCAGCAGCTCACGTCTCATCGCTATCTGCACCCTTCCATCATCCTGCCCTTGCCACCGTCAGAGCACCAGCAGAGAGGGTGGCTTGTGTGTCCAGAACAGCATTAGTCCTACTAGCCACACTGTAAGAAAGACATGGTGCCAGCGGGGATGGGATCCAGGACCACCCTACGCCAGGCTCCTCCAAAAGAGAGGGACCAGGCATGGAGCAGAAAGCCTAGTGCCACACTCCACAGCTCCCCTGGACCCAGGAGCTCCCATGAAGTGAGGTGGCCTTGTCCAAGAAGCATGGTCCTCAAAAGCACTAGCTAGATGCAGCAAGAGAGCTGGACTCATGCTCAGTCTCTGCCCATGGCTGCATCGCCCTCCCATCACAGCCGTGTACAACGTGTTTGTTTTGGCTACAGGGCAGCACTTTACTAGGCACGCGAGTGCTCGTCACTCCCTGTTTAACACAGAGACCGCGATGAACCCCAAGTCCACCCTGCGGCGTAGACGGACCATTATCGGATTCCCTAACCTGTCCCTGCGAGACCAAGGTGACAACAAGAACCGCGCTGCTGCTTCCATGCTCCGGGAATGCCCAGACCCTGCTGGTGCCTGCCAGCACCATGCTGGAGATGGCCCTTGGGGACACAAAGCTCGCTGCCCTGGCTCTGCCTCCAGCTGAGAAGAGGCTGCCTGAGGAGCCTGGGCACACTGGTGATGCTGGTCCTGGGGCTGGGGCATTGCCTGGAGCTGCCAAGGCTGCCTGTACGGGCATGCTGAGGGTGCTGACGTGACTGTGGATGCTCACAGTAGCCCTGACTGGCCCCAGATGGGTGCACTGCCGTAGACCCATGTTTGACCCCTGTGTAGACAGTGTCTGTCATGGTTTGAGGGTTCATTTTCTAAGGGAAGATGCAGGGAAATGGGCCAGATTCTTCTCAGAGGTGCATTAGGAGAGGACAAAAGGTGGAACAGGGGAAAATTTCATAGGAAGAAGGAAGATTGTCCCCATGCAGGTGGTTGGACACTGTGGTGAGGGACAAGAGAAGTTGTTACGTTCCCTTCCTTGGGAACTATTGGACCTTACATGGACATGGCCGCTTGTTCTCTGAGCAGGGAACCACACCAGATTCCCCAGGTCTCTTCCCAGCTGCAATTTCATGACACAAACAAGATACAGTCTGTGTAGGACCGATGAGTGCCATCTCATCCCTCCCTGACCCTAGTGGTGGTGGCTTGTTCTGCTCTTTATGGGTCCTATGTATGCTACCACCTGCAGGACAGCACTGGGCCAGCACTTTGGTCCCAATGAGATTGATATCCCCATGCAGAGACTCCCACCTCTGGTGCTAAAACATCCATGCAGTCCCTGGCATGGCCAAGACAATTCTCAAGGCTACTCTGAGGGCTAACAGAGGCCGTGAATTGTCCCCATTTGTCATATGGCTACCTCCCCTGATGTATGGGCTTTGAGAGTATCTCATAAGACGATGCAAACTCTTACCCGCCAGTCAGTCCAGGCACATTGCAGTCATGCTAGAGATGCCGAGATGGGTCATGGACTCAAAATAGTTCTGCTCTCACAGCCCCTGGGTCCTGCCAAGTTGCAGGTGCGGGGCTGTGCCAATGACCCGCTACTGGAGAGCAGAACGGAGAGGTGCCCAGGGCAGCCTCGGTGCGGGCGCCGCTCCCCGGCACCGTGCACTTGGGCAGCCCTGGCCTGCACAGCCCCAGCTCATTGGAACGCATGTCTGTCCCCACAGGCAGCCCCAACGGCCCCACGTTCAACACGCACGCGCCCATCGCAGAGTCTGTGTCCTGCAACTTTGTGCCTGAGACTGCTCATGGGAGGAGGCCACCCCAGGAGATAAACCCCCGCCAGCCACTTTCTGCCCCACTGAGGAAGACCTTCAGTGACTTAGGGGAGAGCCGGTGCTACCAGACGCCCACCAAGATGGACAGTGCAGCCATGGCCTACACCGGGGCCTGCAACGGGCCACAGGGCTCCACCTTCTCCCCATCATGGAGCTCCAGTTCCTTCAGCTACATGAGTCCCACGAGCCCCACTGCAGGCCAAAGCAAGGGACCTGGGTGTGCGTCCCCAGGCAGCTCCAGTGCATCGCCCAACCTGGGCTCGCCCGCAAACACTGAGCGGGCGGCCTCCTTCTTCATTGCCAAGGAGGAGCACGTGG
Source organism: Nothura maculosa (assembly GCA_032353885.1). Taxonomy (NCBI): domain Eukaryota; kingdom Metazoa; phylum Chordata; class Aves; order Tinamiformes; family Tinamidae; genus Nothura; species Nothura maculosa. The sequence continues at coordinate 2,571,274 of JAUBOD010000222.1, read as the reverse complement.
GCAGCAACGGGCCCAGCTCCTTCTCCTGTCCAGTGCCTGAATTCCCCCCAGCCAACGCAAGTGGCCAGAGGTGTGAGGGCCGAGAAACCAGAGTGAATTTCTCGCCAGCAAGCAAAGAGGAGTCAGAGACAGAGCGGGAGCCATCGCGCCTGGACGTGGATCGGGCCGCCTGCCGGTTTCGTGAGCGGTCACTGTCAGTGCCCACTGACTCAGGGTCCCTGTGCTCCATGGACATTGCATACGCTGAGAACCGGAGGGGCAGTGCCAACTACACCTTGAACTACCCCAGTGCCAGCTCTGAGGGCAGCACGAGCACTGATAACGTCTCCCTGGGGCTGGAACACGACGCTCAGCAGAGGCGACGCTCCAAAAGCATCTCCCTCAAGAAGGCCAAGAAGAAACCATCACCCCCTACACGCAGTGTCTCTCTGATTAAAGATGAGCCTGTCACCCCAGTGGGGTCTGGCCCTGTGTTGCCAAAGGATCAGAGACCCAAGAGCCTGTGCATCTCGCTGGACACTCAGGGCCACCGGCTGGTGCACTCAGATCCACAGGGGAGCGCAGGCAGAGAACCCGATGGCACGGCCCACCCCCATCAGTGGTATCTCACAGACTGGAAGTCTGGAGATCCCTACCAGTCGCTCTCCAGCTCGAGCACAGCAACGGGGACCACGGTGATTGAGTGCGTCAAGGCACGGGGCAGCTCAGAGTCCCTCACATCCCCCTCTACTTCCCGGGCCACAACACCCTCCCAACTCTCCACAGAGGTGGACCTCAAAACCTCTTCCCCGGGTAGGCGCACTGGGTTGATGTCCCCATCTAGTGGGTACTCCAGCCAGTCAGAGACCCCAACACCGACCATCCCAACATCGATGATCCTTGGCCATTCTCCACACCAGGTGCGTGTGAGGCCACTGGTCCCTGAGAGGAAGTCCTCACTGCCCCCTACGTCCCCCATGGAGAGAAGCCCCAAGTCCAGGCTCTCCTTTGACCTGCCCCTCATACCGCCCGCCCACCTTGACCTCTCAGGGCTGAAGATCTCCCTAAAGGGAAAGATGAAAGTCAGCCGGCACCACTCAGACTCCACCTTTGGCACCAAGTTGGTCCAGAAGACCAGCCCCATCCAGCCCATCATGCCCATGGTCACACAGTCCGACCTGCAGTCTGTCCGCCTGCGCTCCATCAGCCGGTCGGAGCCAGAGGACAACGCAGATGGTCCAGACCATGGCGAGGAGCCAACGCATGGCCCTTGCAGTGCACCTGAGAGAAAGGTGAAGCCGCCTGTGGCAGAGAAGCCACCACTGGCCAAACGACCCCCAAACATCCTGCACAAACCCATGGTCCTGCGGGAGGAGGGCCCCCTGTCCCCTACATCCCCACCAAGCGTGGCCACCAAGGAGAAGGACAGTTTCATGGTGTTGCGGAAAGGGGAGCTCAGGAGGAGTCCCGCAGAGCCCCTCTCAACCCCAGCCTTGGTGGGGACGCGGCGGCTCTCACAGGGCAGCTTGGAGGATGAGCCGCGGCCAGAGCGTAGCAGTGCCATGGAGGGGGAGCGGAGGAAGTCCAAGGTCCCCCCACCGGTGCCCAAGAAGCCCAGTGTGCTCTACCTGCCACTCACACCAGTGCCAGCTCTACAGGGAGCCAACATGGGGGATCAGGCAATGACCCCCAGCCCCATCATCACACTGGATGCCGACACCAGCTGCTGCGACCCAGATGCCGATGGCTTCCCTCCTCCTGTGGCTCTGGACCCAGCACAACACGACGAGATCCCTTCCGAGCAAGGTGAGCATCCCTCTGCTTCCTGTCTTCCTCCCCTGCACCCATATCTTGTTTTAGCTTAGGGACAGGAGACCAACGAAGGAGATCCCTTTAGCATCACCCCCTGCCCACGCAGGGCATTTCACAGGTGCCTTCTCCCCATGCACAGGCAGCTCAGCAGAGGCTGGCGTGGAGGAAAAGAGCTTTGCAAGCGACAAGACAGCCGACTCCATTGCGGAGGAGGAGGATGATGTGTTCACGGCATCCCGCACCACAGAGGATCTGTTCACTGTGATCCACAGGTAGGACCAGGGATACCAGCAGTTCTAGTACATGGGCAGTAGCTTGGTGGGCAGTAATGGGCATGGCCTGTTGAGGCTGATGTGCCTGTCCATGGTCACAGAGTTGGGTGCAGCTCTCCCCCTAGCCTCAGATGTTCTGCACCAGAGTTGACGCTCGAGAACAAATTCAGTGTCATCCCCCAGAAGGTCATTCAGCCTCGTGCACTTCCGAGATGGAAGAGCTTTGTTTCCTAAGTCTGCAGGTTACCAGCCTGCAAACAGGGTCTGTTCAGCTATCAGTTCCAGGACAAATTGGACCTGTCTACTAGGACAGCACTTGAAGGTAGCTCAGTGCCTTACCCAGCAACCAAACAGCCTGTTTGCCCTGTTTCTGGCAGATCAGGAACAGCTGAACAGATATCCTGCCCTCCATCCCCTATATGCTCCCTGTGATAGGACAGTGCTGTGGCAACTCATCTCCTCCTATGAGGTGGCAGCTCCTGCCCAGGGCTGCTCCCAACACACATCTCTTTGGTGCTTAGGTCGAAGAGGAAGGTGCTTGGGTGGAAGGAACCCGGAGACACGTTTGGCAGCCGGCCCAATTCCCACTCACCCGTAAAGACTTCAGGGTCTCCAACCAGTGAGTCCCCTGCAGTGGCGGTCAGCACGGGGAAATCCTCCAGCAGGAATGAAGACTTTAAGGCTCTGCTGCAGAAGAAGAGCAGCAAAACCAGCCCTGGTACCCGGCCATCTGCAGCTGAACTGCTCAAGACAACAAACCCGCTAGCTCGGAGGGTCATAACAGAGTTTGCCCCTGAGCTGGATGGTGCAAATAGCCCCAAGAGCCAGCCCTAACCACACACAGTCCCTGCTGGTGAGAAAGGACTGGAGTACTGCTCTAGGCGGTAGCTTTACGCACTCAGGTCTCTGCAGATGGAGTGTCTCAGGCTGCCCATGTGAGTCTGTGCCCTGCTGGGGGTTTTATTTTCCTTTTGTTTCTTCCTTGGTGCATCTTCCTTTGATGTTCTCCGGTGGGGAGGGGAGAGCAGCTGATGAAGAGGCAGTGTTTTGACCTGAGGACACCATGGCTCTGGTGGAGCCAGGATACGTCAAGGGGGCAAGAGCCAGGCATGGAGCACCGCAAATGGGATTGTTCCCTGCCGAACCAGCTCCCAAATCCCCTCCAGCTTCTGCCCAGCACCTCCTCGTGTGCTGGCTGGAGGATAGCACACACACCCCTGCTTCTCGGGAGCCAGAAACGAACTGCAGCCCAGGTGTAATTCAGCATCCGCAGCGAAGCTAGCTTCAAACTGTGTGGTCGCTCCGGCATGTGGTACTTTAAACGGCTTTTATAATGCACAGTGTTGATGATGCTTTGTTCTCTTTTCTTTTGACACTGTAACTTGAGTTTCCCAGGCAAAGATCCCAGGTTTGAGCTCAGCTGGATACTTGGAGATTTTCGGTGGGAAGACAGCTGGAAATAAGGCTGCTTTGGAAGAGCCGCAAGCACTTTCCACGCGTCATCCAAAGCAGGCTGCTCTCCCTCCGCGCTGCTGGACCAGGCGCCTGCAGCCAGTGCGTGATCTCAGGCCAAAATCCAGTCCATTGAAAGCCCCTAACGATGCTGCATTTCAAAGAGCTCTTTGGCCCTCGGCCCAAAAGCAACACCCAGGGATGCTGCTGCCACCTCCCGGGGAGCCGAGCCGAGCTGCAGATGCACAGAGCCCAGCGGAACTGAGCGCAGAGGCAGCCCGTGCGGAGGCCTGCAGCACTCCTGGTGGGACCAGGCCCTGTGAGAACGAGCTGCTCCTGTGGGAGGCAGTTGATTGCGGTTAAATTAAAGCCTTGACATGAATTTGGGCCCCACGGATGCAAGGAGGCAGGCACCAACTAGCGCTGCACAGGGAAAGCGGGGAGTTTCCTTCCCTGTTTCTGCCTGTTGCTTGGGACTGAAGTGCCCTGGAAAAGCAGGGCAGAGCTGCATCTCCAGCAAATCGCTGCTGCTCTGGTTGCCAGAGGTCCTCAGTTCCTGCCTAGCTGTTGGCCAAACCCAGAGAGGTCCATGTACCTAGGGCTGATGTGCCCTCCCCCTCCTGGCTTGTTCCTGGGATGCTTCCCCATGAAGACAGGGCAGTGCCACCCTCTGCCCTGTCAGTGCCTCTGGTGCTGGTTGGTAGTGGGGAGGGTCACAAGGCTGAGGACATGTCCCTGTGTGGAGTGCTGGCTGAGGGGGTCTGGAGGGCGCTGTCCACAGTGCCACCAACCTGCCCCCAGGCAGCCAGATTGCACTTCCCAGAGTGCCAGCAAGTGGAGACCTTCCCAGCCCCAGGGGACATGGCATGCATGGGACCAGGCACTCACAAGATCAAGTCTCTGGGGCTCCCTGGTCTCTGCCAAGCAGGTTCCCCAGCACAGCATGGGCAGATCAGAGCACCTGGGCTGAACAGAAGACAGGGCAGCATCATGCCAATGATGGGATGAAAGCACTGGTGTCTCCAGTGCTGCCGGGACACTGCCAAACACTGGCAGCCACCGCAGGCGCTGCCGACACGGCGGGAACGCGCCAGGCCCTGCCGAGCAGCCAGGCTGCCAGAGCAAACAGCTGGAGCTGCCGCTTGGGGCCCCTCAAAGACCCAGCAGGGCTGGACTCCTTCTCCACCCTGAGCTCATTGAAGCTGCTTATTGCAGGTGGGTGCCCACACACCCCACTGGCAGCACCGCGGTGCCATGGGTCCCATCCAGCAGGCTCTGTGTGGGGAGGAGCACCTGCACGATGGCACTTGGTGACCCAGTGCCTGGGGACTCTGTCCCATGGCTTCCCCTCCACCATGAGGCTTTTTCTATTTGAGGTCTCCCTTTGGACAGCAGCTGTTGTGACTCTGCGATCCACAGAGCAAGAGAGAATTAGCCAGGCAGTGGCTCCTGGGTGTTATTAGACTTCATTTCTTCATCTGTTTCCATAAGCTCCAGCCCTCCTGTGTCTGAAGAACTGTAATGCAGCCAGGCCCAGCATCCATTCTCCAAGAGTGGAAGGCAAAGGACAGGACTGCAGCATCCCAAACCCTGTCTTGCATCTACGCTGTTGTGTGGCTGCAGCCACAGCCCCACAACTGTCCCTTGGAAGGGTCAGGGATGGTTTGCTGCCCGCGAGAAGGTCTATGCCTCTTGCAGGAGCTCTGCACACCAACGGTGCCCACGTGTCGCTGTCCTCCTGCTGTGCTGGGCCCTATAGGGAGCAAACACTTCTAGGGAACAATCCTCTTCCCAACTCTCAAAGAGGCTCAGTTCTCTCTGCAGTTGGTTTTATTTTTCTTTTCTTATCCCTTTTTTCCCTCCCATGACTTGCACACTGCTCCCCTCCCTCTCATGGGGTTGCAAAATTAAGCCTGTAATTAAGATCCAGGCTGCGAAACTCAGGAAAAAAAAAATCATACTAAATTTCTGTGCTTCATCTGTTTTGGAAACTCTGGCACCCGCCCCCCTACCATCTCCCTCCTCCTCCTCCTCTTCCTCCTGCCGTCAATCCCAGTTCCATGGGGCTCCAGTCCCTCCGGCAGGGCAGCGAGCGGCAGCGGGATGCGCTGCAGGCCCTGGACGGCTGTGGCTGCCACCGACACGAGCACACAGGGAAGGAAGCTCAGAGACCGAGTACATTTTGCACAGGACTTGCTCAGGAAGCCCATGCCGCTGGGTGAGCGGGGGCCGTGAGCAGGCTCGGGGAGAGGACCATGGGCGCAAAAAAATCCCCTTGGCGGCATCGCTAGCAAAACAGGGCGCCTTGTATCCGATAAGAGATGTCTCAACCCTCATCTCTGGCTGTACTGGGATGAAATCCTGGCTGCACCCAGGGTCTACGCCACGTAACTGCGTCCTCCTCCGTGCTCTGAGGAATCAGCTCCTCCCTGCGAGCTCCGGGGCAAGGACTGACCGCCAGCCGCTTGTTTCCTCCTCCACCGAAATGAATGTAGAAAACTCCCTTCCTTCCTTCCTTCCTTTTCCTTCCTTCATTCTTTTTCCTTCCTTCCTTCCTTTTCCTTCCTTCCTTCCTTCCTTCCTTTTCCTTCCCTCCCGTCTCTCCCTCCCTTCCTTCTCTCCCTTCCTTCCTCCTTTTCTCTCCACTGCCTGTTTTCACTGCAGCAAAGCGGTCTGCAGGCCTTGATGCCACAGGCCGTGTGGCACATGGGGACCTCCTGCTGCCGCCGGGGCAGCGATGACAGCCAGGGCTCAGTGTCCGTTTCGGTGCCATGGCAGGCACGGGGCGGGGAAGCCACTTTTTTTCTCCTGAATGTTGTATTTCAGACCCCTCCGAGCTTGGTAAAGTGCTCCCTGCTGACGGCTGCCTTTGTGTGCTGCTTCTTGAGGGATGGCAAGGCCAGCATAGGGTGCTGGGGCGAGCAGCATGAGGGTCCTGCAGCAGGCTAGGGTGCTGGGGATGGGGGTGTGATGGGTGCTGGGGACATGACTGGGGTGCTGAGGACAGGCTGGGGTGCTGAGGACATGTGTGGGAGCAGGGGACGAGCTGCATAGGGTATTGGGGACAGACTTGGGGCTGGGGATCAGCTACACTGTGGAGACAGGCACATTGGGGGTGCTGGAGACAAGCCTGGAGTGTTGGGGAGAAGCTGAAGGATGGGTGCTGGGGACAGACTGCAGTGTGAATGCTAGGGACATAGCTTGGGTGGTAGGGACAGGCTGGGGTGCTGGGGACAGGCTGCAGGATGGGTGCTGGAGACAGGCTGCAGGGCTGGTGCTGCAGAACTGCAAGTGCTGGGACAGCCCCGGGTGCTAAGGACAGTCTCAGAGTGCGAGTGGCAGACCAAAGGCGCTGCTGGGACAGGCTGCAGGACGGGTGCTGGAGATGGACTCAAGGTGCTGGGAACAGACTCAGGGTGCAGAAGACAGATACAAGGTGCTGCCGGACAGGCTGCAGGATGGGTGCTGGAGACAGACTCAAGGTGCTGGGGACAGGCTGAAGGACAGTATTGGAGGCAATGTGGGTGCAGAGGACAGACTCAGGGTG
>JAUBOD010000222.1:2537999-2554126 GCA_032353885.1 Nothura maculosa | reverse complement strand
GGGACTTCTGAGGGCAGAAACATCAGGTTGGTGCTTTCCAGAGGAATTATGCTGATGTGGAATAACACATCCCCATACAGGAGAGCTCTGAATCTCCCCGTGGTGCTTTGGCTGTGGAGAGCGTCTGTCTAGGCTGTCCAAAGTTGACTGTTCTCCTTGCTGGAGCTGTTATTTCTGTAGGGATGTAGGTTAAAGTTCCGTTGCCAGGACTCTCCCTGTGGCTGGAAGCAGGCAGCATGCTTTTACTGAGGCCTGAATTATCACAATTTTCAATGTCAACCTTCCTGATTCCATTTTTCTGTCTTCCAGAAGCAGAAGAGACTCTGCTGATTGATATAGCGACAAACAGTAAGTTGTGCAGCCACAACAGGGCCGCAGCTCTCAGCATGCTGGTCACAAATAGAAGCTTTTCCCTCTTTTGCCTGCTCTCTCATACTGTTCTTCCATACTCTGTATTTGTGTTCTCATTAGGTATGGACTGCATTTTCTGTAGTGCTGTAATCCAGCTCTTTTCTGCTTCCTAGCAGGCACTCAGTTGTTAGGATAACACTACTGAAATGCCCCAGTGAGGAATTGCCATTTGGTTAAACTTTAACTTCTTAACTATTTCCCCAAGCCCTCAGTCCTCTTAATCTTTTGCATTTCCCTTCCACTTATTTGACTTGGAACCTAGTTTAGATGCAGATTTGCATAGGAGGACATAAGTGGGTGTTCACTTCTGTTGACGAGCTCTGAGCCTGGCAATTGGGAGGGCTTAATGTCTGTTGTGTGGATATATATATAATGTCTGTGGTGTGGATATATAGCTCTGCATGTCTGTTTTTGTGCCTGAAGCAGGCTGCAAGATCCGGATACAAGGTGATAAGACAGCGGAGCGGCTCTTTGAGATCCCCGATGAGGAGCGTTGCTCAAGCTTCCTGGCAGAAATACAGAGCATCCAGGAAGGTAACTAGCCCTTGAGTTGCCCTTGTTAAACCCGCAGATCACGAGTGGTTTCTGATAGGCCTGTTCTTCGTTCCCAGCCCAGTTGAAAGCTTCTCCTGTGGAAAATAAGGACTCAGACAGCTGGCATCAAGTGAAGAATGTCTCAGGCTTGTCACAGGCTCCTGCTTCAGGTACTCAATTGGCTGTCTGCTTTATATGTGCTGTGATCAGCATGTAGAAATGGGATCCTCAGTGACAGGGAGCTGTCAGGATTGATGCTGCCCTCAGCATTCTGGCTTCATTTCCTGACACCACCTTATCCTGCAGAAAATAAAACATCCTGGTCCTTGGGCTCTCTTGCCCTGACTTGCACATTATCAAGTGCTTGTCTAGTGCCTTGGGTTGTATATGTTAAGTTCTGTGCTGCTTTGGCCTGTGGTTAGTGCCTGTTTCTCTTGCTCCATCTCATCAGAGATAATTTACCACTATTGCCATTTGCTCTTGCACTTTCTGTGGAATTTATATTACTTCCTTCTTGTTTTGAGTTGTTGGAGGGTGTTATGCTTGGCTTATTACTTATAGGAGATCTAGGGTTTGAGGATGACTTCAATGCAATAAGCCTAGAGAAGAAAAGAAACGTGCAAAACCACCAAATGGGATCTCGCCGGGAACCTCCACCTCCTCCTGTGCCTCAAAATAGGCAGTAAGTAGCATGGTGGATCTGTTCCCTTTTCTTCTTCCCTTCCTAGACAGCAGGACCAGTTTTAATTCTGCTCTTGCTTCCTTCTTAGATTTCATCGAGAGAGAGAGAGCGCGTCAAGGGACCAGCCAAAAGTCACCAACACTATGCGCAAAATATTTTTGCCCAACACCCAGTCGGGACAAAGAGAAGGTCTCATCAAACATGTGCTTGCCAAGAGAGAGGAGGAGTATGTTAACATCCAGAACTTCAGGTCAGAGTCACTTGCAGAGCTGTGGCTCAAAACGGTGCACATGGACACAGCTTTCTCCTCTCTTCTGTAAGCTCTTGTTTAGCCCAGGTTTAAAATCTGACCACCACTGTTGAGTGGTCAGCTTGGAAAGGGTCTGTGGACTTCAGAATGAGCAGAAGTCTACAGTGCTGCTTCTCCTTCTGCATCGTTACCCGTGGGTGTATCAGATCTCTCAACTGTTGAGTAAGACTGAAGCAGAAAGAAGTTAAAGGCAGATTTGGCCGCTACACTGTCATAGTGTCATCATATATGAAATGAATTTTGAGAACTAGAAGTCATTTGTTGATGAAATGTCTTCTATTTTGCTGCATTCAGTAAAATCCCTCAGATTAGTTCATTCAGATGCCAAACCTAGTATTTTCAGTTAACCCCTGGTCCCTGTGACCCTGACAGTTCACATGTTGCACCTGTGTGTGCCTGTGTGCTGCTGCATGTGCACTCCTGATGCAGGATTTATTTTGTTTTCTCATGGTTTGGCTGCTTCTGTGTTGCAGGTTTTTTGTGGGCACCTGGAATGTGAATGGGCAGTCTCCAGACAGCAGCTTGGAGCCCTGGCTTGTGTGTGACCCAGAGCCTCCAGACATCTATTGCATCGGGTGAGGAGTGTTGACCTCGTACTTGCTTACAGTGCTAAGTTTCTTGTTGCTCTTGCTTGGGCACTAGTGGGTTGTATTTATTTTAAGTTCCTGTCGTGCTCTAAAAGGTTCCACGAGCAGAGCTATGACTCGGAGGAGTAATCTTGGGGAAAAGAGTCATTTGGATGAGGCAGAACATTAGATTAAACAGGAGGCTGGTATGGCATAACAGAGTGGATTTTCCTTGAGGCATCCCCTGAGCCTTTGGTTGTCCTCAGATTAAAAGTAATGCCTCTCAGAGAGATGGTTTCTAGAGTGCCTTTCAGTAAGGTCTCTCAGGCACTGTGGTGAAATTCTGGTGCTCTTCCAAGAATAGCTACTCAAACTTGCATGTTGGACCTTCTTGTAGAAAGAGTCTGAGTTGTAGGAGAGGTAGGATGTGCTAAATTGGCTTGGTTTTAGGTTCCAGGAGCTGGACCTCAGCACGGAAGCTTTTTTCTACTTTGACTCTGTAAAGGAGAATGAGTGGCTGACTGCTGTGGAGAAGTCCTTGCACCCTCGGGCTAAGTATAAGAAAGTGAGTCCTGTTTGGTTATGTGGGGTTGTTGTAAGAAAACAGAATTGGGCTGCTCCATTCTTCACTTGACCAAAGAGCAGAGAACAGAAGAATCAAGGGAATAGTTGGCATATGTGTACCCATGCATTGTATACATGTGAAAATGAAGCTGGAGAGTGTATTTCTGTCTCACAGTCATGGGGGAATATTTTCCTTTGCTCATAAAGACAGAGATCAGAAAAGTTCTGAAATCAGAGAAGCAGGTGTGAAGAAAGTTATGTGCTCAATAAAATCAAGATAGTGGGTTCAAAGGCTCCATTACTCTTGCACTTTTGTGCTATAGAAACAGATGTATCTTGAGCTGTAAATGAAATAAATAGCTTTTCTGTAAAGGCATGGAATAATTTTGCTCCAGAGCAGTCTCCCAGAGGAGGCTGCCTTGGGATGGAGCTTCTTCAGTTGTGATAGCTGGATTCTGGCTGGTTTGCAGGAAGCAGTTGGGTTTTGGCTTTGCTCTAGCAAATCTGCTTTTCTGCCATAGGTAACAGCCCTAAGTATGTTAACCAATGTCCCCTCCTTCCTTAGCCTGTGCTTTCTGTGTCATACACCTGTGCTTGCTTTAGACTGAGCTTAGTGCTGTGTGATACAGATAATCATAAGCAGGAACAATGTATGGTGCTGAATAGGGATTCAAAAAGCGGAGCTAGGCATCAAGACCTGAAGTGAAGAGAGGCTGATGTTCCTGCTTTACTGTTTTGCTGGCTTTGTTTATTTTTTTCCAGGCAAATTCTTCTCGTGCATGTGAAAAGGAGAGAGCTTGGTATGGCTGCGGGCAGGGGGAAATGCCTGAAACCCTAGATAAGAGCGCTGGTTGCATGCAAATTGCAGTCCTGCAGAGCCTGCCCAGTGCTCTGGCTCTCCAGTGCAGCACGGTGGGGGTGGCTTAAGCTTCCTCCTTCACTACAGAAGCTTAATCCTGACACTTAATATTTTTATGCTGTGATAATGAAGACAGCAGACTGCATGCTTAGGCTGATTAGAGCCTCTACCTCGCTTTGGAGGTGGGGACCCCAGCCCTGGGCAGAAAGGCAGATGCACAGTGTGTGTCCGGAAAGATGCTCTCCATTGCAGAAGAAATATTTTCAGAAAACAGACAGGTCATATAGCACAGGGGTGCTGTTTTTTGATACCCTGTGTGTCAGGCATATTTGACTACAGGAAATAGGTAGCTCTTTGGCCACTTTGCTCTGGTGGTTTTGCTGTAGCTCTGCAAAAGCAAAGATAAGCACCTCCTTTCAGCTAAACCCCACAGCCCTCAGTGTTCATAACCAGAAGCCTTCTGTTACATGTGCAACTGCTTGCTCAACTTCTGGTTGTTCTGATAAGAGTAATCATTATGATAAAAGACAGCAGCTGAAGGAAGAGACCCTGCATGTTTGGGACCTCACAAGACAATAGAGAGGCACCAAGGAGCTGGGAGTGTATTGAGTTCAGCACAACTGTGTATGAGTTGGTGTATGAAAGACTGTCCTCCAAACACCAGCTTTGGCAAAGGAGGTCCTTTGGGTGCTGTTGCAATCAGGAATTGAGTACAAAGCACGTTGGGGGCCAGGGAGGCTCAGAGGAGCCACAGCATCAGGTGGAATGGGCAAAGCAGAAGTGCTTCTCCACTGCTGCTCTGGGAGTTCAAAGTATGTTTTATTTTTGCAGGTGCAAGCGGTCCGTCTGGTTGGGATAATGCTACTTGTATTTGCTAGGAAGGATCAGATGAGTAATATCAAAGAAGTCATGGCAGAGACTGTGGGCACTGGAGTCATGGGAAAGATGGTGAGTCACCTCGGCCAGTTTGTCACTCCCTCCTGTCCGTGTGAGAAGTGGCACAGTGGTTTTATTCACATTTCTGTTCCATTCCCCTACCCTGCCTGGTGCCTCCTGTGTGTTCTTGCCTAACGATGGTCGATGCCTTCTCCTCCCAGGGTAACAAGGGTGGAGTGGCTGTGAGGTTCGTGTTCCACAACACGACGTTCTGCATTGTCAACTCCCACCTAGCCGCGCACGTGGAGGACTTCGAGCGGCGGAATCAGGACTACAAGGATATCTGCGCGCGGATGAGTTTCACAACCCCTCAAGACACTCTACCTCAGCTCAACATCATGAAACATGAGTAAGTTTCTCATGCTGTTTTGCATTCCTGAAACCCTAGAAAAGTGCAGCAACAGTAATTTGTGTGCAATAAATAAGGAATTTTCTGGCGTAGTTAACAATATAACTAAAAATGCCAGGGTCTCCTGGGTGCAAGAGCTCCTGCAGTCAAATTAGTGGTCACCTTGTGACATATGTGTCTTGTGTCCAGCAGCCTTCTTCTCCTATATTGTATACAATATTTTATTTCAGCAAGCACCATTCTCAAACCAGTGGCTGAATGTTACAGAATTTAAAGAAGTTGGTGCAGGAGTTGTGATGAGAAATGAAGAATGAACAGTGGAAGGAAGGGAAGAACAGGAGCAGGAGAAGCTCTGCAGAGAGTGATTTTTAGGCTCTTTGAGCAAAAAGTACCAACGATTGCTCTTTCAGTGTCTGAACCAGATGATATGCAGGCAACACTTGTTTTTTTCTGGAGTGACAGTGATGTTGAGTAATCTAAATGCAGTCAAAAAGCCTGCAAGAAAGCATGTGAATTAAATTTACATAAACTTATATACAAATGATTAATACTTCTGTACTTAATGTTTGAACTATTGAAAATAAAATGCAGCATATATTAATGCAAAAAAAACTTCAAACATTAGCTTATACAAAGGTAAAGCTTGCACACTAGAGGGGCTTCTCATAGCCCTAGAAATTGTGAAGACAGCTGGCAAATGCTAGTTTCATTTCAGCATAGATTGGTAATGTTTTTGAGGCTTTGCTCGGACTACTCACATTCAAGTGTCTCATTAAATTGTATCTTCAATCCCATGTGGGATTGCAGAGGAGATGGAGTTGGTGTTTTTGTTATGTGCCCCCCCCAAAAAAAACTCTTATTGTCAGCTTTCCAAGACTTCTGTTGTTCCATGTGTCTCAACCTTAATGACTAGCAGCCAACTGTTCTCCCTCCTCTCTTCTTTCTCGTGTGACTTATGAGCTAAGACTTGACTCTTTCGTGTTTGTTTTCAGTATTGTCATCTGGTTAGGAGACTTGAATTACAGGCTTTGTCTCCCTGATGCCAGTGAGGTGAAAAGTCTCATCAGTAAGAATGAGCTTCAGAAACTGTTGATGTACGACCAGGTCAGTGAACTCCACCTGTTTGCTCAGTGCTTGTCTGATCATCTTGGCTTGGCTGTTATCACAGACACCCTGTGATAATAGACTCTAGGCTGAGCTTGGGATGTCTTGGTGACATGAATTTTCTGCTATCCTTTAAGCCAAAATAGACTGTGTTTAATATTAAGATTAACCAAATTACTCAGAAAATTACTGTACTACTCTGTCTCTCACAGGAAGATTTATCACTTACATACAAACTACAGGCTGGTGTATTTGAGTTTGTAACAGTGATAAAAGCTTCCATAGTCAATATGCTGGAAAAGATATTGATTTGGAGACTAGCGCTTGTAGTCAAGGCTTTCTGCTCAGCTACTCTGACCTAAATTCTGTGCTGGAGTCTGCCCTGCTCAGTGTTTCTCTGCAGCACCCTGGAAACTGAGACAGCACCAGATGTCCCTTTAAAATGAAGAATTGTATCCATGAAATAACAACAAAAATAATATGATACAATATCTCTGACACACAGTTTAATGATCAATATGATTGATTCTCTCTATAGTTCATTTTTACTGTATTTCAGAACTTCCTGCAGAAAACAACTGCAGCTTAGATTTTTGTGAGAAGAAACTAGGAAATTTTGCAGAAGATCCCAAGAAAAGGAAGATAGTGTCAGGTTGTCAGCCCAGCACAATCTGGTGGCTTTTGCTAAAATGATTGGCAGTGAAATATTAATGATGGTGATACTTGAGCCTGCAAACTAACAAAGAGATTTAACACCTAAGTGGAATGAGTAATATTTCCCTTTACTGTTTTTTTTTTTATGCTGTCTGAGCCTTATGGCAAGCAGTGCTGTGTTGACCTGTATTCTGTGTGTTTAGAAAAACATCCGTTTTTGGATGTGCTGAATTCCTGTCTTTGTTAAAGGTGTGGTTTCTGAGGTGTGGTTTTTGAGGACAGAGAATAGAATTTATGGTGATTTCCATACTCATGGTACGCAAATGCTGTCTGTAACTGCCTTCCAGAACTGTGCAGGAATTGTGCAGCATTAGGTACCTCTATTTGATTGATCAATTTTTTCCTTCTTCTCTCCTTTAATCAATGTTCTTTCCCTCCCTCTAGTTGAATATTCAGCGCACTCAAAAGAAAGCATTTGCTGATTTCACCGAGGGAGAGATTAAATTCATCCCCACATATAAATACGACTCTAAAACAGATCGCTGGGATTCCAGGTAAATTTGCCTCCCAGAAACAAGCTTACCTATGACCTAACAAGCAGTATCTCACAGAACGTGATTTCCTGCTTTCCTTCTCAGATTTATAGTGATGGCTGGAGTAGACAGGCAGGTTTTAGTCCCTTATTTCCTTCACTTTCCGCAATAAGCAGAGGCTGTATATGATGTCTAGGCACATGACTTGAAAACTCAGTTGTTGCTGACTCCAAAACATGAAAGAGTAAAGAGCTATAAGAGCTATTACAGCTATTAGAGACAGAGGAACAGTATAAAAGGAATTGAAAAGATAGAAATGCAATTTCTGATTCATACTGTCCCCTGACTCGCACACCATAGGACATTTCTGCTTCTGCTGAAGGTTGCTCTGAGTGCAGAAACTCACAAGAAAGAATTTCAAGCAAGCCATATAACAAGTCAGGTTTTACTCTGCCTGTGTAGATCAACCAGCACAGTACTTAAACTGAAGAAGGATAATCCAGGATCCAGACTCTGTAACCCAGTGGTAATGGCTGAGCAGATTTTCTGCAGTGGAAAAAATGGGCAATGGGTCAAGCTGTAGTGTGCCATGAAGTCTGGCAGCAGAAGAAACAAGTGCAGCTTGGGTCACCATACCCATGAGCTCAGGCTGTGGGAAACTGTCCTATTTGAGATAATTTTGTTTCTGATGCTGCAAGGGGCAGGAATTTAACTGCCATATAGGGAAATTGGGAAGAAAGAAGAAGAAAGGACAAAGTATTCAAGTTGAGGCAGGAATTCATCCCATCACTGCTGGTGCAGCCATGGCTTGCGGGGTTGCAGGGAGCTCTCTGGCCGTGAGAACAAACAGCTTGGATGGTTTTCAGAGTGTGGGATTCCCGTGGTAACCTGTGCTTCTTTGCAGTGGGAAGTGTCGTGTGCCAGCGTGGTGTGATCGGATCCTCTGGAGAGGGGGGAACATAGATCAGCTCCGGTATCGCAGCCATATGGACCTGAAGACCAGTGATCACAAGCCAGTCAGCGCGCTTTTCCGCATTGGGGTATCTTCCATTATGTGCTGGAGCAGAATCGGGGCGTGATTGTTCATTCCTTTAAGATGATTGTGGAATCAGGACACTTGCGGGAATGCTGTCACAGAAGGATAAAGTAAAGAAAAATAAGGAGTGTCCGTTTGGCAGATGTGCTGCTGGTTGGCAGCCTTGCTGGCCTCCACTCAGCAAACAATTCAGCATCTGTGGTCATCGTGCACTGCAGTTTAGCTGTGCAGTGCTGAGATGCTGTTATTGCACACTAGTGCAGGTGACTGCTGGGGTTTATCCCAGGAGGTGTGGTCCTGCAGCCAAAACAAAGACAAGCCAGTAGACTGTTCTAATGGTGCTATTTAGCTTCCAGACATATCCTGTGATACTTGCCAAGAGAATGCGCTCTGGAGGAGTTTGTAGCTTCCTCCTGTGTTTCCCAGGGAGGGACAGTAAACACTTGTGCCTTCTATTATAAGGTTGTCTCTCATACGGTGTTAAGAGAGAATGTTGCAGGTTCACATCTGAATTTGATGGTGAGTGGTTGGCAACGTATTTGTAATTCCTCACTTGCTGAGATGAGAGCCCGTGTCCGTTTTTGCTTGCTCCTGCTGTCTGAGCAGCTTCTCAGGGAGAGTCTTTCTCCTCTTACCCTTAAAAAGTCGTACATGATTGTGCAAGATGCCTCTACTGTCACCCCTAGTAGTTTCACAGTAGTGGATTTTTCTTTTCTTTGAATCTCTTGACCAGAAAGATCCTGGTAACATCTCTGCATGTTAAATTGGCTTGAAGTTGCTTGTGTAACTTCAAAGACCATCTGTGCAAATTCCCTTTACCTCTGAAGTGCATACAAGAAGTGCTTCACTTCTAATGCAGTTTACTCATGACCAAGAGCTCTTCTGATGTTTAGAAACTTTTCTGAACAATTTTTCTGATCTTCCACAGGTAAAGGTTGTGGATGACCAGAGATACCGGAAGGTGTTTGAAGACATAGTTCGTATGATGGACAGAATGGAGAATGACTTCCTGCCTTCGCTGGAGCTGAGCAAGAGAGAAGTGAGGATGAAACCTGAAACACTGTCCACTTCCCAACCAAGGCAGCTTTAGAAGTAATAGATTGACCTTTAAGGACTTTGATTCACTAAACTAATTGTAGGAAATTAAATTTCACTCAGCCTCTTTCTGCCAGGAATTGGAATAGAAACAACATCTTGGCTCCTTGGCAGGTCTTCTCCTAAGAGCTTAGGAGTGCAGGCACCTCCCAGTTCCAGGTTGCCACTGCAGGCAGGACTGCCCATCTGTGTCCCTTCCTGGGTACTAATGAGATTTGTTTCTTCTTTGCTCTGCAGTTTGAGTTTGAGAATGTGAAGTTCCGGCAGCTGCAGAAGCAGAAGTTCCAGATCACCAATAATGGGCAGGTCACCTGTCACTTCTCCTTCATCCCCAAACTCAATGATAACCAGTACTGTAAGCCCTGGCTTCGAGCTGAGCCTTGTGAAGGTTACTTGGAGCCAAGTGAGTCGAGTTTTATTGCTGTCTCTAGTGTGTGCTGGTGTAGGCTGCCACCCCATCTGTCTTCAGTCCTTCCCTCTTTCCTGTGTCTCACCTTTCCTGCCACCAATTTTATCTCTGTCTTGCCCAGTCTTGAGGCCATTGTCCCGATAGCATCCTTGTGCACATCATTCCTTGTGGACAGTGTGTGTGTGCTCTTGAGAGCTTCTGCCTGTTTCAGATGAGAGCGTGGACATCTCCCTGGACGTGTACGTCAGTAAGGACTCGGTGACTCTTCTCAACTCGGGCGAGGATAAAATTGAGGATATTCTTGTCCTTCATCTGGACCGAGGGAAGGACTATTTTCTCACCATCAGTGGGAGCTACCTGCCCAGCTGCTTTGGCACGTCCCTGGAGGCACTGTGCCGAATGAGACGGCCAATCCGAGAAGTTCCAGTCACCAAGCTCATTGACCTGGTAAGTAGCAGCATTTCTGGAGAACAGATTGGTGTGGATGAGCATCCCGGGCTCACCTTGTGGGTCGGTTAACAGGGAAGAGAGCAAATTCCCTGCTGTTTACTCCTAAAACCAGGAGTAACATCTTCTGCTTGGGTCAGCTGCATTGTCTCTCAACTGACTTGCTTCTTCCAGAACTTCACGTGGTGTTTCAAGCTTCTCACCTGCACAGTTTTCCTCTGTCTCTTTAAGTAAATTCCAAACTTTGCCACCACACTTTGCATCAGTGTTCCATAGGAAATTGAATTCAAATGCTCTCGTCTTGAGTGCCTAGGTTGTCCTGCAGGGGTGAGGGCTGCAGTACTCTTTTGATCTGGACACTTGCAGCACTTGCACTCCTCAGAAGCACAAGGGCTTGCAAAAAGTGTTTGATAAATGTTCAACGTGTTGATTAATGCACCTCAGCAAATATCTGATCCCACAACCATGATGGTCAGTCCCCATCACACTGACCACAGTGAGCAGGTTCATCAGTGCAGGGATAATATCTCCTCTCTGCAAGCTTCATCAGGCCCTAGCATCAATCTGCATCCCTCTGAGTCCTTTGGAATGAGTATGTGGTGGTGCAATCATGTCCCAGACACCTCTTGTCCTTTAGGTTTCTCATAGACAGTAAACCCCATTTTTAATCCCAGTTCTTGTTTTCAGACTGCATTGGTTTTTCTTCTGTGACTTCCTTTCCTGGCCTTGCTTCAGTGAGATTTAGAAATTCCAGATTTTGTCCATTTTTCAGCAAACAAGAAAGGCATTTCTTTTTCTTTCAACTAGAACATTAGCTCAGTCTAACTCTTTTATTTTTTCTGATACCTTTTCCCGCTTACACTTGTGCTTTCACCTGTCTGTGCATTTTGTTTTCATCCAGTGGGATACTGCTGTTCTGCAGATGTGGCTGTCCCGGCCTCCACTGCCACGTGCCTTTAAATCCCATTCTCTTCCTCTTAGTAAACCACAATCTTCCAGCTTCCACCTTTTGTGACAAGTGACAAACAGTTGTCACTGTTCTTGCACAGACAGCTTATAAAAAGACCATTTTGTACCATGAATTTTATTATATAATCACAAGAGAAGGCTTAACAGAATCCAGGTGGCAAGACAAAGTCTTTGCCTCTCAATTCAAACAACTAATCTAGGCCTCAGGCTCTTCATACCTCTCAACATCATCATTCTTCTCTTAGACTTGTGCTCAGCTTGGGCTGGACCATTTTGTCGACTTCTGCTCTTCCGTTCTCCTGCTCAGTGCTACCCACTGACTTCTCTCTTGATGGACAAGAGCTTGGGCTTAGACTCTTACCTTCTGCCCCTGAGAACACACTTTATTACTTTGCTATACAACCACATTTACTTTGAGATCTCTTCCGCTTTCTTTCCCTCTGGATTTCCCTCTGCTGTTATTCTTTGAAGCATGTAGGAGGACAGGAAGCAAAACAGTCTTAAAAGAGCAAAACATGAAGGCACCATGTGCCAAAATGCACAGTGAAGAAGGAGGTTCTTGTGTTAGGTTAATTTGACTGTAGGGCATGTTCAGCAAGCTTTAAGACTTGAAACTTGCTCTGCACTATTATATATTGTTAGTAATAGCTATTGTTGCACTAAAGCTACTTTAGGTCTGTTATTTTGGGTCGTACTTGTGGATTAAGAAATTTTTACAGACAGGAAAAGGTGAGCACTTGCAGCAAGGAAGACTGGTGGAGGTATCAACTGCTGTGCAGCAGGGAAACATTTTCATCCAGTTACATGCCCTTAGCGGCTGCTTGGGCTCCGTATGAGGAAGAAAATGTGTTTGTGTGTTAAAGGCACCCTCTGCTGCATGTATATAGTGGCAGGGCTTCTTCTTTGCATCAAGGACTTTTCTCAGGCTGAGTAGATTCTGCAGGTTCCCTTCAGCAGGGGAAGATGTAGAGAATGTATGGGGACATTAAGGGCCTGAGAGCCAGCGTGGTGCAGGATAGCAAAGTGTAGGCGGGAGCTTATTTTGAAATGCTTCTCTTGGTCCTCCTGGGAAAAACCGTGAGTACTTGAGCATTTTTCCTTTAGGATTTCAGTATTTATATTTCATCCTATTGTTTTTCCTTGGGGTGACTTAGGCTTTAAGAGCCTGTTGAAGAACCTTTGGTCGGAGTAGGTTAGTCTCCCACAGCTAGCGGCGTTGAGCCGTTCCGAAGGAGAAGGGAACAGCAGGACGAGCAGTCAGGTGGAAGCGAGACAGTGGAGATGAGTCACGCGGTTACGAAACCAGCCTCTCTCCTGTGCAGCGTGGCTCTGGTGTCCCCAGGCCCGAGAGTGCAGTCCCTCCCTCTGCATCTTGCAAGAAGAGCCTGCGCTGACCCACGGCTGTGCAAGCTGCTCTCTCTGACAGGCTGGTCTTTTTGGGGCTGTGTTCACATGCAGCGAGCCCGTCCATGTGGGCAGGAGCCAGGAGGGCTGGGAAAGCCAACGGCTTCGTCCCTGCCCCTCCTAGCCCTGCCCCTTGCTGCTGCTGCTGCTCTTTCTGGCCTGATGCTCCTGCAGGTTTCTCTTCCCTCCTGCACTTAAAGGTTTTTCCAGCAAACCTCAGCTTGGGGCAACCTGCTTCTCCCTTGGAACTCCATGAATGCAGCATCCTAAGCTGAGGGATCAGCCGTGCAGCCTGGAGGGGCCTTGGGCTGGCTCCTGCTTGCAGGGTGCTAATGCTCTTAGGGTGAGACAGGCGTGGGGTTTGGAGCACAAGCACTCGTTTCACCGACTACACAAAGCTGCTTAGGGGGCCTGTGTGTGACACTGCTGCCACGCACTCGAAATGCAGCTTTAGCCCAAGGTATAACATTTACCAGGCCTGGTCACAAGGGAGAGTGGCTGCAATAATACAGGGATATTTGTTTCTCATCAGAAAGATTCAAGAAGGGAAATAAGTGGGGACTTCTTCCTCTGCCTGCCTGCACCTGAATGCTTACCAGCTGATAAGCAGTGCTGCTGCGAGGCCACTGGTAGGATTTCATAGAAATTCGGACAGAATTATGCAGCATGTGAGCAGGATTTCTGCTAATTAGCAGCCAAAGCTCCTGATGCAGGTTTAGCTTTGGCCCTGTCAGCAAAACGTGCGAAGGAAGCGGCGCTCGGTGGGCTCTCACCACACAAACCAGGTTGCTGCTTGATCTTAGATCACAGTCTGTCTGTTAATGATACTTTTCCTCTTCTCTCTTTCCCACTCTGCTCTCAGGGAGAAGACAGCTTCTTAGAAAAGGTAACGCAAGTGACTCCTGGGAAGCCTGTTTCTTGTTTGTCTTTGTGAAGGATGAGAGGTTTTGCCTTGTTTTCTGCTGGAGAGGGAAGGGGAGGTGGGTCCGGAGGGGAGTGTTGGCTCCAGCAAAGTCTGTTGCTGCAGCAGAGGTTCCAGAAAGGAAGAGAAAACATAGGGGCACAAAAAGACCCTGTAGCTAAGATGGGACCTGCCCAGCTGAGCCACTTAAGGCTCACTTGATTTGCTTTAGGCAAAAAGTACCCTGTACTTAACCAATCCTGAAAGATTAATCTTTCCAGAAAAAAAGGCTACGTTTGGCATATCTGAATGATCTCTAAAGATGCATATAAAATGGGGCTCACCATAATAGCCTTTTGAGCCTTATGAGGATGGGACTGAGTTAAAAATCTGAAATCTTTTACTGTTTCCATCTTGGTGTGTCCTCCTGGAGGCATCTCGAAGGCCTCCTGTAGGAAGCAGACATTCATCTGCTTCCACAAGCAGCAAAGCTCGGCTCACCTGAGCAGGATCACTGCTTTGCTTTGCACTTGTGCCCTGCCCTGGAGGCCCAAGGCATCAAAGCTGTGTTTGCAAGAGCAGGTAGCAGACAGATGTTGTGTAGCAGCGTCGCTTCTGCTCTCTCCTGTGCCCAGTGGTGACCAGTGTGAGTGATTGTGTGAACACCCCAGGCTGGGGCACTTCTGTCTGTCCGGGCTGTGAGTGGGCAGTGGCAGAGTGAAATAGGAGAGGAAACGGATGCCCTTCTCTCCAAGAGGACTCATATATTGACCCAGACTCTCTCCTGGCTGTGGGAAAGACAAGAGTTTGGTGCCCGTCTCCTGGGAACACCCTCTTGCAGAGCATCTCCGTCCGGGAGCAGCTGCGGAGATGAGAGCTCCCTTCTCTTGCTCGCCCAGGGCAGGAGAGGGCGCTCGGTGCCCGGCCAACGCGCCAGGAGGGCCGGAGGCTCCGCGAGGAGCTGGCCATGCTCCTCCTTGGGCATCTCTGCCCAGCTCCAAGTCGGGGCTTGTGCAGCCTGGCAGCGTGGAGCCCCACATGACACCCAGCAGCAGAGCTGCACGGAGCGAGGGGTTTCTCGTGGAGAGAGCCCTTCGTTTTCCCGGGGATTCATAGGCCTCGCATTTCCCCTGCTGGAGAAGACCTGAAGTGCACTCGCTTCTGCAAAACGTGCTGCTCTGCATCCTTCCCGCTGTGTTTGGATGGGTGACACCGTGACTGCCAGCGAGGTAAAACGGAGCAGTGCCCGGAGGCCTGGAGTGGAGTGTGGAGGCACCAGCGTGGCTGGTGACCCCTTGGGGAGGACTCCAGGGCTTCCACTCTGGGGTGTCCGACAGCAGACCCAGCCGGGCAGACCTCTGCACAGGGGCAGAGATCACAGCTGTAACATAAGCTGACAGCAGGAACGAAGCCACATTCACCTTGCAGCTCCTCTCCGCTCACATCCTTGGGTTGTGTCCTCGCTTGTCTCCTCTTGGGGGCTTTTCTGAATGTGCTTCTGGAGACTAGCATGGAGCTTTTGTCTTGGAAGCACGTGGAAGCATGGAGGACTAAAAGGAGAAGAAACTGAGGCAAGAAGACATTGATCGTGTTAAAGATTGGCGTAAGGGCGATGGAGATTCCTAAGCAGTTGAGTTAATCAGCTGCCTCATATGAGTAAGCAGGAAAATATGACACTGGGATGAGGGAAGTCTCTATTCAGCAGGGACTCATCTCCTTAAAGAAAAATCCATGAGGAAACTTAAGAAAACTGAACTGAATTTAATGCTCAGAGAGCAGCTCATTAGAGCGCACAGAAGTCAGTAAAATCAATGTCCTTGACTCTGCATCCACATGAGAGTGTCTGGCCAAGCAGGGAGCTGCAGTTGCATTTAACCTAAAAGGCAGAAGCTAAAACAATTGGGGAACTTGAGAATATTTGATCCCCTAGAGCATCAGCTCCGGGATGGAAGCTGTGGTGTGAACAGGCCATCCTGGATCTCCAGAGACCCATCCAGTGGGAGCCAGGATGCCTGGGGGGAAGCTCTCCCGAGGCGCTGCCGAAGCTGTTTCTGTGATCCTGTGGTGCAGTGGGAAGGAGCAGAGCTGCCAACCACTGGTGGGATGGCTGTGCTGTAAAAGCAGCTACAGTGGCCAGATGAGTCCTGTGTGTCTTCTTTCCGTCTTTAGGCAGGCTTTAGCAGACCTTTACAAAAGGAAGGAGGTTTTTGTGAACCTTTGTGTGCTCTTTGCCACCAGGAGAAGTCTGTTCTGCAGATGGGCTCCCTGGAGAGCGAGGACGCGAGCGAGATGCCGCTGCAGGTGCCGAAGGAGATCTGGCTCTTGGTGGACCACTTGTTCAGGAACGCCTGCCACCAGGTGAGC
>JAUBOD010000222.1:2446401-2463966 GCA_032353885.1 Nothura maculosa | reverse complement strand
CCATTCATAAAACATGTCCCTTCTTCAGGGTCCAGGCATCTATCACACCCTCACTGGTGCCAAAGACCCTCTCAAATATCACAAATGAGACACAGTAATTTGGAGCGTAGCTGTCAACAGCTTCAAAGTCCTTCTGAGACTGTCACAAGTGCAGCCCTCCATACAACCGGTCAGCAGGACTGCAGCTCGCGAGCCTGGAAGTGCTGCAGGAAAACAGGCTGCAGCTCTGCAGGCTTCTCCGCTGCCAATGCAAGGGAAAAAAGGAGAGCGCTGCCCAAACACAGCAAGGTGCGGAAATAAAACCAGCAATGGCATTTAACTTAGAAGAAACTGATTTTATTGGTGCAAACGTTAAACTTCTAGGCGAGTGGAAATATTCACAAGGACGCGGAGCAAGGGGTGAACATGGCGAGCTGCCCCGTTCACTCCCTGTGCAGTGATCCCATTCTGGAGTTTAGTCTTCATGGATGTTGAACAGCTTAGCGACTTCATTGAGATCAGCATGTTCCTCCCCATCTTTGATGATCTGAAGGAAGGAAGGATGGAAGGATGCATTAAACCCTGCACCCCTAACAAACAGCTTCCACTGCAAGGCTTTTTCCAATGCTCTTCCAAACCATGTGCTGACAGTTGAAGGACCAACAGAACTTACAGCATTAAGAGTTCATTTGGGAAAAGGCCCCCCGGGCAGAATGTGAGAGCACTCATACTTTAAACTACTTCAGAGTTCTCCAAAGGTGTTAAAAAAGTGATACAAGTATAGCTTGTATCACTTGGCTAACCCTGCCTTTGGGAGGAGACTGAAGGGGCAATTCAAGGCCCCTTTTCATGGCTGTGCCTCTAGGATGATACGTATGTCTATTCATAGGACTAATTTTGACATCTGTACATTAGACCAAGTAGCACAAAATAGGACAATTCACTCTGATGCTCATTCTCATGTGATTCTTGCCCGTACTTATTACAGGTCAGAAACTTCAGCTGAGCAAAGGCAAAGGATGGGGTGTAAGCCTGATACAAGCTGTTCTGTGACAACTGGGAATAGAACAGCCAGAGAAGCACAAGGACATCTCCCGTAATCCACTACAGACAGGGCTGCCCTTGGAGGCTGCTCAGCTCTGCTCTGAAGCATCTCAGTGAATTTATTCTCATTTGAAAGGGGTACACTATTTTTTTCCATGAACAAATAAATATGCTTGTGAATCCTTTAGATAAGCAAGCCAAAGCCCCCAACCTGCAGCAGATTAGTCCTCTACTGACCTTTCGAGCAATGGGCATCCTGTTGAAGATGTTCCATAGCACGATTCCTACCACAACTTTATCCCTGAGGTAGAAAATGACACCTTTGCCATAATCTTCTCCTTGCTTTGGAACTTGAGGCGTTGGTGAAGAGCTTGAGGAAACGGCTACTTCTGAGGCTTCTGCTTCTGTTTCACTTTCTGATCGAATACCCGTCCCTAATGCAAAGACAGGAGATATGATTTCAAAGTCAGTGCAGAAGAAAATAGTGACAAACTATCTGCCTAGCTAAAAAGCAGACTTTTGTAGGAGACTGAGGCGTCGTTTTGAGTTGACAGCATCACACACAATCACAGAATAGTTGAGATTGGAGGGAACCTCTGGAGATCCCGTAGTTCTACTCCTTTGCTCAAGCAGGGTCACCTGGAACACACTGCCCAGGATCCTTTCTGGAGGGTTTTTAGTATCTCTCGGGGATGGACACTCCATAACATCTCTGGGCAACCTGTTGTAGGGCTCACAGTAAAAAAATGTTCCCCTATGTTCACAAGGAGCTTCCTGTGCTTCAGTTTGTGCCTTTTGCCTCTCATCCTGTCACTGGGCACCTCTGAAAAGAATCTGAGTCCATTTTCTGGGCAAGCTCTCCTCAGATATTTATGTGCCTAGGTAAGATCCCTGCTCAGTCTTCTCCAGCTCTCAACCTTTCCTTAGATGAGAGATGCTCCAGAGAGATGCAGAACCCTTCGTGCCCCCAGACAGCTCCCAGGGAGGGCTCTGTCCCTCCTACCTGACTGCTCCGTGGCAGATTTTGGTGTGTCCTTCGCTGTTGCTTTAGCGAACACTCCTACTGTAGGCAAACTGCTGTCAACAAGGCCAATGGCTTCATAGCCCACGTCAGGCCCCAAATCGCTCCTAGGAATAAACAGGAAAACAAAATAGAGCAGTAGGTAAAGACTTGGCAAGTGGACTAAGTGACAGCACCTCTTCTGCATACAGTAGTAAGGAAATTTAAATCCAGCCATGAGAATGTGGGTCCCTATAGGAAGCTCTAGTTGCCTCCAGAGTAGAAATCTGTAAGAATATGTGTGTGTATACACTCACAAATGAGTAAATATATATATGCATTAATAATAATAGTATATAATATGTTCTTAGTAATTATATGTCATTACATATAATTGCATATATTAATCATATAATATAATTAATACTGTTAACACCAAATAGTGTCAGCTTAGCTGCACGCGAGAGCTTCAGAGGGACCAGGCCAGGACAAATGTTCTGGTCCTACAGATTTGTGCATTCTCTGCATCTTCCTTTGAAGAAAAGTAGTAGACAGGAACAGATCTAAATGTCAGGGAAGCAAAGGCTGCCTCTCCCATGCTGTGAATTTCTCCACCATCCATAGGAGATGTGGTTCAGCTGCCAGATGTTGGTGTCTCTTCAAAAACCCTTGCAGTTTATTTGGCACCTGCACAACCCAGGTCTAAACTTGCACTTACTTGGGCAACACAGACCTGGAAAGTAACTTGTAGTTACAAATCTGCTTCCTGCAAGGATATAAACTGCTTTCGGAAACCACAGTTTCATTCAGTGCAAGCAACATAAAGCAAGAGTTGGAAGTTGTTTCCAAGTAGGAAATCATTAAGGGACTCAAACTACACAGCTAACAAATTATCACAGGAAAATAACGATAAGAGATGAAGTAAAAAGTCCCTATTTCTTAATGTCATGTAATTGTAATTCCCTAGGTGCACACAGATGACAGTGTCTGGAAACAACCATAAGCTTTCTCCTGTCTCAAACACAGAAGGAGGTATCTTCATCCTCCCTACTCAGAACACAGTTCCTACTTTACCATGGCCACCCAAAATCAGAGGAAAAAAACACAGGAAACAAATAACTCTAATATTTCCATGCTGACCTAAGCACGGCATTGCAAAGATTCACCTAACTAATAAACTTATTTTCTGAGCAGTCTGCCACTGGAACGAGGAATCACAACACAAAGGGCATCAGTTTGGGAACGAAACAGTCAAGGAGGAAAAACTTAAAATACTTGGGGTCTGTTGTTTGGAGGGTGCTGGGCAGCTTCCAGTATCTGCAGGTATCTCATCACTCCAGCGAGTTACCTGCCTGGTCTTAGGACTCAGGCTTGAGCAGTGGGGATTTCTGTGAAATCTTTTTGCTTGCTTAATCCTACATGATTTGGAGACAAAGCTAGGGTAGCAGCAAGTCTTCGTCCAGGTCCAAATAAAAACATTTGGCCAAACGTCCAGCACTGCTCAGAACACTTGGCAGCCCTGATAATTTTTTAACAGACATTTCAGAGACTGCATTTAAGGACAATTGAAGAAAAAGGCACATTCCTTTAACACCTGCTTGTACTGGACCTTGCTGGATATGAACGGGGGTGTTTTTAGGAGCCAGTGCAGCCATGGTTCGAGGTCCAAGGAATCAAATCCAAGGTGTTCCCAGCCATGTTGCATCGTATGAAACAGCCTGGCCATCTCTACGTGGCCACTGCTACCGTCCTGGCCAGAATCTCAAACTCACACTGGGCACTGACACGAATACCAGCAACCTGCCAACTAACCAGATTAGGCACCCAGCAGTAAGTCAGCCAGCTCAGGAGCGACTCTGAACATCATGAAAAAAGAAAGTAAAGTCAGAGGAGCTGCTGGTGCCTGGCAGCTTTTTAGGACAGCGGGAAGTCTCACTTGGTGGGGCCTGGCAAACGTCCCGAGCCAACACGTGCCAGCAGAGCACGGGACTTAACTCACGGCCCTCCATCCGTTTGCACCTATGTCATGGTCAGAGGAGCATGAGAAAAAACACAACTAAGAGAAACACTTGTGTGTTTTGGGTTTTCTGCAGAGGTTTAGTACTGAAGCAGTAACATCTTTCCGGACACGCTGATTGCACATTCAGATAAAGGATGGCAGCCATAAATAACAATTTCTGAGATTTTTGGGGAAAATGTAGAACCCTGTTTCCCTCTATTTAAACTCCTGCTAACTTTACATTTCTGACCCATCTTGTTCTAACAGATTTTTTTTTAAAGGATTCAGAAGATGAGGGGCTGCTCTTTACTGCTGCTTGCTTTGCCAGATATGACACACTTGGGGAATAACTGGGATTTGCAGGAAAGAAAAACACTTCCAAGTGTTTTTAAATTCTTGGATTAAAGTGCATTAAAGCTCAAATGTCCTCCTGTTCCCTTAGCTTCTGGGAACAAGAGCTGTGGAGTTATTTGCTGAAGTATTTTAGTACTCTCAGGAAACATAAACCATTACAAGGTGCATCTTGTCATAGCCCCTGCAACCTGGCCAAATGTGAAAGGCCAAAAGAGGAAATCAGCATTACCAGAACATGGACTGATGCCAGTAGGGCTTGGCAGCTCCTGTCATGTTTTCTCCAGCCAGTCTTCCACTCACAACAGCATGATCGTGGTGCTCCACGCGCCTCCTGCCCAGCTTGATATCATAGAAGCAGGCGGCATCCCCTGCCTTAAAGAGAAAAGCAGGCACTGAGGACTGAACATAGACACACAAGGTTTTGAATTCACACACAAAGCATGAAAGGCATCGGAATGAGAAAACTGAGTGGAAAAATGAACAGCTTTTCCTCACAAACCCTGCTCTTTCCCCCTGCCCAGGCTACGCAGCTCCCATCCTCTCAGCATTTCTCATTGGTCTTCTGAAAACTAAGGCAGGATCGGGCATGTTTGTTCCAGCAGCATCAAAGTCTCGACTCCCACCAAAGGGACTCTTATGCAATAGAGCGATCTGCGCTATCTTTAGCCAGCCCCAACTCCTCTTACACGGCACAAATACTGAGAAACGTGCACGGCGTCGCCACAGCAACAAACTGGGCCGTGCTGCATGAATGGGCTCCATGGGCTCCGGCGGGATCTGCGTGCGACCGCTCCCACGGCTCGTTGCCTTGCCCCATTCACCCCATGGACACACAGCAGCCTCCAAGCAAGCCAGGGGTTCAGCTCTAGGCCAGCCTAACGAGGCAGACGCCTCCTGTCTCCGGAGGGTCTCTGTAGAGATACTCACCACCCAGATGTTGGAGCGCGCCTGCAGCTCGGCGTTCACCCTGAACCCACCGAAGTCAGAGTCCACCTCCAGGCCGGCAGACTTGGCTAGTTCCACGTTAGGCTCGAGCCCTACTGCAGCCACAATGTGATCAGTCTCCACCTGTTTGGGAATTTGGAATTATTATTTCAACCCTCTCTCAGGGCCCCTGCAAACTCCACCCTCTTCCTGCTTTTACACATTACCTTTCGGCCATCCTTGAGTTCAATCATCAGCCGCTTGCCTCTCACAGAGACAGACTTCACCACGGCATTAGGCATGACATTCACACCCTCTGGAAGCAAAAACAGCACGTAACTGCTTGCTCGAGGATAAACAGGCTTCAGCTGGTGCCTGTGGTCCCCACACAGATGCAGGCAAAGCAGAGCACAGACATGAACAACCACCTTATTTTTGCTACCTGTGTGGCAACATAGTGTTGAGCGAAGCAGGAAGAGAAAGGAACCCAACTAAGGAGTTTGAGACAATTATGGAAACAACACACAAAATACACGTCTCATAATGACATGGTCACATCCACAAGACTGGATTGGCCCAAAGCCTCATTCCTTGAGCACTAGGAATACCCAACATCTTTCATAGCCAGACCCACGAGTCCTATGAGGCCTTCTAGAATGGAAAGAAAACTCAGTCCCACCAAGTTACAGGGCCTTACGCCTCCACACCAGCTCTATTTTCCCCCCTCCTATCCCCAACTCTACTTACCAATGCACAGAAATTTATTCTGCCCTAAATATAGCAAAGGGAAAAAGAGTATCTTGGACTTTACTGACTTTATGAGCTAAATACTAGAGCAATTTGTTTAGCAAAGGTGCCCGCTCAAGACATGGGGCTATGCAATCCTCTCAAAATGACTCTAGGCTGAGTGGATTGGGCTAGAATATGAAAAATCATCTGAGGCTAAATTAGCTCAGAAGAGGAGGCCAGGCAAAAGTTCTACACAACTTTGGTTCCAGATTATGGGAGTTGTTGAAGCAGCTTGAGAGCTTCACAGCAGTAGGGATCATTCTGCATGTGGCCAACCAGAGCGATAATCTCAGCAGCACCACCGTCACGTTTGGCTTGATCTTCCCAGGAAAACTCCTAAGAACTGCTCCGTGCAACCCGGATTGGACAAGCCGGAGCCACGACCAGTTCTGTTTTGCACTTGGGCCACCTTGCAAGGGACCCAGTTTCTTGCTGACAAAACAAGCAGAGCTACTTCAAAGGAAGCAGCTTCAAGAGAGCTGTTGGCCCCAACACCCCAGCCCCAGCACTCGCAGAGGAGGAGGACTCAAGAGCAGCGTCACCTCTCCTGACTTTCTCTGTGGTCCAGTTGCTCAGATATTCAGGCAAGACTTTGCCCATGTTGCCGTTCTCTGGAAACAGCTGAATCACCTCCAGGCCTCTGGTTTGTGCTGAAAGGGAAGCACAGAACAGGCTTCCTGTGTCACGGACAAAGAGCAGCAGTGCAGATTTCACACAAGCAGATGCTCTAGTTTACTTCAGACAAGGAGTTTGAATAAATTTTTCAATAATTCAGAGTTCTAGATTTTACACAGGAGTCACAAAGTAATTAGCCACTGTATGCCTGCAAACTCTAGGCTAACATGCAGTTATGATGCAAGATGAACAGCATTTTGGAAACAATTCCCTTCTCGGAAATCTGCAGAACTTCACAAAGCTGCAGTCACTTGAGAATAAGTTTGCAATTTTTCACAGCCTCTTCGAAACATTAATTTCAGGGTGGCTTTAGTATTGCAGAGCAAATATAACTTTCTCTACAGGGCAGAATGAGCTTCCCGAGAGCCCAACTTCCAAAAAACATCTGGAGTCAGCTGCTGCCTGACAGCTAATGAGAGAGAAAATGGACATGCAGGTCAGGCCATAGAGCCCATAAAAGGCATGTGCATTAAGGTTATTTCAGGCAAACTGCAAATCTGTGCAAAAAATCAGCAGTGGAGGAAATGAAAAGGAAGTTCATAACGTCAAGGTGCTGGTACTCAACCCCTGTTGCTTCTGCTGAGGTGCCAGGCTGAAGGCAAGTTGCCTGGGGGTCCAAACTTACCTCTTCTTCCCAGGGCACAGGCCAGCTCACTACCAAGAAAACCACCACCAATAATTGTGATGGACTTGACTTCTCTTGATATCTTCTCCAGATTTTTGAAGTCCTCAATCTGAAAGAAGATTTATTCCCTTTTCAGATATACTTGGACAGCAGTAGCAGCAGAAAATGCATTTCTCAGTATTTTTTTCCCCTTGAAAGAGGAGCAATGCTCTCTCCAAGTCATAAAGGGAAATGTGTTTCTCCCTCCTCCAGGGTGTTCTCTGGCTTCCTAATGTCTGTGCAAGCTTCTTTACTTTCATAATGCAATTATTGCCTGAAGATGCAGACTTGTTTTATCACTTTTTAACTAGGAAGCAAATTCAGATGCCTGCATTTTCCACTAACTGTTAAAAGCAAATTAAAATGAAGTTACTAGACATTAACTTATTTAACAGCACTTCAAGGAGGCTTGAATTAGTTCATCAGAAAGCTACCTAAGCTAATCCAAGAGCTAATGCACACACTCAACTTCACGCTCAGGTAAAGTTTGGAGAGCGACAGCAACCTCTGTCCTGCCTTGGGACAAAGTCCAGCACGTTGCCCATGCACCGCTGAGCTGTGACATACATTTAACCACAAAGTGACATCAAGGTAGGGCACTACGTTAGCCTCCAGTGACTGCTCATGGTCCTGAAGGCCACACAGCAGTCCAAAATGACTTGCAGTTGTGGACAGAGCTTACATCTTTCTTGCTTTTAAAAGGCTTGGGAGATGCAGGAAAGCCATCCAGAAGGGAAACTAAAAATCACACACTGTTACAGCTTGCAGCCCTCCAGCAATGGGGAAGGTAGAGGTGCCTGGGCACAAGGAAGAAATGAAAAAATGCCCTCCTGCTTATTGGCTGAAGGACAATGCTGCCGAGGCCACGACGTCCTGGACTGAAAGGAGAGGAGCCAACAAGTTGAAAATTATAATAGTTGTACCCATTTAGTCAAGGTCACCCCAGGCCCAGCAGCACCCAGAGATTACCTTGCGAAACAGTGTCAGTCTTTGCTGTACATCTTTTCCTGCTCTTTCTATTGCAGGTAGATTCCTTGGGGAGCCACCTAAGGACAGATAGGAAGAGCGTGGTTAATGACACCGCTGGCAATGTCACTGGCCATGAGACTATGTAGTGAAACCCTGCACCTGGACCAGGCCCCTCTCGCTGTTAAAACAAGCTCTCCTCCTTGTTGCTCTCTGGATTATTTTACATGAAAAATCATGCAAGGATGATCTGATCAGGAAAGATCAGGGAGAGATCACTGGGTAACCCAGCAATTCACCATGGGACACAAAATCTAATGTCATACTGATCCACTGATCAGAGACACCAAGCTCCATTTTAACTGCAGCGAGCTGGGGCACTAAACTTCACACTGCAGCAGTATCTTGCCCAGGCAAACCCTGGCTGCTCTCCTTGCCACTACAAGCAGGTTCTCAAGAGGCTGTGCTGTACAGGAGTTCCCTTATCAAGCTGATGAAGTCCCCTTTTCTTTTGGGTTTTCACCAAGCAGAACTGTGGAGGTCCCAGAATTGGGTGAGAAAGGTAAAATCTACAACTGGCACATTTATTGATCTGCATGACTGTCCTTCAAGTGTCTGCTCTGAAAAGTATTTGAAATGTATTGCAGAGGATTCCTCCTCAGGTAAACCCCACTAAAAGCAGAGGCCTGCCACAAGACAGAGAACAAATAGCAGAAAACTCACCAGTGGCAATTAGACATTTGTCATAGGAGATCTGGGTACCATCATCGAGTTTCACTACGTTGCCTCTAACATCCATATGCACAACCTGCAAAATAAAATCAGGGGAGCTCATGCTTCATGCACTGGAAGTCACTTCAGTGAAACTGCACAAGCTATTGAGCGGAGAGGTAGACACTGAAGTAACATTTTCCCAACTTTAAGTTCCTGTGTATTTTGGAGGGAGAGATGTAGATAGGAAGTGGGGAGAGGAAAAAGAGGCTGGAAGTAGGAATTCAGGTACCTTCTCTTGGCAACAATCATAGTTCATACTGATCTTCCCAGGATCTAACTCCAAGGAATGAGCTCAGACACCTAACACAGATGAGCAGTAAGAGGACTCTGAAATCTTAATTTCAGCAATATTTAGGAAAGGGAGGAAGCAAACATGTTGGATGCTTCACACCCAACTCCTTTCACCATCCTGCTGCTTCTGCACGATGCTCTTGCTCATGTTGGAGTCCGGTACACATTACATATGACTCTCCTTATCTTAATCTCTCTGAACGATAAAGCCTAAGCTCCAATGCATCTCATCTTTTCTCCTAGGTTCTGCACAGGGGTATAGCTCAAGCTCAAACTTTAATCCTATCCTTTCATCTTCCTCATTTTCCCTCAGCTGACTGCTATCCCTGATAATTTCCTAATTTGAAACTTCACCCATTCCTGCTTCTTACCTAGCTAGCGCTTCAAACAGTTTGGCCCAACTATTTTCATATTCTCCTCAGCCAACCTTGCCACATCTTCCATGGGTGTTCAGTATGAGCGTAGACCGTAAGCTCTACTAGAGCTGCTGTAGGATGTGAGAACAACTAGCACTGCACCCACCTTCTTGCCACGCAGAACTGCTACTCCCCCGTTTTCTACAAAAGGAAGATCACGAGCAGGCACGTAGAATGACAGAGGCTGGAAATATATACTGTAAGGGGAAAAAAAACCCTCCATTATCAAGCAAGTTCCACTTTTTGTGTGATATTAGTCATTTTACAATTACCACTTTAGTTCTCATCCCTTTTTAAATGCACCATTAGGGTTTTCACATTGCTTAAGCTCAAGGGTTAAGATAGTAATGCCGATCATGCTGAGTCACAGGAATCCAAACAGAGAACCTGCAGGTCTGTCACAAGCTGTGAGGCTGCATCTTCATCTTTACTATTAATTTATTTCACACGATTTTGAACATCAAAGGGCTATTTTTAAGGAATTACAGCAAGCTTTACGTTGTATTTAGTACTAAGTTAACTCTGATGTTTGAAGCAACACTTGCCTTGGCAGTGACCAGCACTGCCACATCTTTCCATCTGCCACTTCTCACTCGAACACCTCAGCATGGTGAGCTGACATCTCTAGGAAGCCACACTCCATGCTGGAGTCCAAGAGACACCACAAAGTGGTCTGTTCTGGTGCAAAAGGCATCATGCACAGGGACACGTACCTCCTCTCTTTGCCATTCCACTGTTTGAATCGCAGGGTCTCCGTCACGTGCGGATCATCTGAAAACCACAGTTCTTTGGAAAGAGGTGGACGCATATAGGGCAGGGCAGGATCTTCAGACACAATCAGCACCTTTAATTGATCAGGAAACACGTCAGCTTCATCAACGCCAGGCAAACATCAAAACACACCACAAAGGCTCTGAAGCAAGCACTGGGATTCAGCCATCCACACAGCTCTAGGACAGGGCATCTCTTACCCGGGCACCAGGGTCACGAGCCCGAATGGACCGGGCAGCAGCAAAAGCAGCAGTTCCTCCACCAATTAGCAGGAAAGGAACGTGAGATGGGACCTCAGGGCGAGCTCCTGGAGCTGCAGGTGACAGATTGGACAGTTTACTGCAAACACAGCAGGGAAAACTGCCCAACCGCAAACAACAAGAGTGTCATGAGCTGCCTTTGCCACGCAGGCGTCGGCAGGCTGCCCTTCGAGTATCTTCTCCACCCCTTTCCTTCCACCCCAAAATATTTCTGGAGAACCATGCGGATTCTTCACTTCCTGCATAAACCAAGTTGTCAAATTTCCACAAATGATATTTTTTTAAGTTAGATCTACACAGACAAGTCTAGCAGCAGTTGCAGAGCTCTGGAATACCAGTAGCACAGCCACCATCACGTGGCTTTTACTCATCCATTACAGATCCTCTTCTTTGTAGTTTAAGAAAGAAGGAATCAAATACAACTGTCAGGACAGCCTGTTAACAGGTTTCAAGGCTCATTACTTCTCTCTGAACAAGTGCTACTCCTCTAGCAGGCTTTCAAAAAGCTTGATTTTATACATCAGTCTACTATTTACACAGCTACAAGAAGTGGTTGTAAAGTCAAAGAGCTACAGAACTCACATCTGATATTCAACATGCAACTTCAGAGGCTTCAGATAAGATCAGGATATTTTCTACACAGTATTCCCAGGAAGGCAAAAATATGTTTGGCTTTAGAGATTCAACATTCAGGTTTTACAGTCTGCTAAAGGAGTGATGTACTCAAAAGATTACTTGTAACACCAGGAGAAAAGACCTCAGAGTGCTCTACATGACCTGGGTATCATTTAAATTGGAGAAAAAAAAAACAGAATTATATGGAAAATACAAGTTACCAAGTGTTTGACCTAGTTCAAATATTCTTTACTTCTGAGGCCATGAATCAACAGGGAGCAAGACCAAAACTCTGCACTGGCCATTCAGTGAACAGCCTATAGGAAAGTAAAGGAGTTCATAAAACCACTCCAACAGTCCCATGGTTTATTTGTTCTTTAATCACATTCCAAGAGACCAACTTTGGAGTTTTTACGAGAATGCTTTTCCTCCCACATGCAAATCCTGTTTCTAAGCAACATGTAGCTAAATTGAATCTAGGAATAAAAGAGTCAGTTAAATATTACCATTGAGATCACTTCACCTCACCTGCTGTGCCTTGAGAGGCAGCGTCTGCATCTGAAACAGAAAAGACAGTGACTTAGGCACAAGTTAACAAAGATACATTTAAGAAACTACAGTTCATGAAGGACTCGAGGAAACCAGAGGACTTATGGGCTCACCACTATAAAGGGGCAAAGCTCCCCAAAACATGGACTTACCAAGATCTCTGCTTCAATGTTAACCCTCAGCTCCCTCTCCTCCAACCTCAGTCTCAATACAAAGGTTTTATCCCCCTCCCCAAACCAAAGCAATCGGTTTTCTGTCCTGTCTCCAGGATATTCTTTCTGTTGGTTTTATAAGACATAATATACTGTGTCTTCCAGGACTCAAAGCCAATATTTCTTATTTTGAAACACAACCCTTTGGCTCAACTGTCCAGACACTACAGCTTGGATCCCATGTATTAAAAGAGACAGTTAATGGGCAGCCTATGGACCACACAGAGCTTGAGACACCAACAAGAGCTGCACTAACTGCCTTGGTTTCTCCCTGCAAATGCAATCCAAGCAGGATATCCTTTCCTTGTTCTTCCTCCATGCAAGGAGCAGGAAAGTGGCACAGCGCAGAGGATTTTGGAGCTATGGCCAGAGCAGAGCTAACTCTTCTCTCCTTGTAGCACAGAAGGCTACAAGTGCAGAAGGGAGCTTCGAGGGGCTATCTATGTTATCATCATGATCATCTGTAAAATGGGGTTGTTTTAGGTCAAGGAAAGCCAGCACCACCTTCCATGCTGGGAGAACACGGAAATTCACATAAAACATAACATACTGAGAAGCAAGAAGGCTCTCAAGGCAGAGCTTAGGCTGATCTCTATTTTTATACCTGTTCTGCTCAGTTTGCTTCAGAGGACCAAGTTAGCAGCTTAAAGGAAAAAAAAAAAGTGACCCAGACCTAAACCCAGCAGGTTCATACTCACCAGCAGGAGCTGATTCACTCTTTTCAGATCGTGCAGTTATTGTTGTGACACGGCTAGTGAATCGCTCTTTGTTTTCCTTCAATATTTTGTATACCTGGAAGCAGAAAAGGAGATATTTACTGTGTGTGTGTTATGGCATGGAGGCAGCATTCTGCTCCTATCCCTGACAGGCTTTTGTCTAACCTGCTTGGATGAAAGCCATCTGCTTCCAATTGAAGCCAGCAGATCAAAATACATCTCCCTGGAAAAGTGCCCATAGAGGCAGGTATACAGGTATACCTAGCTACAAGGGGAACATGCTTGGAAAGAGATCTGCTCTATCTGTGCCACGATGAGGCTCAGTTTTCTCAGTGCTTTCCACATGCAGTAGAGCTTCATGCAGATGCGGGTCTTTGGGCTGGAGACCCGTTTGAACAGGAACCTCGTGCAACAAAGGGGACGTCACCAACGTCAAGGCTCTGTGCAAGGTTAAGCCATGGGCACAGCAGCAGGCTGCAGGGGAGGGGAGCAAACCCAGGCAAAGAGCAGCCCCCAGCTCTTCCAGTAGCTTAGAGCAGCTGGCCAGCACTGGTAAACAAACTCATGAGCTGGCTCTAGGCTCAATGTCACATGCAGGACACTAGCTCTGCTACCAGCACTAGCAGCAGCAGCGCTCTTAGGAAATGGAAGCGCTGGCTGCTCCTAGTGATGGATTCTGGCTGCAAGCAGCTCCTCCGAATGGTCACTTTTTGGCTTGGTTTTTGTTAAAGTTAGCCTGGACTGCAAACTTGGTGGTCTGTTTTGAGGCTACAATTTAGAGAGACACAAGCATGGGATATCTTTTAAACCAACATGTTAACATCCAAGAAAAACGTGCAACACAGAGAGGCAAAAGATAATGAGGCGGCTGGAAGCAGGTCACAGTGAGCTGCTTCCCTCCTCGATTAATAAAACGGAAGTAAATATTTTTTAGGCAGCACTCAGCTGATAATCCAAATCTTATATGCACTATACTTCTGCTCAATGCAAAGCAAGTTAAAAGGAAACAAGTATCGGGACAGTTTGAACTACAACTGTTTATCCCAATGCTTTATTTTGAATTGTCACAGTGTTCAAATGGGAATGTCTCCAGCACGAAATAAAAGCCTCCTGCATTTAAAGGCAAGACGGGTAATGCTGCAGCTGACACGAAGCCATTTACTGCAATGGAAGTGTTACAACATGCAAACTCTGACCAGAAGTTAATGCTTTTGAGGATTTAATCTCTCTTTTACTCCCTAGATGTTTCAAATTTTCCCATCTCCAAGACCAGGCGTTTCATAACACCACAAATAGGACAAAGTCTCAGATGAGACCCAAGGAGCTGAATGCAGAGAGTGAAGAAGGACAGACAAAAGCCTACCAAGGGAAATGAAGCAACATAAAAGTAACAGAAATTGAGAACTCACCGGTGCTGCAAAAATTCGGGTAAAATATTTGTAAAACCCTTATGCTTAAACATGTAAAACTTAAGTTAGCAAAACTAACATTGTGTTTGCAAGAAGCAGAGCCATCGAGGTTTTCTTAAAGCAAGCCTAAAGGGCAGCATACAGCAACTTTAAGTACAATCACTGATAAAATAGGGTACTATATACGTGCAAACCATCGAAACTGCAAGAGAAACTTTTCCAAAGGGACAATGCCAAGTTCTTTCCAATAAGACAGAGAACTATGTACTTTGCTAGATAGCAAAGTGCTGTTTTAATACTCTTCTCTGAAGAGATCACAAATGCAGGCAGGTACACTCTCTCTTCTCTAATATATTTAAATTTAGTTGATTATTTCCTTTCCTGTATGCCAAGATTACTGATGTTGGAGAAGTATGTTAAATGGCTTGTGCTTCTCTGCTGGTTAGAAAACAAAGATGTCCAGTCCTGCACAAATTAACAAAAAAATTTATTTGGCAATGTCCCTTTAGATGCAGCATTTGAGGCCACAGAGCACAGGCAGTTTGGTTAGAGTTGATGGCTAGTTTGGTGTTAGGTAGGGGAAGGTCCCCCCCACACAATCACAGGAGAAAATAAACACATTTACGGAGGGATCTTACATAAACTCCTGCCCCAGTGACTGTTCCTCCTACAATTAAGTACAAGAGCAGGTTGCTGCCAGCTTTCCCAGGAGCACCCGAAGACGTTAGTGATCTAGAGGGGGATCTGAGGTGCTGACACTGCAGAGCTGTAGGGGAAGACAGGCAACGAGAGAGAAGAGGGAAAGAGGATTGAATGCTCTCAAAGACATGTCATTAAACAGACCCCAGGAAAGGCAGAGTGCATTTTCAGTTACCTTGCTTGTCAAAAATAACACACAAGCAAAACCCCACCAGTGCTACAAGCAGAAGCAAACACACTTCTGGCTGAGGACTCGGACTGGGAAGGCCTCTTGCTGCTTAAGCCATCTTTTGTACTCAGAATAAAAGGTCTGGCTCAGATGTGGCATTTGCTTTCCAGTGTGGAGGAAGAGGTGGGAACATGAGCTCTCACCAAAGACCAAATTTCCTAAGTAACGTTTCCATTATAACCAATAACACAAGATTTTGCTTTTAAACTTAGCCTTTCAGCAGCCAGGGGGTGAAGTTAAAAACAGTCTTTCAGACACAGGGCCTATATGTCCATGGTTTCTGGCCCTTTCCTTGGATGTTTTAGCCCAGCCACCTTGCCAGTTACTCAACCTGGCCAATTCTGGTGGATATCCACTCCATTAAAGCGTGGTTCCACTTCCCAAGGAAGCTCTTCACACTGGGAGACCTCCACCTGCATGACAGAATAAAGGTTCCTCCTCTCAAGCCTGTAAATAATCTTAAAACATTTTGACTAGTTTGCCTACATTCCTAGCTGCTGCATCTCAGGAGTTGGTAGATGGAAAAACTATGGAAGGACAATAGGGCACAGCAAAGATTATTTAAAAGGACTAGGAAGAGACTTTTTCTCAATGTACGTTTTTTGAAATGCTCTTTATTCCCCAGGAGCCTTCTCTGTGTGAAGAGTTTCATTGGGGTAACAGCAGGACTTGGAATTTTTGATGAACATGATCCTCAATGAGAAAGATCTTCAACAGAAAAAATCCACTATCCACTTCCAGGTACCCTTTTCTACTCTTGACTTCACCCTCTGGGAATTTGATTTACTCCTTGAGTTTGAGGAAAAACTGTGATGCTTTCAAAACTTTGAGCAGGATGTTAATGTATATTCACTGGTACCGGGTTTACAGAAGTTCAACGTTGATGCTCCGAGCTGAGATTTGGCAAACAATGGTTTGCATTGGTTTTAAAAGTACGAACCATCAAATTTGCCCTCAACTACAGGCTGACAGCACATACGAGACAACTCACAGAGTTGTGGTTTGTCATAGTGGGTTTAAATAAATAAAAAGGAGCACCTTTATAGTAAAAAGCTAAAAGGTAACTGAAATTACAGTAGAAATTGATTGTAAAAAGTTAATTTCCAGCCAGGTTCAGTTAACTCCCCTTGAAGTTCTCCAAAGCAAGAAACAGCTACAGAGGTAAAAGCTACGTAACATGAGCTGGAAGGCAGGAATTGCTTAACAGGAGAGAGGAATCGCAGCGTCTTGCCATGAACTGCCTTGCTACTTACATAGACACCCGCTCCTAATGTCGACAAGCCCACAATAAGGACAAACACAGAACTATCTCCTTTGCCCCCCGGCACACCAGAGCTAGCCATTTGTCTGCTCATCTGTAGCTTTTTTGGGACATTCCAGCGCTGCAACAAGTTGCCTAAGGAATACAATTTATTAGAGAGAACAAAACAGAGCTGTAAATACAAAGTCATGCTTTCGAAAGGCAGAGATCAAGTCATTTCCAAGGCAAATAAGCTCCTTCTCTGCAAAGCCCAATACCACATCTGAGTAGCTGCAGTGAATTACCCTCTGCCAAACCAAATGGCTCCAGGCCACGGACTTGTGCCATGCAGTTGTGGAGAGCAAAAAACACAGGCATGGTCAAAGAGGAATTAAATAAATTAGCAGTGGGAGCGCCTCATAAAGCGGAGCAGGGATGAGCTGGACCTGGCTGCCAGGCTCCGCCAGGGACGCGGATGCCGGGACAGCCCATCCGAGCGGCGTTCCTGGTGTGTTTGCTGTGCTTATAACCCCCAGCATCCCCGGCCACGGGGGCCGGGTGCACTTCGCGCCAAAGGGCTAAACGGAGGTGATGGAACCACCACCCGGTACCGAGTGGGTTTGGGGACAGTCACAACATTCCTTGTGCCAACAGGGCTGGTCCCGAGCGGGCAATGGGTTCAGACTGGGGCTGCTGTGCACAGAACCAGCACCCTGAGCAAACAGGGGCAGCAGCGGGGGCCAAACAGGAGGACAAGGGCCCGCAGAGGGGGCAGCGCCCTCGTGGGCCGGGCCGGAGCAAGGGGCCGGTCCCAAGCGCAGCCTGGGGATGGCGCGGGGCGCCCGGGAGCCTCTGGAGGCCGCCCCGGGCAGCGCTGCGGGCTGAAGGTCACCAAGGGCTGGCGGCTCCGCGGCCCTCGCGCCCCGGCTCGCGCTGCGGCCGCTCCACGGCAATGACCGCAGCGGCAGCTCGGCCCGCGGCGGCGGCCCC